>CABFVZ010000844.1:178703-243416 GCA_902151445.1 Timema monikensis | reverse complement strand
GGGGGGGGGGGGGGGAATGTCCAGTGATAAAATCTGTTTCTAAGCAAATGTCTAAGTTAAATATGGTCAATTCGTATTAAAATCCATATAATTGACCTTAAGTCTCATATAGAGGGCGATTAGTTAAATTTGTAACATTTTTAATTTGTGGTTGGATGTATAGTTTTTGGGGTTTGTACATTTGTATATTGTTTTTATTTTTTATCATTTAAACTGTGTGTACTATTTTGTGTTTGGTGGCTATTTGTGGTGTATGTGCATTTTTCTCGTTCCTGTCACTCGTTTGCAGCTCGGTTTTTGAACAGTCGTACAGTGTCATCTCGTCATTGTCATGTCTTATCCTTTCCTTCAGTGGCTGGCTACACTTTTAATGTGTCGGCATATAATCATTTTGGAAGGTGCTTGATGAAAATATGTTCGCATTTGTTTATTTCACAAATATATCAACAAAACCGTGTGCACAGGTTCATTGTGACCACCAGAACGTTATAGATTCCAGTGCAATACTAAACATAGACTAACAGATTGGAAAATTTAAATGTTAACTCATTGAAAATCTTAAAATGCAGCCAAAATTAAAGAATTGGAATCTAGTATTTAATTTAGAAAAACAATGAGTTGAATGATTATAATATAGTTAGAAAACTAAAAACATAAAATTCCTATTTAACACATCTATAAACAAGTTTAAAAAAATGGGGGCCTATCATAGGGATGTACGAGTAGCCATTTTTTTCAGTTCAAGTTGTCCGAATCGAGTTTGCATGGAAACATGTTTTTTTTTAATCTGACTAATAAAGATAATGATTTCAAATTTAATTTTTGTAATAGAGCCATACATAAATGATTGTACCAATACACTTTAAAAAAAAAAATTGTGAAAAAACTATCACACACATTTGGAATTTTACATAAATTTGGTGAATTTATTTATTTGAAGTATTTAACATGCACTCTGAACCGATTGATGGTATAAGCACATTTTTTTTTAGCAAGAGCAAAATGGCTTACAAAATTGGCAGAAAGGTTATTTTAACACACTTAGGGATCTTTTACATGCCACAATTGACATGGGTCTGACTACTTTACTTCCCCTTTAACCCACGAACATCAGATCCTGGGGCGGGCACTTTATCCTAAGACTGAAGTCGACAGTATAAATATAATTATTCTTTTCAAATGATACAAAAAGCTATATCTAGGGTCTCCATTTGCTACCAGAGAAAATCTTGAAATTGAATTAAATCAAAACTAAATAGAAACATTTTAATAGTTTTGTAAACATTTTTTATTGGATTTTGACCAGGTGTTTAAACTCTATTTCTCAAGTACTCTTCCACCCAGGTCTGCGTAGTCGGTAGGCTAAACCTTAGACTCTGACACTACCTTTTATACTTTCCGATTGACTCAGACTTCTTTATTAATGGCAAATTTATATTAATTATTATTATTATAATGGGTAGTACACCCATGACAAACATCAAAAAATAGAGGATATCACCATGTGTAGAAAATTAAAATAAATGTTTGGACTGTGTTGCTCTGTCTAAATGTTTATATATTAATTATTGATAAAAAAAATTTACTTTAGTAAAATCATTTGACTACAGTAAAATTATTACTAATTAATAGAGACATGCAAAAGGTGAAGTTAGTTTTAGGGGAAAAGTGATGTCATTTTTCTAAAAAAGTGATATAAGTTGAAAGTGAAAGCTATTATTTACATAAATAAAAGTCGAATTAGTATTCGTTAAAAAGATTAGGTTAAAACTATCTACATTTTTCATTCTTATTGTATTTAACCACTTACTAACATATTCGGAGAAAAATCTAATATAAATACACACTAAACATTTCACGCTTAGTAATACCATACTCGATATATCAATATCACTTCATTACCTTCGAATCTTACAAATAGCAATATCGAAATAATCGATTATCACCTTAGGTTTAGATCAAACAATAACAACACTGAAACATGTCATCATAGAAGACTAAACTACTATCAAATAAAGAGAAGGGAATACAAAGTAAGAATAAATATATATATATATACACACACACCCACACCCTTGCTTGGACCAAGATAAAAAAAAAGCTTAAGGAAAATTATATTTCATGTTGTGGTATTTGCCACATTACAAAGAAATTGTGTTTATTTAGAAAAAATGCTTAAAGTTGTGTTATTCGTAAGAAACCAGTAGAATTCGTGTAAAATTTTGTTTTATCGCAAATGCAAATTTTGCATATCCCTAATAATTAATAAACATTAAAATGCTAAGTACTAACTTTTTGGTGATATGTCTTGTACTACCGTGTGGATCATCAAATTAGTTCTCTGTTTAATTGAATGTAAATAGATTTATTTGATTACAATTTATGAATAAGTAAATTTCCTAAATTCCTTTGAGAGCAAATATGCACAAATCTATGCATATAATTAAATAAGATGAATAATCACAAATGAAAACTACCCCATTCTGAATTTTCTCTTTTTGTTTGCATGGCATCAAAGTATTTTACTTAGGAATCAGAACTTAAAGATCGATCCTTGATTATGTCTATACCAGTAAGAATAGATTTTGACACACTATAAGTTTTTTTTTAAGTAAAGAGTCTGTACCTATCCACTGACTACGACTCCGCCCAAAATCGCTTCAGACTCTTGACTCGAGACTCCACAGGCCTGCTCCCACCACTAGCCAATTAAATCATATCTGCGAGCCACCAGTTCCTACCTTTGTGCTAACCTCTCCTTAGATTAATAATTGGTGTTTTTTTTATGGATCCCCTAATGTCTTGCATAATGTACATGTTATATTAAAGTGAGCTACTGTGGAATGAGTGTTGGTGTGATAGTCTTGTGTGCATGCTTGTACAGGTGCTGGTGCCACGGGCAGCGGTGGGTGTGGTGATTGGCAAAGGTGGCGATATGATCAAGAAGATACAGAATGAGACGGGGGCACGTGTTCAGTTTCAACAAGGGCGCGACGATGGGCCCGGCGAGCGCCGCTGCCTGCTCACGGGCAAGCCACAGCAAGTGGAGCAGGCGCGGCGCAAGATCGAGGAGCTTATAGACAGTGTGCTGGTACGTTCTCAGTCCAGTCCCCAGGTACTGCCACAGACCAAACAGGACAGGCGGATCCTGGGAACAAGCAAGCTGCTTTGTGGGGCCTCGCTAAACTTTTAAACAGGGGGAAACTTGATATTAGAAGATTTTTTTTAAAAACATAGTTCTTAACCAGTTTGAGAGCGCTATATCCTTTCATAGTGCTAGATTTGATTAAATTTTGCTTCCGGGGAATTTGATTTGTAGTTATCACTTGGGAGAAAGTTTATCATTTGGGAAGAAAGAGAGAGCTATACAAAACCTGCTGCGTAGATTAGACGCCCAATGACAGAAATATCACGGTTCAAATCTTGGTTGAGTATAATGAGGTTGATATTTCCTAAATGGTTTTCCATTCATTATGTGTGTGAATGTGGGCTCACTTCTTATAATTTAACCTCCATCATCCCTTAATGTCATTCACGAGCCAAGTTTATCTGGATGACAGGCCGAAATGTTACTTAAAGTAATCCCTAATATACCACTACGCCAACAGCTGACATCTATCACTTTGGATGACTGTAATGAAAACAGATGGTAATATATTAATGTGATAGTTAACTACAGTAATTTAGGCCAATATTATTTATATATTTATTTGAGGACGGACACAAAGTATATTTATCGTTTTATTCCCCTTATAAAAATATTAACATCACTTTTACAAAAACTTCTAACGAACATAGATTCAAAATGGCGACCGAAGAATCTAAACCATATGATTGAATATAACGGTAAACTAAGTTTTTTACAATGATGCAGACACACAGTTGATGAAAATATTTTATTCAGTTAAATATTTCAAAATACGATAAAATAATCATAAAATTATTTACTGTGTTTTAAAAAAAATGACAACAATTTTCTCTTTTCCAAGTAAATATGATGCCTGTATTAAAAGATATTGATGTGTGTACTATATTACACAAAATCAGTAACGTTCCAAAACGAAAAATGTGTACTTTTAATTATGTTTAAAATATTTTTTCGAGTTGGATAAAAAAAATTATATAAAAAAATGAAATAGTATGAGAGAACTTAAGTTTACGTTGTTTAAATGTAAAATATAACAGGTAATTAAAGATCTTTACATTTATAACAAAACTGTGATCTTTTACAAGTGTTGGCAACCCAAAACCTAAACATATGATTTTCGAACTGTCATCCAGGTAAAAACCTAACGTGAACGGAATATACACATCATTTCAGGTATAAATGCCTACAAGCCCAACGGGTAGTAAGACGCGGTGCTAAAAAAAGTTATTCCCAGGCCATTATACTTTATGGAAGACGCGGTGCTAAAAAAAGTTATTCCCAGGCCATTATACTTTATTGTCTTGATAATAACAACAACAATTAAAACGTGTTAGAAAATGCCTAAATTATTTGATTATATTTTAAAATTTTCTTATGTGAAAATATATTTTAAAAAATGGTTGCTAGAATAAATGTGATACGGTATGTTTCTGTCCTTGTATAGTATATGTTCCTGTCCTTGTATAGTATATGTTCCTGTCATTCTTTGATTAAAAAATCCACCCTTTTGTGTTCAGTTTTTGCTTCTTTTTTTTTGCCTAGCATGATTCCCAATCAATCCTTCTTGACTAGGTCGAGGTAATGACAAACTTTTATTACAAATTTTTATTTGAATGAATAAGAGAATTTAAGTGTTTGGGGTAGTGTCCATTGTTCTTTGAAAAAAAGGAAATAGTCTATTAAGGAAAATAGTGACCTGATGGTCTAGGGGTAAGGTGTTGGACTTCCGTGCTGGGGGTCCGGGGCTCAACCCTCAGTCCCTGCCAAATCTTTCCTTAACCTCTGACGAGACGTGTATTAATTACAACTTGTGAATGTGTGGAATGCCAGGCCTCCACCGTGGTTCGGATCCTACATTAAACTGTAGGTCCTCCATTTTATCTCACAATCACCCTACCATTACACATTTGCATAAGTGTGTATAACCTGAACAGGTAGTAAGACGCGGTGCAAATAATAATTAATAAGAAAAAATTATAGATACACAACATTTAATGTTATTCAAAACATTGTGTGTTAGTTTTTAAAGATGTTTGAATTTATCTCAAACTTGCAGTGTTTCCACATGGTGGCTATAAATAGGGAAAGTCAGGGAATTTTTGGATGATGGGGAAAACAGGGATATGTCAGGAAATTTAACTAAACATAAGGAAAAGTCAGGGAATTAAAAAAATATACCTCCCATTAATTTCGCAACTAAAGTGAGTCATTAAAAATTAGACATTTCAATAATGATAAATTATGAGGTGGTTTTAATTTTGTTACCCACAGCAAATTCATTTGATTTTTTCCCTTACAAATTTTGTAATTGCATAGTTTTCAATATAATTCGATTATTTTCCCACTAAAGATCTTCAACATCTTAGTTGAACCTTTTAAAGGACATGAAAGATTGAAAATACTTTTCCGGTGTCAATCTAACATTATTACCCTTGTGAGGTTCCAATGAATGTTGTAGAAAAATGATTTGCTTTCTTGTTCCTGGGAACTGTTTGAATTGTACATTTAGAAAGATCCCACCTTGTCAACAGGTAATTGGTAATGGTGAGTTTTATTATAATATTCGCAAAGCACAAAGGTAAAAATTGATTTTAAACCCAACCCTTTTAAAAATATTACATAAATATCCCTAGTTTTTACATTGAACTTGTAATAAAAATAAAATGCTATGTACAGTACTACTGACCTTTATCTGTCGCAAAAAAAAAGTGTGGTAATTATAAATTGGTTGAGTGCACATTTTCTCTTATTCAAATATAGCTATATTTATGAAACCTGAATTTGAATCTTATAAAACATTGTTAGCATAAGTTAACTTTCTCATGTTTGTATGATATTATTTTATTTGATAACACATTAATTATAAAATCATTACTGAAACTTTTTTTGGTGTGTTGGTAAATTTATTCACTTAAATGGTAAATTAATTTTCTGGAGTTGGTTGTTAGGGTTGGGTCGAATCCACTCTTTTACCAATCCAAATCCTCAATTAACCTTTGAATCTTTGAAAATATTATTAATCTAAGAGGAAATATAAATACAATAGAATAGTAAATGGTTTTTTATTCTCCCTCTATGCAAATGTGGGTACACTTCCTCCAAATAAAACCTTAGTACCTAAAACCATTGGCGGGATTAGTACACAAGCATATAAC
Source organism: Timema monikensis (assembly GCA_902151445.1). Classification (NCBI taxonomy): domain Eukaryota; kingdom Metazoa; phylum Arthropoda; class Insecta; order Phasmatodea; family Timematidae; genus Timema; species Timema monikensis. The sequence continues at coordinate 237,113 of CABFVZ010000844.1, read as the reverse complement.
ACAAAAATAGTAAAATGTGGCGATTTAAAAACAAAATTCAAGTCAAGTAAACTAACAATGATTATTGAACATATTGTTTTGATTTTGTTCTTCACCTAAATAATGGTCTTTTATTGAACATGTGCAAACTATTTAAATAAAGCTGGAACGGGGGGAGGTCACAATCACATTCTAGACTAGATAATATCCGCATAAAATTTCATTACATTTGCTTGTGGGAGCAGTGAACAAAAATTGCAAAGCAACAATAATATGTTCAGTTCATTCCTTGCTATAATCATAAAACCCTTCAACTTGAACCTCGACCTTCCAATCACCAGAAAACAAAAGATGAGACTGACACCTTTGTCAACATTCCCATCAGTACAAGTCATGGATAAATTAAACTAGTTAAATTATGTTGGCTATTGCCGGCCTATCTATTATACTTCGTAGTTTAAAATTATGTCATCTGTTTCCTGCCTGTGGCCTGGTCTGTTTATTAAAATGCATCTATCTTCCTATATCTTTGCACCATTATTCCTTCTTTGATTGGTGGCATTCTTTTCCTCTCACTTGCACACACTTTTTGTTATCTGCTCCTCCAAATAACAAAGACAAACTAACTAAATGCATGGGGTAAATAAGTGTTTCCCATCAAGTGGTTTGTGTTCCAGCACTTGTCCGTGTGCTTATTTCTACTGCTTTATAAATTAATTCATTATTGTAGCTATATTTGTATTATAAGGAATTTGTGTGAAAATTACTATTTTTCCAGAGACTCCATCAATTTTGATTACGATAGACATGAACTAATAATTATAGAAAGGTTGAATACACTTTCTTTTTTTCCAAATCCTTTTTTATTCAGTCAAATAATATGTAATATATCCATAAGAGGTTAACATTAACAAACTACTCGCTTTGGTGGCCGAATGGTGTAACACACTACTCTTGCAGTGGATTAGACTGCCAATGACAGGGAGATCGAGGTTTGAATCTTGGTCGAGTGTACTGAGGGTGGTTTTCACTCTACCTCCATGCAAATGTGGATACATTTCCTCTAATTATAACCTTAAATATCCCTCAAACTATTAGCATAGTTAATACATAAGCGGGGGACCTGGTGGTCTAGGGGTAAGGTGTCAGACTTCTGAGCTGGGGTCCGGGGTTCAATCCTCGGTCCCGGCATATATTTATCTAATTGACAAGTCCTTCCTTCACCTCTGACAAGACATGTATTAATCACAACTTGTGAATGTGGGGAATGCCAGGCCTCCACCGTGGTTCGGATCCCACGATAAACAGTAGGTTCTTTGTTTCATCTCACAATCACCCTACCATCACACATTAGCGTAAGTGTGTACAACCCGAATGGGTAGTAAGATGTGGGGCTAATAATAATAATAATAAGTACATAAGCGTATGGGTAGTAAGAAGTGTTGCTAAAAATAAATTAACAAATTGCTTTGATTATTATTAAGTGATAAATGTTGGGGAATTGAATGGCTTTTTAATTTTATTATAAGATTGATACTCAACTTTTACATGTTGATATTTTACATTGTCAGAAGCTAGCTACTACAGTCAACTCTCTATAACTCGGACCTCGATATCTCAAACTTCGGGTAGTTCAGACAAAACTTCCCAAAAATAAAATGTTAATTTTTAGTGTAATGTTTTGGGCTGGTGGAGATCTTGTAACTCTGCGCTACTATTCCTCCAATCTCGCTCCCACCCACACAGTACAGGATATAGATAGTTTGCAAGTACTATATATAGGTTTATTGTAATATCATTCTTACCCATTTAGTAAATAGCTGTGTTATTGGTGTGTCTTATTTAATATGTATGGATTTCTCATCACATTAAAGTATAATATTTATTTAGATAAAGTATCAGTTTTCATTCCTTTGGCACAACTTTATTTCCTCTCATTAAGACAAACTTTTCCCCGCCCCCTTTAGTACGAGTTATCGAGAGTTGACTGTTTATTATATCGTACCACCAGAAATAAAGGTAATTTCAAGGTTAATTTAACATTTTTTTAATGTCATATGAAAATAGTTTAAACCTTTTGAAAACTATTCTTAAAGTGAAAGGGAAGAAACATAAGCTGGTCTAGTCTTTGATAGAAACAATTCAGTAAATGTGTTTTTATTTCCTCACATACAATTCAGTGAGTGTACGAAGAAATAGTGACAAAACAGGTAAGTAAAATTCTCCCGTAATTTCTTCATGCACTCATGGATGTGTAAAAGCAATTTAAATTAATGTTCTTGATTTCATCCGCATATTGAAAACTTGAAATTGCTTTTTAAGGATTCGATTCTCGAATCTTTAATATCATTAATGATTTTAGGGCCCATGGGTTTATATATATATTTACACACACACACACTAAAAGGAATAACACGTTTACACACAATACACAATCAGGATTATTCCTCAGGAAGTAGTACTAAGACTGGAGTGTGTGTAGAAATGTGTTATTTTGGAAATATCATGAGAATAAACTGATATATTAAAGTGTAAATTTAATTAAGAAATACGTTTTAGTGTTTTTACTTTTATTTGTGTGCTATTTATATATAGTTTTAACACATATAATTTAATGTACGTAATGTATTTTACTCACTGCACTTTATTTCATACAAACAATATTTTGAGTATTGTTTTGCTTGTAAATCTAAATTTATAGTATTTTCAAAGTAAATATTTATTTCCTTATGATCTTCCATGATTAAACTACTCTTCCACTACAGTTATTATTATTTTATTTCTCAATTTAACAAAATTCTTATTCTCATTGGTATTGATTTGTAAGATAACATGTGTGTGTTGTTGACAGAGACGCGACAATGAGATTGGTCGTGGTCGTGGCCGTGGAGGTCCAGGTGGCGCTGGTGGTGGAGGACCTCCTTTTGACCGGATGGGTAATCGAGGTGGCCCCCCTGGTGGGCCTGGCGGAGATTTTGGAAACGGTGGAGGAGGTGGTGGTGGCTGGGACAGACGGCCTGGAGGCATGCAACAGGGGCAAATGGACAAGGCAGAGGCTACTTTTACTATCCCTGCTGCCAAGTGTGGCATTGTCATTGGCAGAGGTGAGGGGAAGTTTAGATATTAACCAATCATGGCTTTGGCTCACTAACGGTTGCAAACAAATGTGAACTACTTACAGCACAGATTATTCTAATAGGGGAAAGTAGGATGAGTCTTGGTGTTTACACATGCTCTTCACTGGGGAGATTCACTTATGTTGACTTGAGGATTGTTAATACAGTTTAAAATGATCACTATTGCGGATAATTTCTATGACAATCCCATTGTAGATACTGAATTGTCTAAGCAAAGTTGAACGTACACTCGTGCTGGTGGGAGAACGTGTGGTAAAATATGACTTGAGTCAAGCTCGCTGAGGCGAACTTGGGAGACAGACTAACATAGATGGGCCCATTAATATACTCTTTCCTACAACCTGGCCATCAAGGCCAAGCATATATGTTCAGACACTGCTGACCGCACTAAGTATTGTGATAAACTTTCCTCAGCCTTTCAGGAAAGTAGTTACACTTCAACTCCCATTGATACTCATAGCTTCAGACCTCTCTGAAAGGACTTGACACATCACAGACCCGTTTTTTGTGACATTCCTTCCTTCACAAAATACCACCCTGTGCTGCAAAGAACCCGCAATTCTTATGAATAGCTACAATTTTCTAATTCCTTCCAACCAGACAGACTGGTGTCTTGAATAATCTCATATAAACCCATCAATGAAATGGTAAATTAAATAGTTATTTTTTTTTGTATAAATTGTCTCAAGAATGAATTTGTCATTGTCATTGAAGCACTGTGATGTGTCTTTCGTTGACTTATTTTGAAGTACCAACTATCTCTATTGCATCTTATGGCTTGCTAAACGTGTGTGCATCCTTTTGTTTAAGGTGGTGAAACCATAAAGCAGATCAACCAACAAACTGGAGCACACTGCGAGTTGGACAGAAGGCCACCTCCTAACCCCGACCAGAAGGTCTTCGTCATTCGGGGCAGCCCTGAACAGATTGAGCAGGCAAAAAGGATTATTAGCGAAAAGATTGGCATGGTATATCATAAATGAGTCTTGTCTCGTGGTGGTGGGTTATCTTTTACTGTAGCAGTTTGTTTTTTCCTAATACACAAGTTTTAGCTGGCATTTGAATCAAAAATTCACTCATTCAAACTTGTTTTAAATTATTTATATCGCATCTTTATGGTAAACCTATGCCGGCTCAATTTTTAGGACAGCTATATTATTAGAATTAATGGGCAGTAAATGCTGAAATTAGTTTTCTGTTTACTATTCTAGAATTTTAAATTGATGCATGTGTGGCTTGTACAACAATTATTTTTGACATATTTATTGGCTCGGTGCCGATTTTTTAGCTGATCACTCTATTGTATTGGTCATTTTTAATCAAAAACCTTTCATCTTTTCTTTCTATAGTACCCGAGATTAGAATATGATCAGATTATTTTCATAATTTGTGTTATGTCTTACCTGTACAAATTTGAGAGTTCAAACTTTTCCTTATGATGGATTAAATAGACAAGCTATTATGTTCGTTGATTTTGGCTATAGCCACAACTAAATATATCCTTTAAATTGGAAAGTTATACCTAGACACGGGAATCAAACCCAGGACATTTAGCTTATGCCTATGCTCTACCACTAAACTATTCTGGAGTCGTCCTTTGCCCAGGGTCATTCTTCACTTCTATTTCAAGTCAGTCAAATATCAGAAGGGCAGGAAAATCATCTGCTACATGTGAGTGATTAATTAAAATCACCACCTTTCAGATAATACAACCCTCTTCAGCTTGTAATGCCTTAATGCTGCCAATAGCACAATGCTAATTGTACAAATGCGCATATCTCAAATCATGGTTTAAATTAGGAGGGATAGCCAGCACACTTACCTAGGTGATACTGGAGTAGAAATTGTTTGGATATAACATTAAAAAACACATTTTTAAGGACAAATTTTCACTGTCACAGCTTCATCAGGTCAAGAGAGTAAACTGATGCTTTTGGTTGAACTTTAAGGTTGACTGAACCAATACCGATTGTACTATTTTACTGTGGGTGATTCGTTTGAAAATACAGAATTTATTCTAAGTTCTAATAGGTATGAATATTAAGAAAGATATTTATGAATTTTTTTTGAATATTCACCCACAGCTAGTGTAATGTCATAAGACTCAGTTGTTTCATGGTAATTATTGGTTGCAGCCTCCTGGCCCAGGCGGCGGACCTCCCACGCAGTACCCCATTGGTGGCCAAGGTCCCCCTGGAGGGTGAGTTTTAAACAATATATGTGTGCTCATATCAATGGCCTTAATTTCACTATATTTGGTGAACTGTGATTTGAATAAATTAAGCATATTGATCCATCTGACATAAACCTTTTCAATGCCTTTGAAAATTTCTCTGATTAGCACATCAATTTACCATGGAGGACAGTGGCGGCTCGTTAAATTAGTGAGGGTGCTGCTCCAGAGAATTTTTAGCCTTTGTTTTAAAATTGTGTAAAAGGAAACAAACCTGTATAAAAGGAAATTTATTCAGGAACTTGATAAAATCTTAAGAAATAAAACTACACATTTTTACTTACTTTAATTTAAATTGTTACAGTTCAAGCTTGTTCTATTCATTTAAAAATTAAATCCATTCTTTTTCTTTTAATTTGCGCATAAAGCTCAATAAGTTTCTCCTTGATCCCTGGATGACAATTAAGGAAATTTTTCTCCATTGAACGTACTGCAACCACATTTAGTCTTTCTATTAAATAAAAGAACCGGAAAAAAATGAATCAAATAGAATAGCTGGAAGAAGAATAATAATAATCTAATTCTACACTTTATCACATTCTATAATATGATACACGGTTTTTAAGCACAACACAGGCTGAGTAAAAAAAAAACTTCCTTCCACCATCACACCAGAGTCGGCACTGCGGGAGCAATAGTGCTCTCTCTACCTGGCAGTCTCGCCTTCCTCCCCACCCCGTCCTATGTGTGCATGCGCACAACAGTCAAACCCCACGTCGCTGGCACTGTGAAGTGCACAGTTCCATACAAAGATTTTTGTATTAGTTTTATAAACTGGGTATGACTATTGAAGTACTGACATTAAGCTAAAGAATATATATATTTTGTACTACAAAAATAAAGAAAGAGTCAAAGAAAAATGGACTAATTATATTAAATGTTATCGATAATATAAAGTGAAAATAGGGGGTGCTGCAGTTTCAGTGTCTATACACGAGCCGCCACTGATGGAGGATCTTTTTATTATAATATTGGTATTTTTATGTGACAACATAACATCAAAAGGTTCCAGTTGGAAGGGGAGGGGACGTGATAAAGGGCCAATGTTTTTGCAATTTTTATATAAATTTTTTTGTTCAATAAATCAAATGGTACTTCAATAGAAACCCGGTTAAATTTTCCTCACATGGCGAGCTCAACAGTTCTTAAATATCTGTCGAGGATGTTCTGGAAGTTAATGACAACTGTTTTATCTCTTTATATAAAAAATTTCTCATCTATTGCTGCTCATGACAAATATCCAAAAGCTGTTGATATTATCATGTAAAGAAAACTAAACTTTATTTCTACTTAAGCAATATTTGATTTATTTTGGCCAAAAATTATTTTTTTCTATAAAAACTGTCAAAACACTGGCCTTTCCTTGTGTCCTCTTCCACCCCACTTTAAGAAAATAATTTGGTCAGATACAGCTAGTTTTGTGATTCAATTCTTGTTTTAAAGTAATTCTTTTTCTCACCATCAGACAAGGGCCGCCTCAACACTTTGCCCCTCAAGGTTGGGGTGGAGGCTACCAACCTTGGCAGAACCAACCAGGACATCCAAACGATCCCAGTAAGTACATTACTCGTTTGTTACTCTTTATAATACTTAGAAGAAATCGATTAAGTGTACCTTAATTTCACTTTTTAATAATTAGATGCGTTCTAAAAGAGGAACATGTTAGAAACATTTTAATAAACTGAACTCGCCACAGGCTCGAAACTGATGATGATGATTAAAGTAAATTAGAAATATATTATATTCATAAAATTGAAAAATGACACCTTGACACGGGACTCGAACCCAGGACTTTTGCTTAGTACGCCAATGCTCTAATCACCATAGCCTATCCTTATTTGTTTGTGTGCAATAGTTCGAGAAGAAATGAGAGAAATGTGTTTCTATCTATGCCTAACCTAACTATCTTTCAGGTTGGCTTCCTTCACTATAAATTACTTTACATTATTGTACAGTGTTTTTACACTGTCTTATATACATTTCCAAGCCATTAGACACTAATTCATTTTACAATAATAAAATATTAGAAATATTAACTAAACGTTAGAATTTTTGCTCTCAAAATTCTTAAATCAAAACATGTGTACATACAAATTATCTAAATTAACATTTTGGGTTCTAGTAGCTATAATTATCCTGAAACAGTGTTGGGGCCAGCCCTATAATAATCATTAATAGAGCTAAAAAAATATTCCCTTTAAACATCAATCTTGACAATCCTTGACGATTTGAGTCATTTGAAGGTCACGTCCCAGAGGTCTTATTTTCTTAGGAAGACTTTTAGTTGAAAATTAGAAACACTCATAACTCAAAAAAGATAAAGTTTAACAAAACTTATTTGACTTCACTTTTTTCTTGCCATTTTTCATTCATTCTTTGCTGAGGAAATGTTCTATTTGGTCACACATTCCTGTATTTTCTGTGCAGATGCCCAAAGTGGTGGCGGAGGAGGACCGGTACAGGTGAATCCAGCAACCGGCCAGCCCGATTATAGCATCCAATGGGCGGAGTACTATCGTTCATTAGGGATGCATAGAGAGGCCGAGATGATTGAACAGCAGGCAAAGGCTAGTAAACAGGGAATGGCTCCCCAACAGCAACCTCAGGCCCAACCCGCCCCTCAGCCACAGCCACAACCTCAGGCCCAGCCTGCAGCTGCTGCTGCGGCAGCTGCTCAGAATGGACAGCCTGACTATAGTGCGCAGTGGGCAGAGTACTATCGTTCTATTGGAAAGATCAAGGAGGCAGAGGCCATTGAGGCTCAGATGAAAGCCAATAAGGTAAATTCTAATGCAGCTATTTTGACACACTATTGCGCCTACTTGAGGAGTGTGACGTTCACTTTTTTCAATTCCAAGCAAACATAAGTTTGAAAACATTAAATATTCTCTGGGTTAGGATAATTTTTGCTAGTTATTTTATGTTTGAAATTTGTTTATATTGTGGTTATTTATACGACTATGTCTAAAATGACGCATCCATCGACTTCATAAAGTACCCCGGAAATTACATAATTATGTGTTTAAGTTTGTTTTGATTGTGAACTTTGAGGCTCGGAAAGCGTAGGCCTTGCCCTTATATCCTCCTAAATGTTAAATTTCTTGGATAAAAATAATTGAGTAGCAAAAACATTCGTCTAGTAAGAATTTATGAGTAGAAAAATGGCTAGCAGGCTAATGCAGAAGCTATGCTAGCTAGGCACATGCCAGAGAATGAGTAAGGTTTTGAAGCTTCCCGCATTTCCAGTTTTAGGTAAACAATTTCTACCGAAGCATCCCTCTGGTCTCCTACCTACTCATTTCACAGGGTAAAACTATACAATAGTATTTCTTGTAAATCTCAAATTGTATAAATTACTACAACATATGCATGTCACAGGGAGGAGGCCAACCTGGAGGGGGTCCTGGTGGTCCCCAACAACCTCAACAACAGCCTGGTGGGGGACCTCAACCTGGACAAGGAGCACCTCAACAGCCCCAGGCTGCCCCTTACGGCCAGCCTTATGGCTATCAGGCCGCACCTGGTTATGGCTATGGAGCTCCAGGTTTGTCCTCCAGTGTTTATTCTTTAGCAGATACTTAATATAAACCATACACAATTACACATTTGGTCTGTGTGCATGAATAACAATATTTTATCAAGTCATATACTTCTCACTTAATACCAAACATGACATGACATGTTCTTTAAGAAACATCTAACTATAAGTCATTCATGAGCTAAGTTTACCTGGATGACAGATCTAAATGTTACTAGAAGTAATCCCTAGTATATCACTACGCCAACAGCTGACATCTATCACTTTGGATGACTTAATGAAAACAGATGGTAATATATTAATGTGATAGTTAACCACAGTAATTTAGGCCAATATTATTTATATATTTATTTGAGGTCGGACACAAAGTTTATTTATAGCTTTATTCCCCTTAGAAAATATATTAACACCACTTTCACAAAAACTTCTAACGAACATAGCTTCAAAATGGCGACTTACGAATCTAAACCATATGATTGAACATAACGGTAAACAAGCTTCTTACAATGATGCAGACACGCAGTTGATGAAAATATTTTATTAAGTTAAATATTTCAAAATACGATAAAATAATCATAAAATTATTTACTGTGTTTAAAAAAAATGACAACAATTTTCTCTTTTCCAAGTAAATATGATGCCTGTATTAAAAGATATTGATGTGTGCACTATATTACACAAAATCAGTAACGTTCCAAAACGAAAAATAAGTACTTTTAATTATGTTTAAAATATTGTTTCAAGTTGGATAAAAAGAAATTATTTAAAAAAAATGAAATAGTATGAGAAAACTTTAGTTTATGTTATTTTAAATGTAATATATAACAGGTAATTAACGATCTTTACATTTATAACAAAACTGTGATCTTTTACAAGTGTTGGCAACCCAAAACCTAAACATATGATTTTCGAACTGTTATCCAGGTAAAAACCTATCGTGAACGGAATATAGTTGCTCTTTTTAACATCGTGGCCTCAGGATTTTTATGTAATAACTCTGAATACAACATTTATTAATACACTTATATATGTGAAAATGCAACATAAAGAGGGAACAATATGGTTCAAAAGAACCTTCTCAAATGCCTTTTTTCTTCCAGAATCCTTATAAGATTTGGCTATAAAAATGCTTTTTGGATGGTTCTTCTTTAGAAAATTAATCCATATGTCGGCTTTTACTATGCAGGGGGGAATATAGTTTACAATGGCTACCAATTTATCTTACAGTATTTATTTATCTCAAGATAATGTTGAATGTTTTGCCCAGTGCTTGAAGTAAAGCTGGTAATTCTAATCTCTGCTTTTTCTACTGGGCATAAAATAATGAAATTTAGTCTCACTGATGATTCTCATTTAATCATTAGCTTGAGCTTTTTTTTTTAAAAAAAAAAAGATTTCTACATTTAAGATTATTGATGTTTGGAAAATATCAATGTTGTATTCAATAATTTCGTTGAGACTAAATCCATATTGCATTAATTTTAACTGTGTAATATATTTTAATGTTAATTGAAATTGGTCAAAATGACAGGAGTTTAGAATAAATTAAAAAACATAAAGAGATAACCGGGCACACTGGCTCAGTCGAGAAATGTTTTTGTTACTATGACAAGAATGTGGCTCACTTGTATATTTTATTCAGGTTAGTTTGAATAATCTGATGTTTTACTGTGAAAGTATTTATTAAAATTCATGCCATTAGGTTTTTTATTTAAAAACTACTTTAGTCAATCTTAAAATCCATTTTTAGAATTTACCTATTTATATTCAAACCAAAAATACTTGATTAAAAATAGACTATTATTATAGTTGTATTATGCCTAGTTATTTAATTTACATATATCATAATCTTACCTCAGAGTTTTTGTCCTTGTTCCTAACTTTTCAAAATAGTGGTGACATCTACCACTACATTTGACTCAATTTTTTTAAACCATCAAATTATTTTATTTTCTTAGTCGAAATGAATGTGAAAGCTAAGTTTGAATAATATTATAAATCTGAAAAAAATATATAATCTTAAAAAGTAGAAAATTATTTTTAATATTTTCCTCTGTTTCTCATCCCGTTTTCATGGAAAATAGTCTTTTCCTGCCTAAAAATCTCCCGAAATAAAATTGTAATTTCTGGTCGGCATTAATCGGCAGGGGAGGGCAGAGGGTGTTCAGGATCCAGCGGTCTCTACAAATTAGTAAATAATGTTAGGCCACTTGGGTAGGAACACACAAGGAATAACGTAAAGGACGAACACAGGAAATGGACATTGATACGAAAATATAACATGTCTAAAAGGAAAAACCTCATTTAGCTTTAGTCAGAATTGTATTATATTTAGATACAAGTACAGAGCGTAAAATATCTTGGACACATGATTGAGGAGAACGGTGGAAGTAGAGAGAATTTAATGAGCCAACAACTGCAGGGAGAGTTGTTCCAGAGGTGCGTAAGAGACCTGCTATGGAGAAGTGAAGTCCCTTCTAAGTGTAAGGAAGTGTTGTACAGGCTGTACTTTGTACCTTTTGTCACATATGCAGAATAAACATGGACATTGGATGTAAAAGAGACTTGGAAAGTGGAGGACGTGGGAATGAAGTTTTTGAGGAACATGTTAGCTGTTACAAGGTGAAACAGGATTAGGAATGAAGTTATCTGGGAAAGAATGTAGGTACAGGGAGTACATGAGATAGTAGAGGAAGCAAGACTGAGGGTGTGTGGACATGTAATGAGAATAAAAATGAAAGAATCCTGAAGAAAATTTTGGAAATGAAGAATGTAGACTAAAGACTACAAGAAATATTGGTTGAGCAAATAACAGAAAGGAAGAAGAATGGAAGAAATTAAAGGAAAAAAAGTGGCTGAAGAATAGAGGAAGATGGAGGGATTTTACTAAACTGACCCGGCCATAGGCTGGAAACCTGGCGAAAAAAATTATGTTTAGAAGGAGGTTCATTCTTTACAAATTTATATTTTTTCCTTTTCCTGTATCTTCTTCCAAATATAATACAATTACCTCATATATTCGAAAAGAGAAAAGAGTTTATCTTTATAGAGATGTATAAAATATAAATGGAAGGAAAATAAAACTGTAAATAGTTGTAGATGGACTTCTTCCAGTTCCCCAACCCCCATACTCGTTGCAGAGATAAAGAGAAAGGAATTCACTATATCTCTAATGGTCAGCATAGAAGTCTTATAAACTACATAATGGTCTCCTTCTGAAATTAACAAACATTCTCGACTGTTTCCAGCCTTTGGCCGGGTCACTTTAGTAAAATGCCTTCCACCATTCTTTCTCACCATGAAGTTCAGACCCAGTGTAAATATAGTAGATCACATTGGTTGGGGCAGATTTCAAGAAACACCACCTAGGCAAAGCAGTCTAGTAGAATCCCTAGAATCAAGTGTCTGAAGTTGGCAGAAAGGGGAGTGAGGGAAACATTTCAGGACACAGTAAAGGTTGATTTGGGACTGTGCAAAAAGAATGGAGAAGATTCAGAACAAGAGTTGGAGTAGCAGAAATAACACGTGGAAGATCATCAAACAAGAGAAAGGCAAAAGAAACACCACGGTGGAATGAGCAAATAGTGGAAGCCGTGAATTATTACTACTTTCTCAACTATAGTCATGTTTTATTTTCAAATGATTTAAAAATCTATGTTAAATTAAATTTAACAAACATAACATACTGATAGCTATAATTTTTTGTAGACCCTAAAGGTGGTTCTTTGAGTGTTTTGTTTTGTGTCTAGGTCCTCAACCCCCACAACAAGGCCAGCAGCCTTACAACTACCCCAGCTACGGGGGTTATGGGGGACAGCCCGGGGGCCCTGACAACCAGTAGACTCGATTACCTCACTTTTAGGACACACGAGAGAGAATGATTTCCACGGCTGTCGTAAGTATGACTTGTCCTATTTTAGATACATGCATGGAAATCTCCCAATACATCTTAATCATGTGTGTGTGAAAAGCCGACATGTTCCGTTTATTGGTTTTGCTGACATTGAAACAAATTTCATTTTATTAAGTTTGTTCTGTGGTGTTGTCTGAAAAATAAATATTCTTCCCTTTCTCGAGACTGCAGATCTCTTGGAAGAGTATAAAGAGACCCTCTCGACAGTACTTGATGCCTGCCTTGTTGGTTCCATGTTGGTGTCTGCCCTCTCTTTGTACCAACTGGTATTCTGATTTATTTTATGCAAATTTATTTTGTTTATTTCACACTTTTATTATTGGTCAAACCATATAGTTTTGTTCTTATGTGATATATATATATATATTGTTTCATTTGATATTACAATTAAAATATTGCTATTGGCTTTTTTTAGAAATAGAAAATATGTATGATTATGTTTGGTATTATGTTTGTATTTTGGTGTTTTATGAAAGAAAAAATTCTGCTATGGCATTCCATAAAATATTGCTCAATCTTGTCACAATTTGGGCATGTCATTTTATGATTTGTTACAGAATTCATTTTGTATTTGATAAAAATGCCTTTTGTCATATCATGTGTGAACATATGATTTCTGATGTTTGGTGGCTCAATAATGTTATAATTATTTTAATATAATCTTCTGCTTTTTTACACACACATTGTTATAGTGCTCCTCGCTTTTGAAGTATATTTTTGTCATTTAAAATATTCCTTGTAGAATAGCGGAAATTTTGTAGTGGAACATCCCTTCCTGTGTTGTCAGTTTTAACATCATTGGCAACTCAGTTTAGTTGGTTTAAAATAGGTTAAAATGATTATGTTGAGTGTTTTTTTTAATCATGTGAGAAATTCAACACACTCACCTAATAAAAATTTGTGCTGGTTCATTGCAAATGTAGGGTAAACAATTTTTAACTAGATTTGTTTATAAATGCAAGAATTTTACAACAAAACCTTATCCAGCTTTGCCGGTGAGTATGACTTATTTGACAGGTAGGTGCTAGGCTAAATTATTCTTGTTAAATGGATAATTAATGTATTGTTTCTTTACTTGTTTGTTTGGTCATATTCAATGTTAAACATGATTTCCTTTAAAGGTTTTATCCACCCTTTGTGTATTAATCCCCATTTACTATATTTTAAGTTTAATCATGATATGGTGATTAAAATGGGGTTTTCCCCTGCAATTTAAAATTAGGGCTGTGCCAAAATAATTCTTTAGTGGTTGATAACTACCGTCTAAATCATTTTGTGTAGTTGTATTATTACATAAGCTATACTTTTCATTGATTCGATCATACTTGATAAAGACATAAAAACTCGGAACAATTAATTGCAAAATATATATTTCATGAAAGGTCTAGAAACTAATAAAATAAATAGGGCCTACCCACGACTTTAATCCCAAATAGGACGCAGGCAGTCACTCACTCTGTAAGCGATCACCACTTACTGTGTTTTCTAATTTGTTCCCCGAACTGGTTCCCCATCCGACCTATTCCCTTCTACCAACAAAGGACAAGATGGTTTTTTAAGAGCTTTGCTAATTAAAACATAAAGATAATCACACAATGGCTCAGTTGAGAAATGTTTGATAATTTTTTAGTCAAATCTTAGAATATATTTTTAAATTTAATCATATTTAGACCCAAAATGCCTGATTAAAAGTACACAATTGTAATAATTGCATCAGGCCTAGGTTTTTAAATTTAGATTACTTGAAAAACTACTGAAAACTTGTTCAACCAAATATTTAGTTTTGTTTGGAAAACTGAATGTTTAAAGATAAATTTATATAAAAAAATTTTAGAGTACATTGCTTTTTCCTTAAAAATATTTCAACAAGATAACAAAATTAAAATTTACTAGCCATACTTAAAACTGCAACAGAATCAGTTTTGTTATAATCTTTAAGTGGAAAATTACCCTTAAATTTTTTCCTGTCCATTCTTGTTCCTGCAGGAAATGTTATTTCTTGTCCGAAAATTTCCCAGTCAAAACGTAATTCCCGTGTAGGACTATTAGAAAGGTTGAAAATGACTGGTGTATACCCTTTAACAATACCATTACAGTATTTGGAGCTGTCATTTTCATTATACCTCATCTTATTTTAAAAAAGTTCCCAAACTATATTGACTCGAATGTAGTGCGATGCTTTTTTTCCTAAAATTGTCTTTCAAATAACTGTACACATATTATATGCGCGGCCTAACATCTCTCATTATATTAAAAAATAACGGTTAATTCAACTGTTTCCAGCCTGAGGATGTGTCATCTTAGTTAAATGCCTCATCTTTATCCTTCCATCATTTTTCCTGCTTTAATTGCTTCTATTCTTCACCTCTCACTTGCACACTTTCTCATATGCTTTGCCCATCTCTTGGCATCTTCTTCTTCATCCTCATAACATGCCCATACCGTCTCAGTCTTGCTTCCTTTACTATATCATGTACTCTGTACCCCCATTTTTTCTTGAATAATTTTCCTAATCTTGTTTCTCCTCGTGGCTAACATGCTCCTCACAAACTTCATTCCTGGGGCCTCCACTATCCTTGTCTCTCTTACATTCGATGTCCTGTTTTTTTTAATGTATATGTGACAATGGGTATAAAGTAAGAGATATACAGCACTTCCTTCCCTTTAAAGGACACTTGTCTCTTTTCTATAACAGGTCTCTTAACACCTATACAACTCATCTTCTCTACTCCCACCTTTCACCTCAATCACGCTTTCAAGATATTTGACTTTTTTTTTCAGCTCTACTTTATCCAACTTAATAGGCCTTATCTTCTTCCTTGCTAATACTATCACTTAACACTTCACCATACTAAATTTCACTCCACGCGCTTTCATTTCCTCATTCCATTCCTGTACTTGATCCTGTGGTGTACCCCCATCCCCAAATACCATCAAGTAATCAGCTAACATTATAGTGGCATTCTATTGAAACTCATCAGGAGGGAGTGTAAAATGTGCAACAAAACTTCCATAAAGAGTAAACCAAAAAATACAAAGAGAAGAAACAGGAAAATTGCTAAGAATAATTGAATGCTTGGATAGGAACATGTGAAAGGAATAACATTAAATGCAAATATGTTATGTGTTTTCTTTTAAGAAAGTGCGTTGTGTGTTTCACACTCCCTTCTGATTACTCCTGTGAGAATGAATCTTGGGTCAAGCTATTGGACAGTAACTATCAATTTTTCTTGCTCTTGTCCTCTTTGTCCAATGGCATCAACTCAAAATGGGATCTGTTGTCTTTTCATTGTAAAAGCCATATTGTGTTATTTGTTTTATACCAATCTCCCCTGTACCTTCTTCAAAATTTAATACAAATAGTAGTAGCTAGAGAGCACTTCCCTGCTTTTCTCAATTTTTTTTATTTGGAACCACTTAGTCCACCCCTTTTCAGTTTTAACACAACTCCCTTACATACTGCTACACGTTATTAAATGTCATAACTCCTCTAGCCACTTCAGCCTTCTCCATCTATTTCCATACTTTATTTCTATCCACACTATCATATGCCTTTACTACATCCATAAATACCATTACCATTACCTTCTTTCCAGGCTGTCTTATAACAAAGATCAAGTCTATTTTAGACCTCTGTTCCATAAATCCACTTTGTTCCTTTCTCCGCCTTAATCTTATTCTCTTTATCAGTTTCTTCTTAAATAATTATATATCTGTACGGTACAGTAGCACATTAATGTTATTAATTCACACACCTCTTGTCTCCTTGTATGAAATAAAGTGCATTTAATAAAGTGTAATATACAATAAATAAAATTATAGAATTGTTGATAAATAAAGCACAAATAAAAGTAAAATCATCAACACACATTTGCACATATTTCGATGCTGTGATTGCATGATCCTCAGAATGTATTGGTGATAAAACTGAACGAGAAGCTAGCTTCACTGATGCTAAAACAGCAGGCTTAGTTTTAACCCCAGTTTAAATTACATTCTTCCACTCATAACCTCAACTTTGAGGTCTGCTACACTGTCAAAGTGTTAAAATCATTCAACAGAATACAATACATATGTCCCAGTTAAGAAGATGGAAACTGGCACATCAATGGCTCATTAAGTCTAGAAAATCACCCAACCCAACTATTATATAAATAGGTGTGATTTCAACCCAGTTGCGACACCACCACTACCTACTGTAACGAGTTACTAGTTAACGTTATATCGAATGGGTCTACACTCACCGACTCTCGTGATCAGCTACAACACAAACACCAACATCAAGCCCGAGCTCTGACCTTCACCCTCCAACTGGCACAACAGACTGAGCGGAGCCTTCAACCAACTGTCTGCTCGGGACTCGATCCGTGGCCGGCCGGAAACGACTAAACTTCCACGCGGCCAGACGGAGTTATCACTTCCGTCGCTAGGAGGACCTGGAACTTTCTAGGTGCCACTAGACGCATTCTTTGCTGTTACGTTTGTTCTATCATTTCCCCCCCTCCTTCCCTTTCCAGGCCACTCTGTGGATGCAATAATTGTATATATAGAGATCGCGATTTTGGAATAGTCACTTATTATATCACCGACTGGGCTTGGTGAGGACGGCGACTTGGGACCGTAATCTATTTTTATTCAAAATTGCATTTTCGACTTAAATGGGGAACGACTTTCTAAATTACTGTTTTGGGCTTATTTATAAGTAAAACTTAGGAATTATGAAATGTTGCGGGCAGGTCAATACGAATACGCTCGCGGGGTACGAGGGTTAAAGTCATATTGATAGTTACAATTTGGTTATGTTTTTGTTATACATTCATAATGTATATTTGTTTATTTATAATATTTTTGATCGCGCCTAGGCGTACTCGGCGTGTCAGGCTTACCGCCCGTTCTTTGTAGTTCGCATGTTTGGAGAATATGAGTTTATTTAACTGTCTATTTAACTGGGAGTATACAGGGCACTTAGGTGTTAGAGTAGAGGCTTGGCCTAACGTTTTGTTGATTTCATTAGAGTTAAATACTCGTTTATGTTTATCGTTTTTGGTCTAAGTTTAAATGTATGATAAATATTGTTTGATTGCGCGCGCTTAACGCTGTTATTGAGGGAACCGCAGAAAGAACCATAGAATCCCACGATGTCAATTAGTTCTACTGTTATAACTTACAACAAACATATAACTGTATGTTTCCCCTTTTATTTTCAGATATTGTTAAAGTAAGGTTATATCCATAACTCCGAGAGTTATTTAGATCTTAGTGAAGAAGCGCTTTATGCTATATTGTCTTGTTTGCAATGGTTGTGTATTTACTTTCTGATTGTCCTTAAATAAAACAATGTTTATGATTGTTAAACTTCTTGTCTGGTTTTCCCGTCACACTTCCTATAATGTTAGAAATATATTCAAGGGGTTTACACTACCATAAACTAATAGCTTAGCCTCCACAGAATTTCAAATCCACCACTGAAGTTTTCATCCTGTACAACCAAGTTGGCATCACTGAAGCTAGCTTCCTGTTTAGTCTTACCAAGACTACTTCCTGAGGGAGATTCGTTAAGAGCGTGTAAATATGTGTTAATTTTATAATAAAGGAAATTGATAAAACTAAGAAAAAGGAAAAATAAACTACTAGGAATAAATTTGATGAAGAAAGCCCACCTAGGGAAAGAGGAAAGATGTGGGAAGAATCCAATGCACAAAGGTGACATCTTCTTCCTTTCTTCTGTATTCTATAGTAGAAGTAGTCACACATTTTAAACACAAATATAATAATATTTCGGCATTGTTGCCTTTATCAAACACATAGAAGAAGAGTACAAATAACACAAACAACGGATTACTCCATTTTGAATTTTGAATTAAACTGTTAGAAACAAATTGTTTCAACTGTTTTTGGGAGTAGAGATAAATTCCTTGGTTGTGGTTAATATTTATAGAAAACTGATGATGATGATAATAATAATAGACAAGAGAAAAAAGAAAATAATGTTAAATTTGGAAAATAATATTATAGAAATAAACTATCTTCTGTTGAGGCCTGGTGGTAATCTTGATTTGGTAATCCATTGGTGGGCCAGCTCCCACTGTCTGAGTGCAGAACTGTTGCACTGTTTGGGAAATGCTCTTAATATTTTGGTGGTGTAGCAGGTTTGAAAGTCCTGGTTGTGGGTACTAGCATGGATGGGTACAGGCTTGTCCGGATCTTTGTGGTTTGTGTCAAGTGTGTGTGTTAAGTGTTTTTAATTTAATTTATTCTTTATTTTTACAAATTTCATTTTATTCATTATATCTTGCCTCTTTTATTGAATATATGTACTATAATTTCATTCTTCTAGTACAGTTATCCTTCCAAATCACTCTCAGCATCCTGTAAAACTATTGTATTCCTATTTCTCCTCCAGCTCATCATTTTCATAGCCACTTTGTCCACAACCGAGAGCTTTTACTCGGTTCATCCTCCACTTTTTACATTTAGAAGGGAGACATGGTGGTCTAGGGGTAAGGTGTATGACTTCTGTGCTGGGGTCCAGGGTTCAATCCTTGGTCCTAGCACAGATTTATCTGATTACCAAACCCTTCCTTCACCTCTGACAATACATATTGTGAGTGTGGGGAATGCCAGGCCTCCACCGTGGTTCGGATCTCACGTTAAACTGTAGGTCCTCTATTTCATCTCACAACCACCCTACCATCACACATTAGCGTAAGCGCGTATAACTCGAATGGGTAGTAAGACACGGTGCATATAATACATTTAGGAATAATTTCCTCCAGTCCTCTTTTGGGTCAAACATCCTCTCAAAATTATTGATTCCTACAGAGGTCTATATTGTAGCATGCTGGAATGGTACCGACCGACCATATATTAAACCAAGCGAGCTAATATTTCCAGTTTTCATTGTTACTGAACTGATAATTCAATAGTTCAGTGTTGGTGCAGAATCTGTGCTTTCTCTGATATTAGAAAATTACTTGTGTCAGATACTCAAGGGGTCTTTGATATTAGAAAATTACTTGTCAGATACTCAAGGGAGGGATCATGTTGAAAAGAAGGCTAGACGTAAGTCAAAACAAACAACATACATGCTGGTAACATGTTTGGTGTTTCCAAGTCTTACTTCACGACTTTGGATGTATAGATTAAAATTGGATAAGGTGTATTTAGTGCGGCCTTTCCTAAATTGTCTAGTACTCTACCCCTGTGTAAATATGGGTACATTTCCAATAAATAGTACCTATACTCACCCCCTGCCCTATTGCAATTACTTAAATAACCAGAACATGGACACTAAAAAACAGGTAATAAACATATTTTATCATTAATAATTATAAGAAAGTATGAACTTAAAATTTCGAGATTCCCGCCAACATAAAAATTTCCCATTCCTGACCCAATATTTGAGGAAATTGTACTTTGATCTAAGACTAGGAAAATTGGCACAGCCCTCAACAATCTCAAACATTTTTGATATAATTTATATTTCAAACCGATCAAGCTTATTCACAATTCTGTTAGAAGAACTAATTTATTTTACAAAGGTGAAACAAGAGTAGCTTTATAGTGACTAATAACCATTTTGAACTTTCCAGGAAGATTAACTTACTGAATGTTGCATATATATGTTGTGTCTTTGGATTTCCTTTCAGATTATTTCTTCTTCGATGTTGAATTACCAGAAAAAATATAAACACATTACAATACAAAATGTTCATCTCCAGCCTGCAATTGTTTTTGTATGACAGATCAGTAGGATCATGTGATAGGCAAATATGTGCTTTCCATGGAAATATTTACTCTGGAAGGAAATAATATTCCCTCAGTTTTTGTACTTTCCGTTTTATTTCCTTCTGTATACTAAAGACTATTATGTTACTAACAAAAATGTAACAGTATGAGTTGAGATTTGGGAGATGCTACTCCAGTATATATTTTTTCTTTTGACTTTATTGTGTAAGATGTTCATTAAGAATAGTGTATGTGTTAATGTAGTGTAAGTTTATGAAAAAAGTGTGAACAATTTTTCATTGTTATTTTATATGCTCGTATTATTTCTGAAATATATACTTTTGGTTTTAATTTTAGTTATATTTGTATACTTTTCTCCCTAATTTTGAGATAATAGACATCAACAAATAATTTGTTAGAAATATTTAGATATTAAACATGATGGCATTTTGTCCTGTATCTATGTGTATGTATATTATAAATACAATAAAGAAAACAGAAAAAAGAAAAGATTGGAGGAAAGTTGGCATCCTTGGTCCTGTTGGCTCTCCGGTGGTCCCATTGCTGAATCACGCCAAACTACTGTGGGGTTGGTGTTACAAGTTTAAAAGGTAACTAGTTGACTTTTTTTTCTGGTAGCTGTACATTAGCATCAGAAAGTATTCAAACCTCTCCGGCGTGTCAGTAAAATAGAATATAGTTACTCTTCATGATTTAAAAAAGTCATGAACCTAGCAAGTTTATTCCTTTTTAAAAGTGTATATGGTGATCTATAAAATGTAAAGTTGAACATTTATAGATGTTTTTGATCTTCTAAATAATATTAGAGATTCTCAGGTCAGTTTTAAGTGTTTCAGCAAACTAAAAACTTTCAATATTTTGTCCATTATATTGCTAGTTTGTCACTTACATGGTAATACTTTATTGATCATTGGATTAAAGTTGGTGCAAACGTTCATACATTTCATTTTGGAAGTTGTAGTTTTAAATATTTGGATTGAGAATTCCTTTAAAAATAACTTTACTTGTGATCACACAATGTTTTTAAGTTTTTTTTTAAATTTCTCATTAGAAATAATTGTTTACATTTTCTGCAATTCAAAGTGGTAATGTGTGTTGTATTAAGTGTTCAAGATAATTTAACTAGAACTAGTATTGTAAGCTTGTGTGAATCAAAGGTTGTCTTTGAATAAAATCTTTGCTCATTAATTTTTATTTACTCAAAATCAAATAGAATGCTTTAAAACATTTTGAATCCAATACTTTTTAACTGAAAGGTTTGAAATGAAATATTTTATGTTTACTTTTATCAAATTCAAATAAAACATTAGGCCCTGTTTTATTGTTTTTTAATGTCTAATAAAAATTTCATTCAAACAATGAACTTATAATTAAATCTTTTGTCAAGTGAAGTCAAATTGCACAATTAGATCCATTAAGATAGAATGTAAAAGCTTCTTAATGATGCATTTTATGCTATAGTGAATTTTTTTCTTTTAATAAGGGAATAATATTAGTTTCTAAAGTAATTTAAAATACTAATTTAAATTTGAAACTTTGTGTTTAATTTGAATCTTTTAAATATTGTCATTTTAAATTTTAGGAATTATATCTAGTTTTGAAATTTCAACACTTTGCACAGGCTTATATTATACATTACTAAGCGAATATTATTGATTTTGTCATTGGTACCACATTTTACTCTCATTCAGTTGTTTTCAATACAGTAAACATTGTAAGTTTATAGTATATTAAAAAAATTAAGTGTGGAAACTTCCCACTTCCAATTTGAGGTAATCCGCATTGATAAATATTCCTTTCCATATCTAGAGTACATAAGTGACTGATTCTAAAAGAAATTGGTTTCTTGATATCCAAAAATTCCCATTAATTTTTGTCACATTTACATCAATACTAAATTTAAATTGTGAAATGAATTACCAATTTACACAAATAACTTATATGCAATCTTCATCATGAACTTTTTCCTTGTCAAAATTAAACAATTTTATCGATTTATACTATCATACAAAGGATATGTACATTGAATATAATTTAAAATGATTCACAGATTTCTTTTTCTTATAGTCAATTTTGTATTCCCTCTTAAGAAACCAACATAAACCTCCTATCAAAGAGATATCCTGGTGACCTTGATAACACTCTTCTATCATGGATATTTCTTGAAAGTGTTCCCCTTGTTCATCACCCACAGTTCCAAAATTATCAGGAAAAAAGCTGCGGTGAGTGTAGAAATTGAATTTTCAAAGGTATTAAACATCCCATATCGTTATAGAATTTTAATAAAGTAGACACCAGACATTCATAATTGTGTTTACTGTTTCCAAGAAATCCATGCATAATACCTTTTAACAAAAGGCAAGCTATTAAGTATCCGTAGCTTTGTCTCATATATATATATAAAAAATTATCTTTCAGTAGTTTAATTATTTGGGACCCAATAAAAATTCCCCTTTTCAGTTGTGTATCAATTATATTGGTGAAAATGTTTGTGAGATAAATGAATCCACTTCCTATTTTTTCCTGGGCTTGATGAGATTCTTGTTTATTCAATGAAATGTGTTTACATTACTTCTTCCGTGTAAATATTCACTTTTCTATTTCGTGAGAACTCCCTGTGGGCCTGTAAATATTTCAATAAGTTTAAAATGACTACACACCCGCAAAGAGTTGTCATCGTACTTTATTGCGCTCAAAATCTTCGACACACTTTTATATATTTCTCTTGTGCAAGCGGTAAAAATTAATGGAGGGAGACCTGATTTATGTTAATTTTCATTATGCAGCAGAATCGTTTTCAAACTTAATTTAGACACATCATTAAATAAGCGCCATTTCAGTAGTAGTGTGTGTTCAATGCCTAATTATTTCAGAAGATTATTAATTAATATCTTCCCAAGGTGACCTGGTGGTCTAGGGGTAAGGTGTCAGACTTCTATGCTGGCGGCCGGGGTTCGATCCTCGGTCCCGGCAAAGATTTATCTGATTACCAAACCCTTCCTTCACCTCTGACAAGACATCTTGTGAATGTGAGGAATGCCAGGCCTCCACCGTGGTTCGGATTCCACGTTAAACTGTAGGTCCTCCATTTCATCTCACTATCACCCTACCATTACACATTAGCGTAAGTGCGTATAACCCGAACGGGTAGTAAGACGCGGTGCTAATAATAATAATAATAATAATATCTTCCCCATACTGTCCTTCATTATGAAATAATTTGAATACACTTTAGTGCATGGTCACTACAATGTTGTTTTGGATCTTGCTTCTAGGAATTTCTGTTGCTGTAACCAGGAACAAAGAATTTACTCTTTGGTTAACTTTAGGTCTTGCTTAATTAAACGTTGGATTTCATCAGTGCTCTTGGGTTGATAGTCTAAATCCTTAAAGTGGATGGTTCATTTGAGATTGCAACATAATTATTTAAGTGATAATCGGTGGTTCTTTCATCCGTTGCGCCAAGAACTGCCATCAGTAGATCTACACTATGTGGAACAAGCCATATTGCAAATATTTTTGGATATTTAAAACTGCTTTTTGACATCTGATATTTTTGTTCACAGAAATCACAATTATAAACTTAGACAGTTTTCTTCACACGATAGGTACATCAATATGCATATTTTTGAATTTCCTAATAAGTCACATTCTCATATTTGTTGTATAGGTATCCTGGCACATATGTAGAGCCTTGTTTCGATTCTAGCTAATAATCTATCAATCAAAATATGAAGAATATGCATGATTAATAGTGCTAAAGATTTATTTCCTCACGTCTCATTGTAGACCTATCACACCCCTAGCAGAAATTTCCAAGCTGATAAACACTTTGCTTCGGCATAGTGACAAGACAATGGTAGATAAAACACTTTAAAACAGATCAACAGCTCACACGATTGCTGTTTCTCTGTAACTGAAAGCTATTATGTGAGCATTTACGCAGCACAATATTACTCAAGAGACACTACTGACCTCTATTAGCAAAGGTGAAAAATATTTGGTTATGTATCTGATCAGTGTGTTTTATTATAGATTTTTTTAGCATCACGTCTTACTACCCATTTGGTTTGTACGTGAAGTTTCTTACTAAGTTTGCAAGCAACAACAATTCTGTACATATGAAAGATCAGGACAAATCCCCCTTAACTAAATTGTAGTAATATACACATCCACCTGTAAACAATTGGTTACACAATGTGACATTTTTATTGTAATTTTAGAGTTCTACAAAAAAGGCCAAAATATTTTTAGAGATAAAAATCATGTTGACCCGTAGTGATTGCACCATGAGTTACACTTATATACGTATTTAAAAGCACTTTAGGAAATACTTTTCACTTTTTGAGTTTCTTATATATATATATATGAGAGAGAGAGAGAGAGAGAAAGGCAATTCTGCCTAATGTAAAACTAAATGAGATACAAAATATACATATAAAGATAATTGAATGAAGGTCATTAACTGCTGGTGCTGGGTTTGTAGACAACAGTACTTGCAGATGAGATACATTTTGAGTTTTGTGTTAAAACAGCTGTCCCTACCTCTCCATCCACGTGGTTAGGCTAGACACAATGTTGTGTCGCTAATTCCCATAGCTTAACATTACAGCTTTATAAAAAGTAAGTCCCCTCCTTTACTTCAGTTCTTGAACAATGAATCCCGTGGTTCATCCACATCTACAACATTGAAGTCAAGAGTGAGGCAAGGAGGGGGTGATGGCTCAGTTGTATCTTGAGGATAATTTGTAGACTTAACTTGGTTGACTGGTTTGTTTCTTGAAAGTTTGTGTGTGGGCTACATTGATTTTGAATGTGCTGGTATTCTCTGCATCACATTTACTCTTTGAAGATTTATGAGGCAAATGATTTTAAAAATATAAGAAATTTGCTAAATTTAGAGTATTATGAAAGAGTTTTTACCTGCTGGAGAACAGGCTGATGCAAGACACTCGTCGGTCGCCCAGTTTAACACATTGACTCTGTCGCCAATTGCATCAGACAATCTGAAGTTTATTAGGGGTCACATGGGAAAGTTTGAATTTGGTCATAAGCGGAAAAGTATTTATAGCATGTAAATTTGGTGAGTCTTAAAGAAGGTATCTACTCTAACACAGTATTGAGTATTTGAATCATCTTATTTCTGGTTATTTTACAGGCTGTATTAAAAGTGCATTGGACCAGAGCGAGTTTGGTTTTGAGTTTATTCGTCAACTGTTTCCAGCCTGTGACCGGGTCAGTTTAGTTAAAATCCTCCATATTCCTTTATCCTTCCGGCATTATTACTCCTTTTAATTGCTTCCATTCCTCTACCCACATTTGCACATTTTCTGTTTTCTGCTCCCATTTCTTTCGTGGCTTCTCTTGCAGTCAAACTTTATAGTTTTACTAGGTCTTATTCTCTTCCTTGACATTCCAATCACTTCACACCTTGCCATGCTAAATTTTATTCCACTCTAACTTCCTCATTCCATTCCTACAATTGTTCCTCTGTATTTCATCTCTACCCTCAAGTCATCAGCAAACATCATGTATTTTATTCTTTCCTTTCCGAGGCTACCTCCGACTTTATTCATGACCATTTCTATCACTTTTACTAATAGTAATGGTGGGCGAGAGGACACTGCACTGCACTGCTTTACTCCCTTTTTAGTTTAAAGCCCCCAAGTCCTCTGTTTCCGTCTTACCACAACTCGCGTTATCCTCTCACATGCTTATACCTCTTCTTTCCATTCGATCTCATTTGATTTCCAAACTTTATTTATATTTACATCCATGAATACCAATACCAATTTCATAATTAGTTATTTGAATATGCACTGAATTTTAAATAATATCAAAGTTTTTCTTGTACTCAAATGTATAGATAAAATCACTAAAAATATGAAAGAGAAAAGGGTTTAAGTTAAGACCATAAAGTTTTGATATTTTATTTCTATTGACATAACTAACAAAATAGTTATAATTAATTATAAGGACTGCATATTTATGGATTATACAGTTTTCAATCCACCACTTAAATATGTTCCAATAATACCAGGAGAAGAGAGAAAACATTTTCTTCAAGTTGGGACTGTCGCTGACCGATAGGAGGTAAGTTCACTCTTTTAACTAATGAAAATTACTTGTCTACTTTCCAAACTGAAAAATATTATATTTACATTCACCCAAAACTTTTTTTCCCCTCCCCTCTTACTCGGAGATAATTTTTAATTACTTTTAAAAGTTGTCCTGTTGAATTTAGTGGAATCACATTAAAACCTTAACCATCCAAAGATACAATAGTATTCAATTTAACTGAAATTTAATCTTGTCATACCCTTGTGAGTACTATTGGAAATATGCCACACATTTATTTCACAGATTAATAACATGATTTTTATTTAAAATTAAATCTGATCAATTTACCTTTATATATCTTAAAATACAAGTAATTATTTTGTTTTTATTTCTTGTGCATAATTTTTTCTGTGTATTTATTGTGGCTATCGAGTACACTAGTCACGATTATCCGCACCAGCATTTCGGGTCAGATAATACAGAATTTTGAGTGTAAATAATTTTCATTATGAGTTTGCCTCGCATAACTACACCTGCGGACCACTCCCTTGATACAGCTTTTGTTTCTAGCCAAATAAAAACCACTGCTAGCTACATCGACCAAACATATGCGACTGGATTAGTATTGTACTACACACCAACTGTATGCATAGCAGCTATGCTTTACTTTCTCCATTGTAACAGTTCTAAGGCATTTGCAATCGATTTTGTTATTAATTACTAGTGGTTAAAACACTTGTTGACACAGAATTGGACCTGATAACCATGACTCATTATTTAGCTTTTTAATAAATCATTGTAGAGCTGAGCAGGTGTTACCTGAGAAATAGCATATGGGAAGGAGGGTTTTAGATAGTGAAAGAATCACTCAATTTATCCAAACCAGAAACAATAATAGATAAATTTACAATATTAACTCTAAAACAATGTATAGTCTATTCTAATGCTACTCCAGCACCCTCCCACCACCAAATAATCCATCAACCTAAAAGTGATCAAATAGAATGTTATATTATTTTCACCTTTACAGTTTAACTTTCCTGAACAAAATTTGCACCCATATAATATTAGTTCTTTTTCATTCCTAGATTTCTTTGTTTTAATCAGAAGGGCTTGACATAAATAATAAAATCCTTTTCTCCTCATGTGTAAAAAATTAATTCATAGAGAAAGAAATTAAATTTTAACGATTCTATTTTATTTCTAAACCCAAAACTTATATGCTGAAAGGAGGAAATGTGGTACTATAATTCTATTCTATATAATGCACAGGGCTTAAGAATTTCTTTCAAATTTTTGTGAAAGTTAATCAGTACCTGATACCTAATTTGTCATGTTAGGATAAATATTTTAGTTAAATTGTTTTGACACTATAGATATACTCAAGCTTTGTTTATTGATAAAATGTTATTTAAACTTTATCATAAGCCTAAGTTTATATTAATTTACTCTAATTGTGTGTTGCTAAAATTGAAATAAATTTGATAGTGCATGTGCAATACTTATATTGTTTTGTTGGTGAATAAGAATTTTTTTTAAAGTAATTTAATTTAAACTAAACTAGTACCAAATTAGAATGTAATTAGTTATTTTAAAATTGCAGGTTTAAGTGAACACATTTAATTAAACCATAATGTATTGTTCTCTTTTACAACAATGCACGTCATTTCTGTCTCCAAAAAAACACTCAGAAAAGCTATTTATGTTCAGAGTAAATAGTGCACTTTCATAAAATTCATAACTGAAACATTCACAAATAATAATTAGCACAAATTCACAATGTTTTTAAAAATCATTCAAAATCTTTAAATGACAAGTGGTAAAAGATAGACAAATAAGGTATTAACTATTTAATCATTTTTTTTGATCTATTTAAGCTTCAATCTTCTTTCACAACAAAACTTTCCACTCCTTGGTTAAAACCAAGCAATTTTGTTCAGCCAAGGTTAAGCATTAACAAAGTGGTCTTTGTTAGCCTTTGTAAGAAAGTGAGAAACCATTTTGGTCATAAACATATTTACAATTCAGCTATGAAATCTTTTCTAGTGTCTCCTTTATTCATGGTTAATATCTTGAGTGTTAATGCAGTGTAACCATAAATAGATTTTTTGCCGTAATGGACATCTAAAAGGCCTTTTTTGTTGTTGCTAATCTCCTACTGTAAAAGGTAGGATAAAAATAAGTCCTTTCAAAATTCCATTCATGCAAAATTCTCTATCACTGACATGACACCTATGATTGAAAATAGTACATTTCAATGGAATGTATTTAATTAAAATGTATCCATGCCTCTAGATATAAACTTAAAATATCCAAATAAATCTCAGTTCATGTTAGAATTATTCTATATGTAAGTTCTAAATACACTTTATTTGGAAAAATTAAAAATAACTTTAATGAATAACCGATAAGTTTGAATGTAGTCCTGTATTCTTTTGCGATTCCAATATTTTAAGTTTTATTAATCGAATTACCCACTTGTGTGGCTGCATGTTTTAAAGCGTCACTATTTCACTAGACTGGCTTGCTGCTGATAGGATGATCAGGGTTCGAATCTTGGTCAGGTGTACAGTGTGTTTAGGAGTTGGGGTGTCCTAAATAGTTTTGCACCCTCACTCCATTCAAATGAAGATACACTTAATCTAATCTTAACATGTCTCACCCTACCACATTAGCCTGATAAATACACATGCATGTAAAAAAAAAATCTTCATTAACCAAAATATCTACCTTTTTAATCAGTTTTGGTCAAATTTACAAGGACTATGATATAACACTCAGATAAACAAACCATATTTTGCTGGTAATTAGTAACCAATAAGTGAACTTTTTTTTTTAATTTCCTCATTCGACTTATTGAAAAAATATGCTAATCTAGCTCACATGTTGCAGACTTACATTTACTTACATTACTTACATTTGAGTGTTCCTATCTTCTCTAAACATTGCCTCAATAATGCCATCCCCCTCTAATCACTGAGCAAGTATTATCTTGCTAACCTACGAACTGCCACTAATTATTGTAAAGGTACAGATTAGCCTTTAAAGGTGTAATTACTTTGTGACAAGTTGTGTTTATTTGAAAACAATATTCTGCATTCTAGACATAAAAAAACTAGTTTAAAGATTTATAGTTGACGAATGAATAGTCTTACTACCAGATGTGTACAACTTCCGGGTGCTAGGTTTACTCCCGTGAAACTATACCTATTAACTTGCTTTTGAGTACATCGAATGTCTGTAACAATTGTGTTATTTTCTTGTAAGTCACACACATCTTACTACAAAAACTTAACCCATTTCCTGGCGCGCACCGATCAAACTATCTGTGTAGGCCTAGCAGCCAATTTTCTGCTCATATACTCCTAACAGATGAATATTTTTGTTAATATTTTTTTTTCACATTTATTACTTTATTCATGGTCATAGTATGGCATTGAACTATGGTAGCTCCATCTATTAGCTTCATTAAAAGGTATTTAGACTGGCTAAAAGTTGAGTGGTTCATTAATATGGGGCAGTACAATAACTTAATGTTATGTAACGTTTCGAGCCTGCGCCAGGCAAAGTGTCAGAAAGTTTTTGTTTTAGTTTCTTAGCAAAAAATAGTTTTTGCATTTTATTTTATGCATCAATTTTGTCTTTGTAAAATTAAAATTATGACAGTTTGTAGTATTTAGAAAACGTATTCAAGAATCTTCATTGTGTTTATTTTCTTAGAAATAATGTATTTTAATATTGAGGAATGCTTTTATGCACATCTCTCAATATGTAAGGGCAACCGACCACATAGAATAGAACTCCACTACAAAACGTTTGTAGGCTAAGTGGTAATAAACTTTGCCGAAATCTTTATTGCTTGATTTAATTGTTACCATTCCATGCAGACTTTTTATTTTGTTTGCCTCACAACTTTTATTTTTTCAGACTGTATCATCGGATTGTCTTCTCAACAAAGAACTATTTATTAATCACTGCCATTACTGCAACATTTTTACACTTAGTGTTTTCTTTCTTATGCACATCATTTGCTAAACCCATTTCACATTTGGATATTATGACAAAGTTCAAATTTTTTGTATCCTTTATCCAGGCATTATAAAAATTTCACTTGTGAGAGGGTCATTGATCCTTTTGATTTCCATCTTTTGATCAATTTAATCGGTTTAATACATGCATTTATTTTCCCCTTCTTTACTAAATAAAACTTTTGTCTGACGATTATATTGGTTTGAATATGGATTTGTATACTTTTCAATATTGGTTTGTGAACTGGTTACTGTGATATTCTTAGTAACCTTACATAATTAATTTTTGTTCAACTAATGTCGCCTTGTAGTTTGGTGAAACACGGAATTTGAGCCAAGGCTGATAATTTGCTAATTAAAATTCTCATTACTAACATTTTCAAAATTTGTGTATCATATAAACTTATTTTAAGCTGTTAAGTGATCTTATTATCTTTGTTGATTTGGTCAGCTTCTATGTTAATATACTGTAATGTAAGGTATAAATAAAAGGTCTTCTGTACAACAAACAGATACAAATATTAACCCATACTAAATGGTCAGGATTTGCTTATTTTGTTTCAACACAAATTTATTGGTATTTGTCGTTAGCTTTATTAATCAGCTTTTTTTTTAAACCAAATATATAATGGATTTCGAAACTTCAAAAACATTTATTTATACCTTTTTAATAAGCTATGGAATGCAACTTAAATCGATTTTAACACCTTGCTCCCCCACTGTGTTCCCAAAGTTAAACTTCCACCCGGATCAACATGGGTCTTAGGATTGTGCAACGTAATTGGTTTTTGACCTTTTCTGCAGCCCGAGATTCTATTCATGTGCGGTGTAAGGGGAGGGGGGGATCGAGCTTAGAGAACATACTTGCACCCTTAATCCTTGAATCTTTTTTTTGTGGCATATGGCAGTTCAAACCCAAATACAGTACAACCTCATTAAGCCTGACAGACCTTTTCCCAAAATATGAGTGGATAGATTAACACTAAGTAAAGTCTGATAAAAGGACAAAACTATACTATAAGTAATGTACATATTAATTTCTTTCTTATGGATTATTTTCCATTTGGATTAATTAGTTTCTACTGTGAAGTATGTTAGTGTATTTTCTCCATTTTGCACGCTTCAAGATAAATAAAACTTTTACATAAAATTATCATGCTACAAAAATTTGTGTCATTTGAACATATTATAAATTACAAAATTTGAAAAAGAATTGTCCCATTGGGGCTGTGAACATCATGAGAATATCTGGCTGCAAAAAAAATAATTATTACAATACATACAAATAAATAAATCTATTTTTCAATTAATGCGGAATTTGTTAATAGTTGATGGGTCCAAAAAGTTAATTTGGTTCGAGATGAAAATTTGATCATTCCGGCTGATCTCACCATGTTAAAGGAAAAAATGATTAGCCAGTCCTCTTTTAAAATAAAGTCAAACTATATTATAATTTAAAAAGTTTTGTTTTATTGGTGGGAAGAGGTACAAAGTTATTAGAATGTTGGCTTGTATATTCAGGAAAATGCAATGTCTTTAGCTTTGCATTTGTGGGTATTTCTTCTTGACTGTTCTCAAAGCATAGCTTTTCCATATATTCAGAATTTGCAGGAGTTTTTGCATTTCATTCACATCATTTGTGTCGATTCTTTCACTGGTTATGGATAGTTGTTGCTTTTTCACAAAATCCAACATTGGTTCTTATAGCATGGTTTCAAATTAAGACATTTGGAAATTCTGTTTGCATTGATCTTACAGTCTTGCTATATAACTATATTTTAATCGTGTTTAGATTTTGTAACTTGTAAATGTGTAAGTCATGCCGACTGATTTAAATGATTGTTTTGTTCATTTTGTTGTGTATTTGTATATAGCTTTGCTATGTTTTCACATGTATACAGTTCTCTCTTTGTTCAAATCACTCTTACACTAGTAACCACAGCACAATCTTAATATCTGTTATTTCCTAAATATGAATATGCGTACATTTAATTTTTAGACAGTTCAGCACTGTTAAAAATCAGATTATTAATTATTTATTTTTAATATGTTTTCATATTAGTGTTAGTATATTTTCTTAGTTCTTTATTTAATTATCCACGTTCTAAATCATGTTTTTGGTAAAATTACAGGAAGAAAAGACTGGCACATGTGCTAGAACTACTGCAGGTCCACAGAATAGCAAATACAAACACACAGTATATATTCTGTTCTCCTGCAGTTTTGTTTGTGTGTGCATGTATGTAGTCTTTGTCTTATCATCCATGTTTATAGAACTCATCTATTAGTTGTCCTATTTGCCTTTATTTACCAAGTCCAATACTTATTATTTAATGTTTTTCTTAGAAGAATAACTTGGAACTACCTTTTTACATTAATACTTTACTAAAAGAAAAATGTTTAAATCAAACCCCAAAATAACAAACATTTTCTTATTAGTTCTCTTAGTACCAATGGTTTTAATTACTTACAGGATGATATTGGATAAAACTATAGTTAAAGGATAATCAAAAATGTTTAAATCACATTTAAATTATTGAACACCCTTATTGAGTTTATCGACTAATAAGTAATTAATATATACATG
The DNA here is from genome assembly GCA_902151445.1 of Timema monikensis. Taxonomy (NCBI): domain Eukaryota; kingdom Metazoa; phylum Arthropoda; class Insecta; order Phasmatodea; family Timematidae; genus Timema; species Timema monikensis. The sequence continues at coordinate 203,889 of CABFVZ010000844.1, read as the reverse complement.
ATAATATTCTCTTTGCTCAACTTTTGTTGGAAATTTTATTTTGTTTTATGGATGTGTTCATTAAATTCCACATTTTAACATAATGTTGATTGCAAAATTCAAAATTTAAAGTACTCATTTTTTTACTAACTAAACAAAATATAACATTTGAATAATTTTGTAGTATGCATCTGTATTCAAACCAATATACATATTTTGCAAGATTTCATCTTGTTAGTGACATTAACTTGCCTTAAGATGTATGTGCTAACATGCTCTACATTTTAGTTTATGTACGATTTAAAAGCGTTTAAACTTTTCACTGTGTATCTTTGAAATGTTACATTTTCAGGATATTGGAGACTGGAGTTTTGTCATTATTTATGTATTTTGGTTTAAAAAAATTTAAGTGCTTTAATAATCATTTTAAAAACTTTAAGCTAGATTTATTTAACATTGAATTATATTACCCTTTAGTCATGAAAATTAAAAATAACTATTATTTTTGCACATAAAATAAATTTGCTACCAAATAAATTACTTGTAAGTTAGGCATTGCTTAAACTCTTCATCATTTTGAATTAATTTTGGGGGGCGGAATCAACAAAAGCTATTCATACTCGTGTAAAAAAATAAATTTGTTTTGATTATATTAGATTTCCTTCACTACCAACATAATTGATTTTTAAGTAAGAAATTTACCAAAATTTTAGGTAATATATACTTTCAATTAAATATGCGTTAAGGGAATAAATGCTCTTTTATATAGTTTATTATAGAAGTAATTATATATATTTTTAAATGTAACTACATTTTTTCATGGCTCGTAGATTTAATTGTTTTAATGTTTATAAAAAAATTGTTTGTGCTGCTTTAGACTACACCATCAGCACAATAATTAATCTACCTCTGCTAACCCTTTTAAATCTCTTGTTAAATATCAGTTTTATGAGTATTTTAATTTACTTTAACATATGTTTCATATTTCCTTTTTCATAATTTTCTGTTGGGTCTGTTGGAGATATGTCTTTAATTGATTTATTTTTTCCGTCTTAATCAGCAATAAAAATCACAATTTTTGGGTTCTTTGTCCACATGTTTTAGCCTTAACTACCAAAAACTATGTAGTTTAAGAACACACAAACGTTAATTTTAACTGCCCATGCTATTGCCATGACTTTTTCTATGTCCTTATTGTTTAGGGGGAACTTTTTAATTTATAGTTATTTGTTTGTACGAAACTACTTCCCAGTCATGTTGTAACTTCCGGTGGTGTTAAGTGATTATTCCATCCATTCGACTGTTCTATATTGCTATTTTTGTGTGCATGAAGCGATGGTATTTGAATTGAAATTCTAAAGGGATCTTTGTGTGGTTTGCTTGATCATGTTAGATTATTTGAAGAATTTAAACCTGTGGAAATATGTTGTGACCTGGCTGTTTTTGTGTCCCGACGTGTAGAAACCAAAGTGTGAGGCTTCATTCTTGGGTAACCACAACACCAGTCACGTAAGTTGTCATTTTGGATAGTTCTGAACGTTGTCGATTGATTTTCGGGAAAAGTTTGTGTGATAAAGATATATTTTTTTAAATACTAGAATTGAGAATAATTAGTGGCACTGTCAAAGGGGACCTTAACATGCAATTTCTTATTTTGTGAGTTTTTAGGATAAATAACTTAATTGAGTTTCATCAAATAAACTTCATTAGTGATTTGTTTGGTCCTGATTAAAATTATTTATTTATTGGATGAATAATGAAGATATATAAACATGGATTCTATTTCATTATTTTATTTTATGTTTTTTTGTTGGTATTTTCATATCGTTGCAGGGAAATGTATAGTTGGTAAATCTAGAAGCTGAATGGGCGAACATCACCACGGCCAGCTCCTGCATGTTAGCAAAGTGTTGTTCTTTTCTAGGAATTTTAACTGGGTTTCATGGTAATTCAATGACTTGCTTAACCTACTCAAATTATATTTTGTTTGCACTGTGCTATGATATTGAAATGATCGGTTCTTAATGGCGTTCTTGAATGTCCTTTGAAGTCTCAACATGATGTTTCAGATATGGTTCTATGTTGTATTTGACACTTACAGATACCATAATAATCCCAATTTAATGGCTGGATTTTTGCTTGCACCCATTTTGCCATGTTGGAAAATTATAATTCCTAAACCTTTATTATTAATAATTATTTGTACTGTATGATTTATGCAATTTTAAAATAGGGCTTTTGTATTCAATTTGCGTTGATTTTAACAATCTTTATTAGGCTAATTTTCTGTGCTTATTTTAGAGAAATTATTCAAATGTCTACGTGTTTTTATCAAAACCATCTTCTGGTAAATTTCCACTCTCCACTCCTTAAATTGAATTAACAGAGCTACCAAAGAAAAGTTCAAAAACAAGGAAAATGACTAATTCTAAATATTGGAACATAATTTTGGTATGGAACTTATGTCTATTATTTAAGGCATTGAAAATTGCGATGTTAATGATAGATTTGTTGTATCTCGATGGCATTTAAGTGTAATTTTCTGAGAAATGGTTTATTGATGAATTTGGAACATGAGTGTTTGTTTAAGGTGCTGGGTACCAGTACACACAGTTCGGAAGATTCCGCTCACTGGCTTAGAACTGAAAACACCACCTTAATGAGTTTGAGATGTATCAATTATTTAATGAGGGTTTAAAGGGTGACAAAAGGAAAGTGTTGGTCTTACTCTTACTAAACTTTTGCTAGAAATTCAATGAGAATTCATTTACTTTTTTTTAATTCGTGATTTTTTGATGGATTGTTGTCAATTTACAATTTTAATGGTTATGTTTATAGACAGCATTGGCCCTCGTATAGTATGGCCTTGCATATGTACGACCCAACACCATGCCATAATAAGTATTAATTTCAGGATTGGGTATTCATGGTTTAGTTTGTCATATATGTAATCCCAAATAAGTCAGCGTTTTGAAATTTCCCAGTATTAATCCCTTTGAATGTTTTATTAATGCTCTAGCATGTTCTTCGCTTTTATGTCAAAACCCTCAGAAACACCAAACTTATTAACAGCTTGTACATTATTAGTTTGTGGCACCTCTCATATGAGTACATTTTTTGGAAGGATGTATTTTGGGGAAGGGGGACACATGCACTTTAATTGGGCCATTACTCTTTTTCTTTTCTTTTTTGCAATAAATAATGGTACATACTCATTGCAGCAGACAATAACTCTTGGGAAAAAGAATTGGGTTACACTTGGTAAAGGGCAAGTCCACAGCAGGTCCCCCCGCCTCTGCCGATAGATTTCCACTAGATCTTCTCCATGTAATGTGAATATATTTTCTCATTAACACCCTCAAAGCACTAATAACCACTGTGTTTAATAATAAATAGCGGGGGAAATGTTCCGCTTCCAAAACTCTTAATTTTTGTATAACTGGGAAGTTTGGTTAACTTCAGTGGTGTAGTCGGCTAACGCGCTTGTCGTGTTGAGCTCGACTGCTGAGGACGGGGGAGATCGAGGTTCGAATCTCGGTCGGGTGAACTGGGGGTGGTTTTTCCTAAATGGTTTTCCACTCTCCCTTGACGCAAATGTGGGTTCACTTCCTTTAATTCAACCTTTCCAATTCCTAATCCATTAGCGTAATTAGTACTTAAAGCGTATAACCCGAACGGGTAGTAAAACGCGGTGGTAAATAATAATAATAACTTCATTCACTTTTTTTGGGGGGAAGTACTTTACTTTTAAAATTGATATACTTAAGATTCTAACTCAAGGCAAGTTGAGCAGCAGAGATGTGGCATGCTGGAAACCAACTGTGGAAAGTGTCTTGAATGCGAGAAGTTAACTTGTCCAGCTCATTTAGAGCACTCTTCATTCATTTTGTATAAATGTTAAGACACGCTTATCTTATTAAGTCACTTTTCCTATGTTTTTGGGCAGTGAAATCTCACATTCACAAACTTAAATAACTTTTCATTACTAATTTTTTACTATATTGAATGTAGAGTAAATATTACACAACATTATTTCTTAAAAATAGAGGATTTAATAAACATTTTAGTTGATTTCTTATCATTGGATTATAATTAGGCCTGGGCTGGATCCAGAGCCTTTGAAAGAAAAATTAAGGAAAAAAGTATGTTTTCAAAATTCGGGCGAGAAATTAATTTTTCCCCAAACTTTTCGGTAAAAATAACAGTTTACATACACAAAACATTCACTTTTAATCTTGTCTCAATAATAATTTCTATCTTAAATAACCTAGTTCACTGCTTATGATCCAAACAGTTAATGAGATGCAATGCTAAAAAAAAATAACTTAGTACGTCACACTCGTGGTCACATAAGGCTGTTTGCCCAAAGTAGGCCTAGGCTTTTAAATATTCTAGCTATTAAATGAACATTGTGCTGATATTGATTAAGATATATAATATATATAATTTCAAGGGAGAAAGCAAAAATCACTTAATAATATTAAGTATTGTCATTTCTTGTTTACACATAACATGGCAGTCGTTCTTATTTTCATGATGGTGGATTAGTATTTAAATAGTGTTTCTGAAAGTAATAATAATAATAAAAAAATTTCACTTAATCTAAATACATCCTTTTCCCGAACATTATGTTTTAAACTACAAGGAAGAGATTGTTGGACATCAAGTTGCAAACCTTTATAAAATATAATTTCAAATTAATTTTAAAAATTATTACAATTTTAATAGTTTTTGAACATCTTAGTTTAATAAAAGGAAAATTTATTTTGAAACGTGACTTCAAACCTTAGTTTGTTTCAACTGTATTAAATCGATATTCGAAGAGAGTATTTTGAGTCTACAAAAAGAATAAGAAAATAATTTACATGAACACAAACAAGGTTAGTATTTTAAAAAAAAAGATAGTGTCCACAAAATGTATAAATTGTGACTTTATTTTAAAAACTAATGGTACTATTTCAGGGTTGTTGAGGCACCTTATTCACCCATCGCTAGAGTGAGTTATTTTATCTTTACTATGGTATTTTATCAGTTTAAATAAATGTGAAATCTAATAATTTGATTGCTATTAAAAATTTGAAAAACAGTTAAATGGCTAAATTAAAAAATCAGTTTTTAAATATGTCAAGCTCTTGCGGTAAATTATTTCCCACCCGAAAATTTACAGAAGTCAAAATGTCATTCCCGCACAGGCCTAATAATGATTAAATATATATTATAAAAAATACACATCTTGAGTTAGGTATTTCAATGTGCTAAAATATGGTTTATTGATCTTTTTAGAGTTTCAGCTTAACAAGATCTAACATGTTGCCTTACTACACATGTGGGTTTGGAAGAATTCATGCCACATGACCACACACACTAGGTTTGAGTAAAATATATGTTTTAATTAATTACATTTCCTGACAAAATGATTTATTTAATGCTATTTTTCTCTGACCTACATTTTATACAACTTATATTCATCTGGTTCTCTTAAAATATCTGCTACACAAATCATTTCTTGTTATTTGCGTGTACCTTCTATTGTATACCAGTGTTTAACTGTCAATTATTTCACAATATTAAGTTATACCGCTTTGTTAACAATTATCAGCAATTTAAAATTTGCATGAATTTTTAACTTTTTTTTATCGTGTATTAATACCTGTTGAGGCTATAGGCAAAATTGCATGTGAAAAAGAATGGTCATTCCTGTGAACAAATGGAAAAAGGTTGACAAATCTTACGTAAGCAAGAATGGGGAGGGGGTTAAAAAATGGCCAAAAATATGCTTACGTATTACGCCCCCTTCCACTACTAACTTTTAAAATCAACTACCCACTTTCACATATATAAGTTAGATAATACTTCTCCTACTATTAAAGTAATTTGTCAAAATGTTATTTTACTTTTGACAAGAACGCGTTAAAAATATATATATAGCCTAGCTTGTTTGTATATGAATTTTTAGTAAATAAAAATATAGACATTAAAAGCACTGTCGACTAACTACTTAAGGCCCACAGAACTAATGATAAACAAATATACCTCGCAGTCAAAATTTTCCTTTTATAAATATTGTATGGATACACTAATTCAAGAATGTTATTGTTTGTTACATTCGATTCCATTGGAAGCTCTGAAAGCTTCAAAAACAATTAGTGGTAATAGTTTTATCTACTTATATTTGGGGGAAATAAAAAACTACTTGCCAGTAATACCATTATTCAGGGTGTCCAGCGACCTGGATAGCAAGGGAATGTTAGGAAATATAATCAAATTTCTAGAATTTTTGCATTTTCGCTAAAAAAGTAATAATCTTTATTTTATGATGGTCAAAAAAACCTTATTCTTCCCATTAAGACGAAGCATAAATCTTGATTTTTTTGCTTGTATTTTCTTTCCATCCCTCTACTGCACGTGCCAAAGTTGAGTAATTGCTATGCGCATGCGTGGGAATTTGATTATGGTATAGGAAATATATTGCAATCTAAATAAAATAATGATTCTAATATATTTAATATTGAGATATATAGTGACTGTAAAAGTTAGAAAGGCGGGGAATTTTAAAATATTGTTTGTTTGGACACCCTGTTATTGTGGACTAATAAATTTAGAAGGGTTCATTTTGGGTTGCATTTCATATTCATTGCAAATCTGTAATATTCATGCTTGGAATAGTTTTATCATAAATGAAAATAAAGGTCTTGTGTTTTATATTGTGTTTTCCTTTATATTAAATACGTGTTCTGTGCATTTTGTGTTAAAGCTCTGAATTTTGTATATGTAGTTTATACATCAAAAGGTCGCTACGTTAAATGTTTTGACCATCAGTACCAGATTAATGTGTAAAGAGAGTTCTATTCTCTAAGTCCGTTGACAATAAATTGGTTAACACTGGAAAAATAACTATTTATCAAGAATATTAAGAAAGGTCATTGTCATCATTTAAATTCAAAAAACCAAGAAATTACGACTTTGTTGCTACCCATCCCATCTCGTGGGCAAATCTGTCTGAATGGCTAAGTGGGTTGGGTTAGATAGCCTCAAAATAAATGTGCTGGTTCTTTACTGTGGTTTATTGAGTAGGAGCTAGATGAGATATTCTTTGTGATGTAGTTGGACAAGTAACATTAGAGTCTTTGTGAAAGGTCTCTACTACTCTTTAAGTGTTCTTACAAACTACAGTTCACTTCCTGACTTAGCCTTGTAAGTCTCTAACCTATAGTGAAGGCTCACAACGCTTTGCTTCGTATGCAAGAACATCACAAGTGGATGCTATGTGGACACGAGTGTTTATATGCGTCATCAAAGGTTAAAAAGTGGAGAATTAGTGTCCTCAGGACCACACTACCGGTCCACCAAGTATTCATTACCTTATTGCATACCACCCTTTGACCATACTGTGACTGGGTCACAACTTGGGGCTTATAAATACACTCTCTCACTCTTTGTCATAATTTACTAATAGTTATTTGACAATTTGGCATAACGGCATTTAAAAATAACCATTATATGCTCAGCGTGACTGCTGATGTAAGACAACTGCCAATAGTGGTTTGGACTACATAATACTTTGACGCTGTTTATAAAACAAAATATGCCAATTTATTACAACCTATTTTACAACTAAACATATTTTCAAATATTTAATGCTCCTTACTAATTAACGGTTCAATATATTTAAATTATTTAGCACTAATTTGTTGTCTTTAACTTTTTAATACAGTTGAAATATAACACTTTGAATCAAACCAAAGACCTTTGGCTTATCAAGTCCATGTTAAACGACTTAGCTATTCTGTATGTCTTATGCTCATAAACATTGTTGCGTACTCACTAATGCATCTTAAAATCCTAACCATAGTGTGCACAGAGAGCAGAGCTACAAGAACAGGGGGTTACGATTGGGCCAGTGAACCGACTCCTCCGCAGATCCAGTTTTCAATCTACAAACAATGTGCCAACATTTCCTGATGGCCAAGAAAAATAGTTAAATCCATACATAATCATCATCCGCTTTGATTTAGAATGGACAAATCAACCCCTTAAAATATTTGATAGTATTTATTTTTATATTTACTTGCCAAAACCTGATAGAAATATAGAATAACACTTTTAGTGCCAAGAGCTGATCTGATCGGCTCCGCCTACTACCGTTAAAAGTGCCAGAGACGATGAGGTTGACTCCAGATTTGAGCTAGTTCTTGCTTTATCCAATAGATAGTGTTGTAGTGTTATATATCACTGGAAAGAGATCATTTCCCTTCAATACTTTATATGAGTTTGGTGACAAAAATCAACCTTAAATAGTTGTTTACAATGGCGGACAGTAAAGTACTCGATGTGCCAAGTGCAACGTCAGTTTAGGTACGAGCTACATGGAAAACATAAGTGTGGCTCACTTTCTTAATGATGTAAATAGTTTTGTAAACAGTTTTTCAAATGTACGGGTTACATTGTTAGGAGTTTAGAAAAATATACTATTTAGATTTTTATGTTATGTCTTGTGAATGAAAAGATTTCTTTACCAATGTAAGTAAATAGGCATAATGACTTTATAAGACTAATATTTTTTTTAAATTGTTCATTATAAAAGGTTTTTTGAAAAATTCATTCATTATTTGTAGGCCTGAATATTTATTCACGAGGTAAGCAAAATAATAAATCTTACTATAAGGTAAGCAATAACGGCCCAATAATATCTAATGTAGGATATCAAATAAAAATTCCTGTAATTACCATTTATATAATCAGATATATTCAAAACTTTTTTCTTGTATAAAACTAAATGCACTACAACAAAATAATATTGAAATGTATATCAAATATTCTTTTAAATAAGTTAATTAGCATAATTTTTAGGAATTTTTTTTTTAAAAGATATTAAATAATTTTAATTAGACTAATTTAATTTATTATTATTAAATAACAGTAAGTATGGATTAAAATGGTAAAAAAAAAAATATCTTCATAAATTGTAGGTTTGGTGAATTCTTTTGCAAACCATTACAAAAATTAGTAAATAGCTGTGGCATTCTTCGCACACAAACCGTAACAGGCCTCTGGTACACTGCACGAAGTCTGGAATAGGGTTGGCACTAAAACGGTTAAATAATCAAATTCCTGCTCCTATGCAAAAGATTTTGCACAGAATTTTGTAAATGATATGGCGATTTAACTAGCTGGTACACATTGGTTTATTTACAAGTACATCATTTTGCATTCAAAATGTCTAAGAATACTGAATAACAATGTAGATCACATTAAAATCAAGAAGAGTTTATCCACAGGTTATATAAATGCATGTGCAGAAAATTGAAACGCATTGAATACATTGAGCTATGAATCATTATTAGTAATTAGAGAAAACACATGTATTATATATATCTACGCCAACAACTGACATCACTTTGGATAACTTTAATGAATACTGGTGGTAATATATGAATTTGATAGTTAACCACAGAGATTTAGGCCAATATTATTTATATATTTATTTGAGGTTGGGCACGAAGCTTATTTATTGTTTTATTCTACTTAAAAAAATTAATATTCACAGTACTTCCCCAAAGGGTCTAACGAAAAGGTCTTCTAAATGGCTACTGACGAATTTAAACCATAATATGGTTGAATATGATGGAAACAAGTTCTTTTACAATGATACACCCACCCAATGGATAAAAATATTTTATTCAGGTAAATATTTCAAAATAGGATAAAATAATTTATTATATATAAAAAAATACAATTTTCTTTTCCAAGTAAATACGATGCCTGTATTAAAAGGTATTAATGTATGCACTATATTACACATAGCCAGTAACATTCCAAAACCAAGAATAAGTACTTTTAATCATGCTTAAAATATTGTTTTGAGTTGGATTAAAAGTAATTAAATAGTATGAGAAAACTTAGGTTTATGTTATTTTAAATGTAAAATATATCAAGTAATTAAAAAACACATAACAAAACAGTGATTTTTTACAAGTGTTGGGTGACCTGGTGGTCTAGGGGTAAGGTGTCAGACTTTTGTGCTGGGGGGCGGGGTTCAATCCTCGGTCCTGGCACAGATTTATTTGATTTCCAAACCCTTCCTTCACCTCTGACAAGACATCTTGTGAATGTGGGGAATGCCAGACTACCACCGTGGTTCGGATTCCACGTTAAAACTGTAGGTCCTTCATTTCATCTCGCAATCACCCTACCATTACACATTAGCGTAATTGCGTATAACCCGGACGGGTAGTAAGACGCGGTGCTAATAATAATTTACAAGTGTTGGCAACCCAAAACCTAAAAATAGTTTTTTTACCTGGATGACAGTTAAAAAATCATATCATGAACAGACTCAACATTTTATTTACTGATCCGTAAGTGTTCTCTTTCTTAGAAATTTCGTCAGAACAAAATTATGATGTTGGAAATCGAATATGCACAGTTAATCAAATAATAAGTTTTGAGTAGTAACCAGAATCTGCATTCGCAGATGGCTTTGTGTTTGTAGTGATTACTACAAACACAAGGCAGCATCTATATTTGCTACAGCTTCCCATAACTCAATTCTTTTCTTTTATCACTAGTTTTTACATTCAAATTCTGCCCTTATAAAATCAGAAGCTGATCCAAATTTAGCATCTGGTGATGCACTTGTAACTGGTTCATTAACACCGCCTCTTTGAGCATTTAGTGAGATCTGAACATTGTTATAAGTTCTAAATCTCTTTATTTCACTAACCTGTAACTCAATAGCTAAGGGACATACTTTTCAAATACTACTTTGTAGAGACACGTGTCTATTTCCTCTAGTCTTATCTTAACAAACACAGCAATGGTTAAATCTTTCAATAGTTACGTGCCGCTTTGTGGAGAAAGAAAAACAAAATAAAAATGTAGATTAACAAGGCTATTCAAATTTAAAGGACAACTGTAATGCCATGTTAAATTATTGGAATGGATAAAAACTTAGTTATCATTTAATCTTTAGTACAAATCAATTTAGCACAAATAATATCTAAAGGAGAAATTGAACTAAAATGCTGGAGAGAGGTTAAACGCTTGTACATTGATGCATGCAGGGAAAACACAGTAAAATGGGTTGTAATCTCAGCTTTAATTAGTCACAATTTTAAGCAAAACTCATGCAGCTCATTTGGCAACCAATTAATAGGGATTAGATACCAGATAATGCTGGCGAAAGAAAGCTGTATGGTTTTCGTCGTTCTACAATTGATCAATAAACTTTTTTTTTTATCATGTTAAGATGATTACTAGGAATTTATTTGCATTTCTTAAAACTGGGAAGGGTGACCTGGCGGTCTAGAGGTAAGGTGTCAGACTTCTGTGCTGGCGGCCGGGGTTCAATCCTCGGTCCTGGCACAGATTTATCTGATTACCAAACCCTTCCTTCACCTCTGACAAGACATCTTGTGAATGTGGGGAATGCCAGGCCGCCACCGTGGTTCGGATTCCACGTTAAACTGTAGGTCCTTCATTTCATCTCACAATCACCCTACCATTACACATTAGCGTAAGTGCGTATAACCCGAACGGGTAGTAAGACGCGGTGCTAATAATAATAATAAAACAGGGAAACTTTCACTAGTCTTGCTCCTGGTGTTTCCTAAGAATACAGAAAACTGCACTACAATGCGTACAAGCTGTACTATCATCTAAAGTTAAACATTGATTTTAGGAAGGTAGCTCAATCAGTCACATATTTTTCCATGTTTTAAAAATACAAAGTTGAAAAATAACTGTTTCAGAACAGAAAAAATAAAATAAAAACTTCACTTCAATCTTTGCTGTCAAATGAAGATAGTATAAAATAGCACTTTCGCAAAATCTTACTTTCATGTTTCGAGGATAGTCTTATCTAATTTATTAATTAATCAACCGTAAGAAGGGCCCCAAGTTGATTAGATTGAAAAATAGTGTGTGTCCAATTTCTTAAATTTATTTTTAGGACATCTTAAAGAGAGTGGGGAAAGAAGTATTTCAAAAGCTTTATCTAGTTTTATTAGGTTTTTATCAATTTATTTGAATTAGAACAATTTAATGCAGTTATTTGCTATTAGTGACTTGAATTATATCATCCAAATAGATGTTGCATTTTAAAATTATCATTAAGTGGGACTAAAATCCACTTTCTGGAACACCTCCACCTTTTCCATTGGATCCAACCAAAATTTGAAAGCCCTCCTGAGTAAGTAAATCTTAAATACATGCAATTAGTCCCAACATGAAACAAATGTTCAGTAAGGGTGTGTGAAGCAATTTTTTATAATGCAAAGCTAGAGATGAAGATAAGGTTTGTTATGTAACACTTACTTTTTAAATTGTCCATTTAGTATAGCAAGGTAAAGAGAAGAAAAAACATAGCGAAATACAACTTTTCTTGAATTGTATTTCAGTATAATCAACAGAGTCAAAGGAAATACAAATAAAAAACAAAAATACCCTCTATCTTATGAATGTTTAATCACAGAAACAATTTACTAACAGTAGCTTTATCCATATCCATATCAGTCAAATTATTTTGAGCCATAAATATCCGAATGTCATATTATTCTGAGCCATCTTTATTGTCCCAAAATATATCTTCTGAGTCATCGAGAGTTGGTTTAAAAAAAATTATGATGCTAAGGTTCGCCCTGAGACTGAAAAATGGGAGGGGAAATGTATCCTAGAATAGAATAAATACATTGTATTCTTTTATGCTGACAGTTGGATTAATCCATTCTTACATTATCTATTTCATTTAATCAGTATTTTGGTGTGATTAATTAATACAACAAAAATAATATGGAGAGTCAAATAATACCTATACTAAGATTTTTGTTGCTTTTGCTTAGTATTATTAGGGATGATAGGTTAACTTTAATTAGAACCCAACTTTCCATGCGTCAACATAATTTCCCTTTAATCACTGGAAATTAAATGCCATTTTGATAGGTAGGTCTTTTTTTATCCATAACTATATTCCATTTCTATTTATTAAAACATTCAAAACTCAACTTTATCAAGCTTTTTGTTTATACACGCGTGAACGTCTTTGGTTGAGATGATTTTCATGATATAATTAATTTGTGCCCACTACATTAGAGATATTTTAATAGATAGATAAACATATTTCCCCGAAACACTAGTAATTTGATCGGATTGATGCAAATTGCAAAGGGTATTTTTCTTTTAAGACGTTTGACAGCGTGGTTCAATAATTAATCATTTAAAAATAAATAGTTTGAGAGAAAAGGCTACATTAAAAATATTTTATAGAAGGCTTGAAATGTTATATAAATTTGTTTTTGAATATATTTATGGGTTTAATAATACGTATGATGATGATGATAATAATAATAAGAAGAATGGACGAATATAAGGCTACCACCTTTTCCAACACACAGTCACGTGGAAGGATAATTACGTGAGTTTTCAAAGCAACACGTTCCAAGCATTGTTACTGGATCGAATGTCATCCTATGATTTAGGTGAGTAATCTTAAACAAAACTAAAATTACTTTTAACTTTACCAATTACTCTTACGTTTATTATTATCAACACCTCCCAGACTTATTGAAAGATAAAACGAATGGCTAAAATACTTGGATGCACATGTAAACAATCCCTGGCGTTGCTAATAACGACGTTCTGATAAATTCATAACGCTTATAATAATGGCGGCATATTCAATCAAAACGTTCCGAGCTAAAGGGTGTCCCTTATTATGTGGTGGTTTAGTAAACATTTATTCAAAATTCCATTTCTCTGCTGGGAGTCCGGGGTTCAATCCTAGCTCCCGGCACAGATTTATCTGATTGCCAAACCCTTCCTTTACCTCTGACAAGACGTGTATTAATCATAACTTGTGAATGTGTGGAGTGCCAGGCCTCCACCGTGGTTCGAATACTACGTTAAACTGTAGGTCCTCCATCTCACCTCACAATCACCCTACTATTACACATTAGCGTAATAGCATATAACCCGAACGGTTAGTAAGACATAATAATAATAAATAATTTCCATTCCTGTGCTTAATTTACTTTGATGATAAAAGCAAGGGAAAATGTGTTTAATATTATTAAAATAATTCATTATTTTTTATCTTTGTTCCAAGTAATTTTAACCCATTACTCCCAAGATGTTTTAGTAGTAATAAACTTAATGTAATACTTAAAAAGAGAATGCAACGATTGCTTAGAATGGGAGCTTTAAGGGACGTTAAAATTTTGCTACAAATACTATCGTCCCATAATATTAGTTTTTGTAAAATTTAAACTAATTAAATATGTGACCATTGTTACATATAATTTAAAAACAATTTTATTAAATACTGAATCTCAAATAGTTTTGTTTCTCGAGTTTCTTCCACTATCTTATTTGTTAATTTCTAAACACTCAAGTTTTAAAGTATTTTTTAAAAATGATTATCTTTAGCTGCTATTTAAAATGTTGTATTTTTAATTTATTTTTTGTCTATACATTTTCTTAATTTTTTTCATACACGAGTCAACACCATCTCTTAGTGAAAAGTCTAACTATCAATACATCTAGTTGGCGCTCCGTGCGACCAGGTAGCGCAGCTTACAATCACCCCCACCACATTTGAATTTAGCGACGCTCAGTTTATGTCGTGTCTCCAACAATATTGGACGTAACCAGTCATACTCTCAAATTGCATTAGTAAAGAAAAGTTGCGTTTGACTTTAGTAGGAAATGTGAGGGATAGTTTTTTAAAAATTTCTTATTGAACCTAAATGAGACGTCGCTGAATCCACGTGTAGCTTCGAGCTGGGGTATTTTACACGGGCTTACTATGACAACTCGAAAGTCTCTCAGAGTTTTTATTGTTTTATTAGTTTTGTCTCATCAACTTGCCTTCTTAGGTAAGTATAATCTCTTTCCTCTGTATATATTTTAATAATGTTATCCATATTATTACTAGGTGATTGTTAAAAAAATTGTTTGATCACACTTTTCTCTTATCATTTAAATAGACGACTAACACGTGGTCATTTTTACACCATGTGACTTCATGAATACTTAAATTATAATTTTTTTATGTTTGATTTGTATGAAGTATATATTTTAAAAAGTAATAAAAAAATCGATAGAAGCTGTAAATACTTTTTTTTAGCACCGCGTTTTACTACCCGTTCGAGCTACACGCTTATGAACTAGTTACGCTAATGTGTTTGGTAAGGGGAAGGTTAAATGTAGATCAAATGTACCCGCATTTACGTGGAGAGGGGAGGGGGGAGATCGGAATACCATTTAGAGAAAAACATCCTCAGTAAACCCGACCGGTATTCGAACCTCAATCTCCCCGTTATCGGCTGTCTAGTATATTGTGAGAGTAACACCTTAGACTATTCTGTCCCCGAAGTGGGTCATACTCGTTATTTTCTCGGTGAATCTTGAGAGAGAGACCCTGGTTCCTGGTTCCGTCCTAGCTAGTATATCTAATAATAATGCAATAGCAGTGCTTTTTCAGGGTTTGATTTGAGTTGGGGGTCATCTTGGTTACCACTGTAGCACATCTTAAAAATATGTAAAAAAAATATTTAAGAATAAATAACCAAAGATATTATTTATTCTTTTAGCGAGGATTACTCCAACCCTATATAATATTCTGAAAATTGACACCTGGACACGGTAATTGAACCTGGGACCTTTGCATAATACGCCACTGCTCTAACCACTGAGGGTGACCTGGTGGTCTAGGGGTAAGGTGTCAGACTTCTGTGCTGGGATCCGGAGTTCAATCCTCAGTCCCGGCACAGATTTATCTGATTACCAAACCCTTCCTTACCTCTGACACGACATCTTGTGAATGTGGGGAATGCCAGGCCTCCACCGTGGTTTGGATTCCACGTTAAACTGTAGGTCCTCCATTTCATCTCACAATCACCTACCATTACACATTAGCGTAAGTGCGTATAACCCAAACGGGTAGTAAGACGTGGTGCTAATAATAATAATAATAATAATAATAATAATAATAATAATCTAACCACTGAGCTGTCCAGGAATCGTCCCGTGCACAGGGTCATTCTTCACTCATATTTCCGTGTCCAGGTCTCAATTTTCAGAATATATCTAGATTGAGTAATCCTCACTAAAGGCATAAATAATAGCTTTGGCTATTTTGTTCTTAGATATGCAATCCCTTACAATCATAATAATTGTACAAATGGCAGCAATAAGCCAACTACCAAGTCGAGGGTGGCTGCGTTATCTGATAGCTCTTGAGCTTAATAAAAATATATCACACATTTGTAGCCGACGATTTCCACACGTCCATCATAGACTTTGCCTTAAAATATGAGTGAAGAATGACCCTGGGCACGGATAACTCAGTGGTTAGAGCATTGGCGTACTAAGCCAAAGGTCCCGGCTTCGATTCCCGTGTTCAGGTGTCATTTTCCAATTTTTAGAATCTAAAAACATGTTGCTTTAATGACTCTATTAGTTGAGTAAGTGCAGTAGGTAGTTGCGTGGATTTTTTTTTTGTGTAGGGGGCTAAAAAACAAGTTTATGACTTGTTAAGATTTACTAATAAATAAGAACATTGTTACTTTATAAAGTAGTGGTGGAACTTTATTTGCGAGAGAGAGAGAGAGAGTGGAGGTTCGAATAGCAAAAGTGTTTTTTAAAGATTTTTTTTTACCTTTTTCTCCCCCAGTTAATGTTTGAAAATTGAATGCTCTAAGAAACTATTTGTAATGTTCCTTACTTTGAGATTTTTTTAAAAGCTATTTAGAATAGTGATACCCCTTAATTTTTTAAAAATTTTGATACTATTAGAGGCTATTGGTGTAGTCTCCTTTGGCAAATTTCTGAAAATAGAGTACCTTTAAAAACTGTTTTAACAAGGGCTCACCAACTTATTAAATATATATACCTTATAATTTATTTGAATTGGTCCCCATCCGGATTTTTTTTTTTTTTAACTTGGATGACCCTAGAAGCTATTTACAGTGTTCCTCGCCTGGTTTTGAAACAAAATTAAACGCCCTTAGAAGCTATTTGGAAGGGTCCATTCCTGGATTTTTTTTAAAAGTGAATGCCTCCTAAGTTATTTGAAATTTGATACAAGACCATCTTTAAGCTTCATATTAAAAACCTCGTAGAATTTCCGGGTACAGGGGGTGATTAATCTCCCTAAACGACTCTTCATGCGCCCTTGGTGATTGGGAGCACTTTATCTTTTCTTTGATTTACAACGAAAATATTTTAAATTTATAAGCCCACCGATTACATCCAAACCTTGGTTCTATAGTATACATTATACAGTACAATCAATTTAAAAGGAAGTTAATCATTTAAAAATTACCTCATTGTTTTGGGATACTTTGCAACCTACAGAGCCTATATATTACACCGCCCCAAATTAAATAAATATATAAAGTGTACATTTACATAAATATGTACAAACATATATTTAATTTGGGGTGGTGTAATGAAGTTAGCGTGTGTGTATGCAAACTACAATTTGATAATATCTGACGATAGAAAATGTTTACCTCTCAGTCATTAAAAGAGATCGGTACGATTAATTTATTCGATCAAGCACAGACTAGACTGTCGCGACTCGATCTCGATCAGGTGGTTTTTCATAATAGTTTTACACTCGTGTTCCACGCAAATTCGGGAACACTTCCTCTACAATCAAACCTCCCTCATCCCTAGCTATTTAGCGTAATTAGTACAAATGCGTATAATCTGAATAGATAGTAAGACCAGATGCTGAGGTGAAACAAGTATCTTCAGAACATTATTGATCGGCCGGGGTTCAATCCTCGGTCCCGGCACATATTTATCTGATTTCCAAACCCTTCCTTCACTTCTGAAAAGATATCTTGTGAATGTGGGGAATGCCAGGCCGCCACCGTGGTTCGGATTACACGTTAAACTGTAGGTCCTCTCATTTCATCTCACAATCACCCTACCATTACACATTAGCGTAAGTGCGTATAACCCGAAAGGGTAGTAATACGCGGTGCTAATAATAATAATAATAATAATAATAATAATAATAATAACATTATTGATATGTGCGCCGTCAGATAGATCGTGTAGGCAACCGAACACACACGAGTGCTGTGCGACTAGTATAATTAGGCGAACATAAGTGAGGTACAGTATTTGCGATGCATTGTTCTGAAAATGAACAGTAATGAAATGATAGTTGGGTAAAAATTGCATTGAAAAGGCCGTTTTTGACCAGTTTGGAATGTTTTCACAGCTAAGCACTGTGCACAAATCTTGATTCTGTCTTAATAGGGACATACTGGAGTTATTAACCAGAAACTTTGTCGCTCTGTCCCCCATCGTCACCGCGGGAAATGTCGAGTAAATCATTCAAATACGAATGTACTACACACATTTCTGTCATATTGTAGGTATTTTCTTATTTCCCTTTTACTCCCAAACCTCGCGCGAGCCTGTTTGATGAACGATCTTATTAAAATGAATAGTTTGCTTGTCTGTAATGAGCATTCCGCGATATCTACTGCATACGGAGGTTTGAAATCTTAAAAATTATTAGCCCCTGTGAACAAGCACATGCACCTCGAAACAGGAATTATTTTACAATTTTGATTAGATTTTGATTAAATTAATTAATAATCGTGATGGAAGCAAAAACTTTCAAGTTACCTTTAACGCACAATCACTAAACTTAAAACATTTATCCCCGGCACCTTTTGAGTGCTTCAACTAGTCAATAATAAACAAAAAATGCTTTTGTTTTAATATACATTTTAATCATTGATGTGATGGGACCAACACTGATATGAGAACATAGGTGTTGTGTGTATTGTCAAGCCATTATATTAAGGGGATAGAGCGCTCATGTCACAAGATTCGAGGAAACTTTCAGCTTATGAATCTTCCTGCGAAGATGTAGGTTATAAACATATGTAGAATTATAATATTATCTATCTAGAACGGGAAACAAGAAAAAAAAGTGTATTTTAAAAGTAAAACCAATACTGTCCATGTTCAAATAGTAGAATGAGTGTTTATATTTGTCAGCGGAAAACGGAAAGTTTTATCCGCAGATAAATAAAAGGTTTCACAGAGTACGCCACCAATTTTCTTCCTTCTATTTCGTACATTGTCGTCTATGTGTGATCATGATTCTTATGGTGCCTAGTTACGTCGAGCTAAAATGCAACCCGCTTAGCAGAATACAGTGAGGGTGACCTGGCGGTCTAGGGGTAAGGTGTCAGTCTTATGTTCTGGGGGTCCGGGCTTCAATCCTCAGTCCCGACACAGATTTATCTGATTACCAAACCCTTCCTTCACCTCTGACAAGACATCTTGTGAATGTGGGGAATGTCAGGCCTCCACCGTGGTTCGGATCCCACGTTAAACTGTAGGTCCTCCATTTAATATCACACTCACCCTACCATTACACATTAGCTTAAGTGCGTATAGCCCGAACGTATAGTAAGACACGGTGCTAATAATAATAATAATAATACATTGAGCCCCCGAATCCCGATTATCCGTCACTCACGGGACTGGGACATGGTCAGAACACAAATAATGTCGGATAGTAAGAGGAGAGAAAAAAAACAACTTTACCAAAACACAAAACGAAGGTAAAAACATGAAATATTATGATTTTCTAAAAAAAATATTGAACTGTTTTTCTTTTACAAATACAGTTTACAATTTAAATAAGGCAAAACGAAATGAAATGTTTGCTCAGGAAACATAGATTTATTGCTGATGGAAAAGGCTCTAATATTTTCCAATTTTTTAAAAAGACATCCTAACCTTGGCTGATAAGTCTCGCCACTTCTTTAGCCACAAAATGTCCACAGGCGTCGAAGTAGGATGTTGTTCTATATTCTGAATAGCCGTATCAAATGCTTGTTTAACGTCAGTATTACGGTCGGCTGTGGCAGGGTCTACAGTAGGCTAGAATTCATCAAGTAGTCAACTCCGTTGGTTGAACGAAGAGGTGGGGGAGAGAGAGAGAGAGACAACTTGGTTGACTTTGGCCGACCTGTGCGTGTGTGTCTGCCAACCCTTGTTGAGTCGGTCCGGCCCATCCCATGACTCGGAGTTATGGTCCAATAGGACGGATACTAAATATAGCGACTGTCTGTATGTCTGGCAGGTGGTCTGGTTCGACCAGCTGGGCTCTGGTTCTCAGCCCCAACACGCGCACGGCAAGTTGAGAGCTCATCTACCGCCCTTTCCTTCGACAGAGCAGTTTTTAGGTCCGTATATATAGTCGATATTCGGACAATGCCTCATCCAAAATGAACTCTTTGTTCTGGTTAACTGTTTTCTAAAAGGTTCCTTATTATGAAAATTAGACCATTTTTGTTGTGTTTGGTACTTTGTTAAATAGCCCGCTCTCCTCTTGAATATACAACAGTGTAGTTTGTTGACGAGAGAGAGAAACCTGTTGATGACCGTGTCAGGTGAAACAAACCGAATATTGCCGTGGTTTGGTTTTTATCAATCATTTTAGACAGTCGGCACACATTTGGATTCGTGAGGTAGCTTTTCCCCAGTACTCTTCTCTCCTTCCCTACAAATGTTGGTACAGTTCCTCTTAAACTCTTCGTGGTTAGTATGACCCGTGGCATGAAAAAAACCCCACTATATTATTATTATTAGCACCGCGTCTTACTACCCGTTCGGGTTATACGCACTTACGCTAATGTGTAATGGTAGGGTGATTGTGAGATGAAATGAAGGACCTACAGTTTAACGTGGAATCCGAACCACGGTGGAGGCCTGGCATTCCCCACATTCACAAGATGTCTTGTCAGAGGTGAAGGAAGGGTTTGGTAATCAGATAAATCTGTGCCGGGACCGAGGATTGAACCCCGGCCGCCAGCATAGAAGTCCGACACCTTACCCCTAGACCACCAGGTCACCAAACCCACTATACACTCCGAGGTAAATAACAGCACTTTATTTATGTCCTAGGGACCGTTTTAAGACCTTCATAGGCCCTAGACACTTTTCCTCTCTGTCCGATATTTTTTTATTAATTTTTATACTAATTTCATCATTTGCACACACAAAAAACATATTAATCAATCTTGAAAATACTCGCAAATTGTAATGCACCATTAACCCTTCTGAACCTCTGTTGACTTAATATCCTGGGTCCGCCACTGGTTCGTGATATGTGCAATACAACTACGCATAACAACATAACCGTGTTACAATACTGTGTCGGTGACCTGGTGGTCTAGGGGTAAGGTGTCAGACTTCTGTGCTGGCGGCCGGGGTTCAATCCTCGGTCCCGGCACAGATTTATCTGATTACCAAACCCTTCCTTCACCTCTGACAAGACATCTTGTGAATGTGGGGAATGCCAGGCCGCCACCGTGGTTCGGATTCCACGTTAAACTGTAGGTCCTTCATTTCATCTCACAATCACCCTACCATTACACATTAGCGTAAGTGCGTATAACCCGAACGGGTAGTAAGACGCGGTGCTAATAATAATAATAATAATAATAATACTGTGTCTGTGATTGTATCAACGTGGCTGTTGAGAAAAGTATGACAACTACTGTGTCTGTGATTGTATCAACGAGGCTGTTGAGAAACGTATAACAACTACTGTGTCTGTGATTGTATCAACGAGGCTGTTGTATAACAACTACCGTGCCTGTGATTGTATCAACGAAGCTGTTGAGAAACGTATAACAACTACTGTGTCTGTGATTGTATCAACGAGGCTGTTGAGAAACGTATAACAAATACTGTGTCTGTGATTGTATCAACGTGGCTGTTGAGAAACGCGACGATTTAAATGATGGTTTTAGTCATAGTCATTCATATATAAAAATATATATATATTTTAAATTAAAATTTGCCGTTTATTCCTTAGTTGGGATTTTTTTTGTGTATGTATTTTTTTCAAGTGAAATATTGTAGGCCTTAAAAGGTTTGTAGCCCCTAGGCACCGCGCCTAGTCGGCCTAATGGATAAAGCGGTCCTGTTTGTCGTATACAGCAGGATATTAAGGAGGCCACCTTGGTAAGCGGCCGTGCAGACGTTCATCTCTATCGCAATATTTAATTCTACGATGCGTTATTTCAAAATATGCTTCACTCCAAAATAAAGTTGAAAGATTCCAACAGGGGCCAACCCCATGGTTTGATGTAGCCTAGTCTAGATTTAGCCTTCCTCTAGCTAATACAGTATTTTTTGATAGGTTTACAACCTGTAACCCGCCTTGGTGGCGTAGTTGGCTAACGCTCTTGTCGTGTTGAGCTCGACTGCTGAGGACGGGGAGATCGAGGTTCGAATCTCGGTCGGGTGAACTAGGGGTGGTTTTTCCTAAATGGTTTTCCACTCTCCCTCCACGCAAATGCGGGTTCACTTCCTTTAATTAAACCTTCCCAATTCCTAATCCATTAGCGTAATTAGTATTTAAGGCGTATAACCCGAACGGGTGGTAAGACGCGGTGCTAATATTAAATTAAAATACAACATGTTTTACGATATTTGAGAACTAGCAGTGAGCTTTTCTCTTAATCTTGAGATAAGAAGTTTCGTAATTTTCTTTCACCTCTTTCTAATTGACGTGACAAAGTGTGGCTGTATGTGAAGTTCGAAAAGGAGTATAAGCTTTAACAAAATATATAAATAATTTTAGGAAACGAACCGTGTGACCCGATACTTTCGCGCTGACTTAGGTGACCTTGTCTCAGGTTGAATTGGCTGATAAGTAGTAAACTCATTATTAAAATAGAAATTTAAGTTTTCACGACGTATTTAATTTATCCTTCCATCTCATTGCAAATCAACTGGTGTTATAGAGAGGCAAGGTTACTCCTAAACCTGGAAAGTACTCAAGTGCTGTTTCCTACATTTTTCATTTTACAACAAACGAGAGTGATTAAGTTTGATAATTTTTAAAATTTTAAATAATTAATTTTCGATTTTGTTGTAGTTTTTAAAATATGAAGAAAAAAAAATCACTGGCCTAAATTCCATTATTAAAAATAAACCATTTGTACTTCCGTGACTAACAAATATTTTCTCAAAATTAAACATGACTTAAATTTTCATTGTTATTAAACAACTTTAATGTATTTATTAAAGCGTATTGATGTTTTATTAATACATTATTACATTTCATTAAACTTCAAAATAATACAAAATAATGGTTTCCCAACATAAAAAAACAAAAACACAACAACACATAAAATGTTAGAAATAGTTCAAAACTTTATTTGAACACACTATTAAGGTAACGAGAAAGTAACTGAAGCCGCCTGGGACCAAACCACGGCCTCCCTAGGCGTGCTGATCGCTCGTTACGACGTCCTTCATGTAGTGTAATCTCTATTTGAGCTGCGCCCCCACGAACGGTCTGATATCCCGCAAAATGGTTTTAATTAAAAAATGCGCCGCGGTTTCGAGTGAAAGAGTAGAGAGCTACTTGTAGCGCATCTGTCTCGACCAAGGAGGAAACATGTTTGTATCAAATGTGGCTTTATTAGTTCTGCGGATAACATTTAGTTTGGAATTAAAATCTGTCTACAGTAGTCCCATGGCTTCTTTGGTGCTGACTGACAGCTCACAGCTGGCAGCTAAAAGCGTTGAAAAGTTACCAGACCAAATTATGTATCCCTACGCTGAACCATATGATCTGCAAAAACATGTGTTTAGCAGCTGTCATTTCTGGCAGTCAAAATTTAGGTATATACCTAAATGTTGACTGTGAGAAGTCAGCTGTGAACTGTCAGTCATGGGGCTACTGTAGTTGGATTTGTGACTTTTTTTACGTCCTACGTGCCTTACTACCCGTCCGAATTTACACTATAGGGGTAAGGATGACGAAAGTATAATTTAGAGGAAGAGTACACGAATTTTCTTCTTAGAAGGAGCGTATGGTATAATAAATTAGGAAAAATCTCCCGAAACTGTGAGCACTAAATGCCGGTGACAGAGAGGTCGTGGCTCGAATACTGGCTGAGTGTACTGGGGCTTTTTCCAGTAAATTATTGCCCACTCTTCCTCCACGAAAATGGCGGCTAAATTCCATATAAATGATATACTTTCCCCATTAGAGTAATTAAGATAATTAAGGATTGTATGGATAGTAAGAGGTGATGGATTTGTTTAAATGAATAAAACATCTTCGTATAATCATTTGGGATTAAAGTCCAAATCTGTTTGTTATCAGTGAACCAGAGAATACGAGACTGACACCTTTGTCCACTTGTCCACATTTTTGTGGATACTAGGGATCCCCTATTTAGTATCATAATCAACATCATAATCATCATCATGATCATCATAAACTGCTTCCAGCTACTGGCTGGGTCTGTTGGAACATAAGCCTCTTTTCCTCCCACCTTTCTCTCTCCTTCCACCTTGGCCCAGTCTTCTCTCTCCTTCACTTTCCTCCTTACGCCCTTCATCCATCTGTCCCTTGGTCCTCCTACCCTCCACCTTCATATCCAACATCCTCCTGGTCATCCTTTCTCTCTCCATTCCTCTCACATGTCCATACCACCTTAGTCTTGTCTTCTCTCTTCTATCCTGGACTAGCTCTTCCTTTACTATTCCTCTCACTCTCTCATTCCTCATCCTGTCAAATCTTGTCGCACCGATCCTGCTTCTCAGAAATCTCGTTTATTATATAAAGATGAAATTTCTTTAAACTAAATTTAGGATGTTTGGATACCTAAAAAGCCTACCGTAAGTATTCTAAGAACACTCTAGTCTTTTTCAGATATTCTGTAGTGTTCTTAGAAAGACAAGTCAGTTCCCCTAGTTCCAGAAACGTATATTTTATAATCTGACGCCGTGCGATGAGTGTAATACTACACTTCGTACATCCGTGTAGTGCGGGATCTATGTCTCACATCTAGAAAAAGAGGTTAGGAGCATGGTGGCACGCGTAATACACCAGACTGCCGATAACATGGAGATCGGTGTTCGATCCCGGTCGGGTGTACCGAGGGTGGGTTTTCCCTAAATAGTTTTCCACTCTGACTTCACGCAAATGCAGGTGTAATTCATCCTAAATTAAACCGTCCTCATCCCTAACACATTAGGCGTACAGACTGAACGGATTGTAAACGCGGTGCTAAAAAGAAGTAGTAAAGAAACAAATGAGTGTGGGTCTTAGTAGACCAGTTATGTTCATAAATCATATTTCCATTTTTTTATCATCAATAAGTTAATTAAAATAATTTCAAAGTTGGCCCAACATTTGTCT
>CABFVZ010000844.1:160403-178680 GCA_902151445.1 Timema monikensis | reverse complement strand
CTCCATGCTTCCTATCTACCCCTCCCCCAACCCTGTACCTCTTTCTTCTTACAACCTACTCGTCTCTTAAGAAGTTATATTTTGAAGTATAATAGGCTCTAGGTGCCACCGCTACAATTTAACCACATTCATCGCAAACCGCCACTGCGGACAATTTTCCTCTCTACTGTTACCTAAGCGGACGTAGCCTTCCCCCAAATCATGGGGCCCTCTGTGACCGTTTGCAAACCCCTAAAGGCAGCCCTGTCTCACAACGTATTAATTATTTGGAGTCCCCTATAACCGAGTCACAGGTGTTAAAGTAGCATTAATGTTAAAAGGCTTTATATAACCCGAATACGAACATAAATATTGATCAAATGGGTCACAGATTTGGTCCAGTTTACTCACGAAACAGCCCAATAAATATAAAGTCCCGTTTCCCCCATGTACATAAAAAATGCCGGACCATTGTCCTTTGTTTATGAGGACAACTAGTGAAAACAAACGATGGTGAGCAAATAAAACATTACCTAATTTATTTGGAGACCACCCAAACCCCCTAGCATGAACGCAGACGGCAGTAAATTAAAAAATAAAAGGAATTATTGAAGTATTGACCCCAGTCTCTTGTGTCGGGTATCTTGCCAACAGCCGTGGGGTGACCTTTGCTCTGAGGTCTACACTAAGACCGTAACAAGTTGAGAGTGTAGATTAACAGCCGTGAGGTGACCTTTGCTCTGAGGTCTACACTAAGACCGTAACAAGTTGAGAGAGTAGATTAACAGCCGTGGGGTGACCTTTGATCTGAGGTCTACACTAGGACCGTAACAAGTTTGAGAGTGTAGATTACCAGCCGTGAGGTGACCTTTGATCTGAGGTCTACACTAGGACCGTAACAAGTTGAGAGTGTAGATTACCAGCTGTGAGGTGACCTTTGATCTTAGTTCTACACTAGGACCGTAACAAGTTGAGAGTGTTGATTAACAGCCGTGGGGTGACCTTTGATCTGAGGTCTACACTAGGACCGTAACAAGTTGAGAGTGTAGATTAACAGCCGTGAGGTGACCTTTGATCTGAGGTCTACACTAGGACCGTAACAAGTTGAGAGTGTAGATTACCAACCGTGAGGTGACCTTTGATCTGAGGTCTACACTAGGACCGTAACAAGTTGAGCGTGTAGATTACCAGCCGTGAGGTGACCTTTGATCTGAGGTCTACACTAGGACCGTAACAAGTTGAGAGTGTAGATTACCAGCCGTGAGGTGACCTTTGATCTGAGGTCTACACTAGGACCGTAACAAGTTGAGAGTGTAGATTACCAGCCGTGAGGTGACCTTTGATCTGAGTTCTACACTAGGACCATGACAAGTTGAGAGTGTAGATTAACAGCCGTGGGGTGACCTTTGATCTGAGGTCTACACTAGGACCGTAACAAGTTGAGAGTGTAGATTAACAGCCGTGAGGTGAACTTTGATCTGAGGTCTACACTAGGACCGTAACAAGTTGAGAGTGTAGATTAACAACCGTGGGGTGACCTTTGATCTGAGGTCTACACTAGAACCATAGTAAGTTGAGAGTGTAAAGGGAAGAGACAGGTCCCAGGCAAAGCAGAGATTTTTACTTATGGCGTAAATATGGCAAATATTTATCTTAAATACTCGCGGAAGGAATATTATAAATAATACAGTTAAATAAGCATACAACTGCGTCGCGCTAGTGAGTCAGATCCTAAATGTATAGATCATTTAGCTAAGATTGCCATTGACGATGTCGGGGATAGAATTCCGGTCGGGTGTACTAAGGTTTTTTCCCCAAAATTATTTCACACACACACACACTCCACGTAAATGCGGGTACACTTCATATAAATGTAACCTTCCTCATTCCTAACTCATTACCGTAATTAGTACATAAGCGTATAACCTTAATGGATAATAAAACTAGGTGTTAAAAATATATATTAATCATCTGTCAGATAAGGTTCTTCCTTTGAAAATTGGACTATAAGCAGATGCTCTACTTGTTTTTTTTATAATCGCGTCCTACTACCTGTTTAGGTTATACGTATTTATGATAATTACTCTAATGGAGTAGGGATGAGGAAGGATGGATTTGTAGACGTAATCTACCCCCAGTTGCGAGGAAGGAGAGTAGGATAGTATTGATGAGAAAACCATCTTCAGTAGATCCGACCGGGATTTGAAACCCGATTTCCCCGTAATCAGAAGGCCGGTCTTTCACGAGAGTGATGCTTTAGACCATTCGGTCACTTAAGCGGTTCATATGCTTCACTCATCGAGGAATTAAATTCATTTCTCAACATGTTCAAGTTTACGCCTATAACCTTTAAATTTTGCACTGAACTTATCTTCTAACTTTTCTTTAATTCCATCTGTTCGTATGAAGAATAAAAAATAATGTCGAACTTTCTCTTTTGTCTCTGTTCCTCTCTCCAAGTTAAATCCTGGTCTAACCAGTGACCATAGATAACGTGATCCACCGCGTTGTGAGGAGAAGAACCAGTCTGGAATCTAGGGAAGATGAGAGAGTTTCTGGGGCGTTTGTCGACCAGTTGTGGACCGCTACCCGGGACTGAAGCTAGCACACTGGCCACCAAAACTTACCAAGGAACGACCACCACTAGGGAATTACATCAAAAAGATCGCAGCGTCTCTCTGGATACTAAACAACCTAAAAACTACAGCCCATATTTATAAATAGAGCCCGGCAATATGGATACAAACCCGCTTCGGTGGCCGCATGGTCTAAGGAGCTACTCTCGCAATATACTAGACTGATGATGATGGAGAGATCGTGGTTCGATCCCGGTAGGGCGTACTGACGGTGGTTTTTTCCTAAATGGTTCCCCACTCACTATCCACGCAAATACGGGTACACTTCCTCTAAATTTAACCTTCATCATCCCTATAACATTAGAGTAATTAATACATCTAGGCGTTTAACCCAATTGGGTAGTAAGACGCGTTGATATAATAAATCACCTTGGATTTTAAATAGATATTTCCCCTTGAAGATCAAATTAGACAGAAACCAAATTAATACCATATTCATTAGTACATTATAATTATAAATAGAGTATAAGCAATGTTCACGTGGTTTAATATGTAAGTAGGGATGAATTAGGTAATATTTTAGAGTAAACTTACCCACGATTGTGTGGGAATGAAGTGGAGAACCATAAGGGGAGGGGGTTATACTCATAGTCATGCATGCTTCAATGCACAGTGAATGACGAGTATCGGTGTTAAAAGGGGGAAGACAATAAGTTCTAAGAAAAACTTATTTGTTATACTTTTAAATCATCTTAAATTCAACTCCATGTTGGACTACTAAAAATGTTAATATTGTGCCCTTGGTATAGTTTGGAGCTCAAGGAATGTCATTTTTGGGGACCAATCACAATATTTTGTTGTTGTTGTATAAAGACACAATATTTTGTTGTTGTTATATAAAGAGTTCGCATGAAGGACGTTTGGCGGAATCTGGGATTATCCTGGTTGAAGTTCACGTGACGTTTGGATACTTGCTGTTCATAGAACGTTCATCGCAGTTGTGAAAACCCTTGTGTGTTTGTAAACTTCCGACTCGCATTTCTTTAGCCATTGTTTGTTCAATCGCCTGATAGTTACTTTAGGTTGGGTTGGATTAGATGGCTTAACCCTCCCTTTTGATCCATACACTCTACCTTCATATATTCTCTTCGTCACTCGATCCCCTCTCATCCTCTCAACATGCTCAAATCAACGTAAGACGCTTCTTTCACATTGACTTATTGGATTCCCTTTCAAACCACACTCCTTCAGCACCCATTCATTACAGTCTCTGTCCACAAGAGTTTTTCCACACACATTTCTTAGATATCTCATTCCAACCGCGTCATCTTGCGTTTGTGTCCCTCCAAATTACCGCAATACGATACGTCGCTTGTTTAAAAGTGTGTTACCTAACCGAATGGAGTGAGACGCACACAAACACTTCTCTGTTCCTCGGAATGTTTCCGCTTGTCGGTGTCGCCGGGTCCTTTGGAAGTGTTCCATGTTGACACGACGAGAACAGAGGTCGGCCAGGTGTTCAGTCAATCCTCGCACACCTGGCTGGCTATACGAGACACTCCTGCCAACACTTTTAACAAGCTACATTGACGTCTGTGGAAGTCGGGCCACAAAGATCTCTAAGAATCTTACGTCAATTCTAGCCACAAGTGTGACTACATGGTGGAACCCCGTGGCTCAGCGTCTAGGGTTGTCACCGGGTACCATCGCTCAAGGGGTGTCATGGAGGTATCAGTTTGTAATAATTATATATATATAATAAATATTATTAATAGGGGCTATAAGGGGTTCACTGCTTTAATTACCTTTTATTAGGGTGACGTTCACCACATTGCTGCCTTTTTACAGGATTGGTTTTACAGATTTGTTTTTAATTAATCTCTTACTAAACTTCTTATGAGTATTTTCTTAGAGATATTGGTTTCTACACCGGGTAGGGGGTGCTAAAATAGACCCGCCCCGGGCATTAAATGCCCTTGATACGTCACTGAGGTGTTTTTATTTTCTGAGCCAACTGAGTGTATCGACATTAGAGATTAACATTTTCCGGTACGTTTTGGGTAGGAAAATTTTCCACAGTGGTGGCTTGCGATTTACTAAGTATCAATCCAAAGTGTTAATAAACGTTTTATTTATTAATTCTTAGCACCGCGTCTTACTACCGGTTTAGGTTATATATATATATATGTACTACTTACGCTAATGAGTTAGGGATGAGGAAGTTTGGATTCAAAGAAAGTGTACCCGCATTTGCGTGGGGGAAAGTGGAAGAACATTTAGGGAAAACCACCCTCCGTTTACCCGACCGTAATTGAACCTCAATCTCACCTTTATCGGCAATCTAGTTTATTTCGAGAGTGACGCCTTAGACCATGTGACCACTGAAGCAGGTTTGATTAAATTAATCGAAATAACGTTTGTCATAGTTATATATGTTCAGCCCTCCGAACTAAATGTTGTAAAATTACCTTTATTGAATAAATAAAGTTTTGAGCTATTTAAAAAAAAATCTTGTTTAGTTTTTCCATAAATTTTTTTAGTTATCTAAGCCGGTGGGAAAGTAGTTTAAATGTCAAACTAATTAAAATTAGGTTTACCTTTGACAAGGAGGTTGGGGTTCAAATCTTGGTTGGGGGTAGAGAGGTTGGTTTTACAAAATGGTTTACCACTCTCCACCAACGCAAATGAGAGCACATTTACTTTAAATTCTAATTTTCTCATCTCTACCACATTAGCCTAATATATATACATATATATTTATACATATTCGTGTTTTACGTATGCACATACGTTTGTTATGCATGTATATATTTAAATATACGGGCTATCCATATTTATACTGTACATAAAACACAATTAAAACTAACAATATAATTTAAATATACCATTTCAAGCGCATTTGATTGCTATAAAATTCATTCTCTTAAGACTAATAACCCAATATTATTACATTATTAACCTTTTTACTTGTGGTGACCTGGTGGTCTAGGGGTAAGGTGTCAGACTTCTATGCTGGCGGCCGGGGTTCAATTCTCGGTCCCAGCACAGATTTATCTGATTTCCAAACCCTTCCTTCACCTCTGACAAGTTATCTTGTGAATGTGGGGAATGCCAGGCCTCCACCGTGGTTCGGATTCCACGTTAAACTGTAGGTCCTTCATTTCATCTCACAATCATCCTACCATTACACATTAGCGTAAGTGCGTATAACCCGAACGGGTAGTAAGACGCGGTGCTAATAATAATAATAATAATAATAATAATAACCTTTTTACCTCACGAGCCATCTAAGCCTTAGCATAATATTATTATTAGCACCGCGTCTTACTACCCGTTCGGGTTGTACGCACTTACGCTGATGTGTATTGGTAGGGTGATTCTGAGATGAAATGGAGGACCTACAGTTTAACGTGTGATCCGAACCACGGTGGCGGCCTGGCATTCCCCACATTCACAAGATGTCTTGTCAGAGGTGAAGGAAGGGTTTGGAAATCAGATACTTAGCATAATAACCTATAGTAGGAACATGGTATGAAGAACCGTGTCCGACATTTAAGAAAGTTACTAAAATTACTTTGATATACGATAAAAATCCGTAGCACAACTTCCTTCGGAGGGGAAGTAAAGCCGTCGGTCCCTTGTCCGATTGTGGCATGTAACATAACTTCTTGACGGCGTGTTTAAATACCTTTCCCGGCAAAATTGGTAGGTCTTTTAGCCCTCGCTCTTATAAATTCCCATATGCTGATATACTCAGTCGGTTCAGAAAATGTACGTTAAAGTCCTCAAATAAGTGTATTAAGTGAGGTTCTTTTATATAATTATATGTCAAATCAACAGATGTGTCGCTGTCCCTTTTGATATATATTATTAATATTTATATTCTATATTAATCCCAGTAATATAATAAAAGTTTATAAATATTAAACACAAACCCGATATGTTTTGTGTTTTCAAAAAGGCTCTTACTACCATATTTTGACTGTAGTTGTTAGAGGGTGAAATGTAAATTAAAGTTGTACGTCACTATTTTAAAAATTCTATTTCACAAAGTTTTAACACTGCAAATTAATACCTGTGCATTATAATAAATAAAATGTAAATGGGAGCAGGAGGTAGAATGCTAATTATCTTGCACTGGTATAAAGACTAATTAGAAAACATCGTTCTCAAGAGCAATTTGCCGAGTGTTCAAGCAAAGAAAAGTTTTCTAAAAAGTATATTTGTTTTACTGTTATTACACAGATAGCTTCTCTCATGGTGTAATTTGGGTAGGTAAACGCTGACAGTGTCACGGTTATCGTATTAATTTATAGATCCCCCGTGTTCTAGGGGATGGGAAGGGCTAATTGGGGTGCTGGCGGTTAAGGGAACTGCATGTTTGAACTAATACACATTTAGCTCACGTCCTTGTTTTATGGCCCATTAATTTTTTTTTTTTGTTATCTGAATTTGCTACTATTTCTTTTAACACAACGTCTTATTACTTCATTTTAAAAAAACATTCTAAATAAATCTTTAGTAAGGAGTGAATAAATATAAATTAAGACTTAGATATTGTTATTTAAAAAATTCATAAAAATATGATTTCAAATTTAAGATTTTATAAATGTGAATACTAATGAAAAATTCTATATAAGTGAAATACCTTTGACAATAATTCTTGGAATATCAATTATAACAAAATTTAATAATACTTAAAATATTACATTGACTCAATATTTAGTGCATTTAAAAGAGTCAAATGGTCAAACTATCATTAATAACAAATTAAAAACTACAACAAGCATAGTTTGATACTAAGATTAAAAAAATATAAATCTTATTTAAAGCAACAAGTTAAAATAAGGTTAACATCTCCAGTCAAAAGTTCTGTTTACAAAATATATATAAATTGAAAGTAAAGTTAATTCAATGAAAAAGTTGAGTTATGTCTAAGTCTTAGCTTCTTGGTAGTCCATATAAGATGGAGAATTCTGGAAGATTATTATTAAACATGTTTTGGTACTTCAATATCGTACCATAGTCAATGGAAAGTCGTCGTCGGTTGAAACACATGTGTCTACATGACTGGAAGCTGTCAACTCTTCTTATTAATTGTTCGAGTTACACGCCAATATGCTAGGTATACTGAAGGTTTAATTGAAAGGAAATGTATCCACTTTTGCGTGGAGGGAGAGTGTCAAACTATTTTAGAGAAAACCACTCTCATTACACCTGGTCACATATTTAAAACTGTTTGATGAATTTGTTTCAAACTTTATATTTAGATATAATATATTTTTGTACCTCAGGATATATTTTTTTGAAATTGACCAAAGCCTTTAATCCAAGGGTAGTTTACTGATGAGATTTTTTTTGAAACACAAATTTCTAACGATTTTGTTTGAAATGGATATCTAGGAAGTGTTTTACCTGCCAATTAACACTGTGTACTTGGTTTTTAATTAAATTTCGTCTAAGGGTAGTTTATTGATAAGTGATTTTAGAAAATTAGAATTATTTTTAAAATGGCTTCAAATGTTTTTGTTTAAAATGGTTATCTTATATGTTTTAAATAATATAAACAATTTTATTTGATTGTTTATCTTAGAAACAATAAATTAATAGTAGTTTATTGATAACATTTTTTTAAATTGCCTTTAAAAAACTAAAAGATTTTCTCTAAAATTGGCATCTGCATTACTATTTTACAAGACAACAAATTTTTTAGATTTATTTAAAAAAAATAATAATTGAGGAGTAGTTTTCTTTTGACAGATTTTGTAAAATTTGAAATTCTTCAAAATTCTCTCTTACGATTCATTTCGAAATGGATACCTTAGAATTAGTTTTAAAAATAAATAAGAATCTGTCTTCATGTTTTTTAAAATATAAAAATAATTTGATGGTAATTTACATACAAATAACTTTTTGATTTTTTTATGATGTAAACGATTTTGTTTGGAAATTATATTCAAGTGTGTTTATTGTGATAAACAGACGATATGCTGGATTTTTCTCAGAAAATCATTATTAAGATTGGTTTACTATAAACCAATTTTTCAAAATTTAATCCAAACTATAATTTAATATACGAGAAAGTTTGTACAATTGTGTCGTTCGATTTATTTCGTTGTTTTATTTTTCGCTCCTCTTCTTACTAACTGTTCATACTATGTGCATTAACTACACTAATTTAAATACGAACGAGGAAACTAAAATTTAGAAGAAATGTATCCACACTTGTCTGTAGTGATAGGGGAAAACCATTTAGGGAAAACCAACCTCAGTACACCCAACCAGGTTTGAACCACGATCTCCCCTTCATCGGCAGTCTATTTTATTGTGAGAGTAGCTCCTTAGTCCATGCGGCCACTGAAGCGGATATAACTTACATTTTATATTGTAGTTTCAAATAAATAATATAATAGTTAATGTTACACGAGCAAATATATTTTTATATTAAAGTGAAGTTTACCCACAGTATGTGCTTTTCAAAACGTTTGTCTAAGCATTGTGACATACTCTTTTGTTCTTAAAAATATGTATGTTGGATGAATTATTTATTATTCTATCCCTCGTTCTTTCTACTTGTTTCTTTTTAAAGACAAAATAAAATCTCCACTTGTAGCTTCACATTGATCAAAGAACTGCAGTCTTACACAAAAAAAAACTTACAAATCTAGTTTTAATACTGTTGGTTTGCATACAACCCCACCAGGGCTCTTTATTCCTTTTTTTTAGAAACAACTAGAAAACGCGTTAGAAGTAAAAGTGAATCAAGTCGTGCTTTTCATCTCACTTTAAGTTTTAATAAGTTATAGTCGATTCTGTAAGGCATTGGTTTCCAACCTAGGGGTTGTGACCCATTTGGGGCTGTGGTGAGTTTCGGGGGGTGTTCCAATTATTGTAGAGTTTATGGCTTTATATTTACTTTTTAAAATGATTATAGTGATTATAAGAAGGAGCAAAATTTAAATAAAAATGTAAACGGTTAAAATTGTTCATTGCTGTTTAGGTTCTTTTTGGTTCTGCAACTTTGGCAGTTGAATTGTCCGACATATTGGCTCAGTCGGTAGCGTATCTGTCTACTGAGCTAAGGCTCCCGGTTTGATTCCTGGCATGGTAAAAAAAAAATCATTGGTGAAATGTGGGTTTCTCTTTTAACAGTGATGAATTAACGGCCGGGGTCTGGATGTTGTGTCTGTTCTAGATTTAAGTTAGTTTATAAGCTGCGTTTTGATATAATCAGTAGGTTCAGAAAGTGCACGTTAGATACCTCAGGTAAATGAAAAGTAGGCGTCCCTCCTAACGACCTCGACGTTTCCTTACATATCTCTAAAGAACATCGCAACCCCTTGAGAAAGCTACAAGCATTCAAATCTTAGTTATTTGTTGTTATTATTTTCACTGTGTCTTACTCAGTCATCCACATATAATTACATTGGTGGGGTAAGTAGAGTTTAGTGAAATGTACCCTTATTTACGTGGAGGGACGGAGGAAACCGTTTAGGAAAAATCACCCCTGGTAGTTGGTATACCTGGCCTAAATTTCCCGTCACTGACAAACGAAAACCAAAGAGCGTGACGTTACGCCTACTTGATCACTGATGGTTGCTTTAATTATCATAAATAGATAATATATTGGCAATAGCTATAAGAATACAACTAAGATGTCTAAAAAAATAATGGACGAGTCCGGCGACTATTTTGTAATTTATTCTAGTAGCGGCACTCACCCAAACAGGAGAATTCTACGGTAAAATGATTCAGAAATAAACTTTCATTTTTCATTTAATGTATTTAACATACACTTTCTGAACCGACTTATTATATCAGCACATGAGAATTTCTATAATCGAGCGCGAAATGGCTTAACAATTTTACCAGGAAAGATATTTTCACATTACTTCTAGGGTTCTTATACATATCACAGTTGACATGGGACAGAAGGCTTACTTCCCCTCAGAAGGAAGTTGTGCTACGGATTGCTATCGCCAAGAAAAATAAGTCGACCCCGGCTGTGTTTGAACCCACGAAGATCGGGTCCTGAGGCTAGCACTTTACTCCAAGACCACCGTGGTTGACGGGACGCTAATGTAGCGCTGAAACGCATATCAGGCCTTCAGACGTTCTGAATTATAAAAGCGATGGTTTTTTGTTTCAAACTATGTTTTACTCTGAAATTTTGTGTTTAATAAATTTAAAACTAAAAGGTAAAATTGGCCACTTTCCAACGACTATGTATTCAAATTGTCATGATTTTGAGATTAGGGAGAATCAACAGGATCAAGCCTTTTAATTAATAACTAATCGCACTCGGGCGAAAAATCGCTCAAGTCACAAGTTTTTGTAATAAAGTCCAGCATAAGCTTAGATGTGTTGTGATTTTTGTTCAAATCTACAGTTCACTTTTGATTAGATCTTAAAAACTGTTTTATGACATTGGGAACCCCGTTTTATCCATAGATCATTGTCTATTGTGAATATATATATATATAGATGGTGCCCTGGTTAATGTCAGTTCTTGGGTGACCTGGTGGTCTAGGGGTAAGGTGTCAGACTTCTGTGCTGGCGGCCGGGGTTCAATCCTCGGTACCGGCACAGATTAATCTGATTTCCAAACCCTCCCTTCACCTCTGACAAGACATCTTGTGAATGTGGGGAATGCCAGG
The DNA here is from genome assembly GCA_902151445.1 of Timema monikensis. NCBI lineage: Eukaryota > Metazoa > Arthropoda > Insecta > Phasmatodea > Timematidae > Timema > Timema monikensis. Next base: position 167,468 of record CABFVZ010000844.1, on the reverse strand, counting down.
CCTCCACCGTGGTTCGGATTCCACGTTAAACTGTAGGTCCTTCATTTCATTTCACAATCACCCTACCATTACACATTAGCGTAAGTGCGTATAACCCGAACGGGTAGTAAGACGCGGTGCTAATAATAATAATAATAATAATAATTCTTAATGTTAAACTTTTTGGATGAATCCTCAGTCTACAAGTGTTTATTTTTAATAAATGGATGCAAATCGTTTGGGTATAGCTCCGGGAATTATTGTTGAAAGAAATGGCTTCACGTTTTAAATAAAAATATGCGGATATTGGTTGTTGTAGCCACATATCATTAGTTCAGGATTATTTTTGTCGTCTTTAAACGTCATTACGCTTTTATATTTGGTGATATCCTTAAGATTAAATCATGAAGGTCATGGGCCACACTGAAATAGTTAATTTTACGATCATAATAATGTTACATTAAAAACACTTTATGCATTTAAATTAGCAAATTATATGCTATGCTAAGCGCAAGATTATTTGTTTTCGTTAAAACTATGGGTTTGTACATAATGGCAAATATTTTGCTCCTCTGATATCTTAATCAACGGTTAATACCATTTTTAAATATAATTAAAATTGAAAATAGCACAAATAAGACATAAAATGAACACATTTAATATTTTTTTTTATAATCATGACTCCCATAGAATTTAACCTAACTTAAAATTATTTGCACGTCATAAGTTTTTTCAAACCTTTTATGTATTTTCATCTTCTAAAAAATATCATAGACACTTGAGTAACATTTGTGCATGTACACAATCATAAATAACTCGAGGTGATTTCTAAGTTGAGTAAGTGCTTATTTGTATGCAGAGCATTGACTAAATCAAAGTATTGTTGTTATTTAATTAAAACCTATAAATAAATACAAAATAATTGGGAGAAAGCTCAAAATACATTTGAAGTTAATTGTAAAATTTTTACATTAATAATACATGAGCAAAATAAAATGAGATTAAATATTTTGATTACTAGACGTTTAAATTCGAATTATGATAACACCAGTTGGTTTGATCTAAATGCCAACTAACAATAACAAAACAAAAACACCCTAGGTAAAAAAAAAATCCCCTCAACCAAATAATATTGGTTAAAGATGTAGGCTATTTTAACCGGTTATTATATAGGCCAGTATTGACCGGTATTTAAAGATACAGAAGAAAAGAAATCTTAGATCGAACTAAATTGTATCTTTTTAACCACCTTGGGTTGTTGCACCATACCATTTAAATAAGTGTTTAATTTGGAACCAAAATCAAATATTTTATCGACCTACTTTTATACCAAATTACGATTTTTCCTACATATCACAAGGATTATTAAGGAGTGTATCTAAGGAATAGGAAAAAGGATGGTATTTTTTCTATACATCAAAAGGATTATTAAGGAGTGTATCTAAGGAATAGGAAAAAGGATGGTATTTTTTTCTATACATCACAAGGATTGTTAATGAGTGTATCTAAGGAATAGGAAAAAGGATGGTAATTTGAAGATCAATATACATATTTTATACTACGTATGTTTGTGAGACGTAGTACTCATATACACAACTTTTCTTACTGTTACCGCACAAAGGGCTTTAGTTGTTGAGCCTTTCTATCTAAACTGTATAAAACATCTCTTCAGTGTTTACCAACATCGGAAACTTACGAGACAGTACTTAAATAAAAGGATTTTCTTTTCCTTGCGGTAGTGGAGAAAGGAAGTAGGAAAAGGAAGTATTAAAGATACCATTTACTATTATTAAAAAACTATGTGTGTGCATTTTTGTTTAGACGCAATTTACAAACATCTGCTTCCGCTGGTGATAATAACAAGTCTACTGTTGTTTAACAGCTACACTGGATAACATATCTGAGGTAACTGCAAGGTCACTGTTGGGGAACAGCGTTGTCATTCTCTCGTTTTCGTGTGGTCAATCTCCCCTCAAATATAAGATAAGTTTTGCAACACTGGTTAGTAGAGGTTGCCAGTAGCTCCTTCTTACCCCAGACATAACTGAAAGTGAGGAAATTTGGCAACAGTTAACTGTGAGAGAGCGAATATAAAGCTTTTCCCCATAAGACTTGCAGTTCCCTCAGCAATGGTATTGGGTGTAGTGCACGAAATAAAGTATATACCAAGACATAGTGCTGACTCTTCGGTGTTGGCTTTCTACGTTCCAATAACTATAATAATAATAATAATAATAATAATACGAATAATAAATCAGTTTTCGTTTATTTCTTAGCACAGTGTATTACTACCCATCCGGGCTTTCCACATTTAACTAAACAAGTGTGGTGGATATAATTGAGATAAAATGTACCCTTATTTGCATGGGGAGAGAGAAGGAAACAGCGCTTTAAAAATTACTCCCAGTACACAACGATAATACGAACATGATCAAGATGTGAAAGAGAATCAACAAGCCCGGGGTGGAGGGAGTTTTTGGTTGATAAGCTAGCACGTCACGTGGCTGTCACAAATAAGCCACAAGTCAACATGGAACTAACCAAACTAACTAAAGTGAACCCGAGAATTAACATAACGGTTATTATCATTTTAACCATTTACACTTCTGTTTGAATGTTGTACCTTCCTAAAATCACTTGAGGTTTTAGCTTTAGATTTACTTTTTCAACAAGTATTGCAACCCACACCGAAATAAGCCGCGAACAACAGGTTGGAAACCACTTGTTTATACACTTTGAATAGAGGAATAGGTTCTGAAAGTATGTAAATACATTGCAAAACTTTCTCATATATTGCATAATTTTTTATATAAAGTAACCAGTTTTTAATAATAATAATAATAATAATAATAATAATAATAATAATAATACATAATCGTAGTCCAGTTTGTGGAAATATTAGCCAGTACTAATGTAACGTTGTCCAGGGGACGTACTAATCTACTAATCGTACATCCTTTCCGTGGAGGCTCTTTCCATGTCACGATGAGATGAGGTGATGGCGATAGTGAGTCTGAGGGGTGTGGAACCAGTGGAAACACTTAAATTTTACTTAAGCATAAACAACAAAACCCTGGTGACCTTTGGGATAATTCCCCTTCCGGGAAAAATATCCATTTTATCAGCCGGGAATCTAACCCAGGACGACAAGGCTCGTAGCCAGGTGCACTGACCACAACACCAAGGGACCGGTTAATTTTAAATTTATTCGTTCATATTTGTAAGAAGACTGTCTAGAGTCTAGATTAATAGCTTTCTAAATAATGTATATTGAAAATATTAGTCAAACTGTTTATGAAGTAAGCTAGAGCTTTGGGAATATTTACAAATTTCTAAAAGCTATGCAGTACTGTGTAATTTTGTTATTATTTTTGTTACTTATGGCTTTTGTATTATTAATCTGTATTATGTAAATGAAAAATAAAAGCTAATCAAAATGGTCAAGGTACTTAGTTTAAAATAAAAAAAGGTTTGTTGTTTAGATAAAAGACCGTTAGCTACTTTGATAATATTAAATACTCACAGAGATTCGATGAAAAGTAATTAAAATATCAAAGTCAAAGAAAATCACCAACACGGTTTATGCATTAGAGCTGTAAACGCTTTAAGAAATAAGAAAAACATTTGAAAGCTATATTGTATGTAGGTGACCTGGTGGTCTAGGGGTAGGGTGTCAGACTTCTGTGCTGGCAGCCGGGGTTCAATCCTCGGTCCCGGCACAGATTTATCTGATTACCAAACCTTTCCTTCACCTCTGACAAGACATCTTGTGAATGTGGGGAATGCCAGCCGCCACCGTGGTTCGGATTCCACGTTAAACTGTAGGTCCTTCATTTCATCTCACAATCACCCTACCATTACACTAGCGTAAGTGCGTATAACCCGAACGGGTAGTAAGACGCGGTGCTATTAATAATAATAATATATTGTATGTAAACATATGAGATTTTTTTATTGTACAATACACTCTAAAAATGAGGATTTAGAATAAAAATATACCTTTAGTTAATGTTGATTAAGGAGGGTAACCTTAATTTTTATGTTTCTACGGTCACAAAACCGAGATAAAAATATGTTTAGATACCAAATTTGATGGAAATAAACAAATTAATACAACCATTTAGGGTCTATATTTGTGTACAAACAGACATATAAAGACAGACGGTGCAACAAAAAACACAATTTTGAAAATTAAGGGCACATAAAGGTTTTTTTAAATCTTAAGATATAGTTTTAAACATCATAATACTTTTGAACTCTCCGTATATTAATAAATTAGAAAATTAAATATGGAATAATATAGTTTAGTATAATTTTCATTAAGTTTTCTTAATACTTTTTTTTGTATATGATGAGAAATTAAATGGAACTAGTATGAACAACTAACCTCTCAACATATCTGAGCTAGAGTGTACCAGTGAAAGGGGATGAAGGCCCACTGAGATTTCGGCCAGGCCTTTGTCCTCAATTCACCCCCACCCCACACCCCTCCATCTCGTTCTCGTGAAAAGATCAAACCTCACCCTCAACGCGTTGATTAATTACTCTTCTCCCGTCAATGTCGAGAGGGGAGGTTATTGCCCGCATATATAGAACGTCACGTGCTTTCATCCTCCCTAAAATAACAATGAGTAAATGGGGGGTTTAAGGGTTGAGTGAGGGGGTGGGGAGGGCACCCCTCATACCTACCGTCTATAAATGTTATTAAATTCAACAGATCGTTGAAAAACTAAACAGAGATTTTGAACATTTTTTTTTTGCCACCGTCTACTCGCGGCATATATTTATTAATAAATGATCAAAATTACGTCTTCTTACAGAATATTTTGATATTTTGTTTTCAAACCAGGCTAGTAATTTCTGAACAGAGGATAGTGGTCGTTTTATGGCCCTTGTAAAAAAAAAACCACAATAATCTTGAAAGAGCTTATTTTTAAAACTTCCTCAGTGAAAGTAAGATAAAAAATAAATGTCCTTGGCACAGTTTTTAGATACTTTCAAAGAAAACATGTGCCTGTGTAGGTTAAGGGTGGATCCTTCTTCCCCTGAGGATCGTGTGTTTAAAATATCCCCTGCAAGTCAGAAAGGGGATTACGTTTTTGACAGTCATCAAATGGTACGTAGGTGCGATAGGCATTCCCCTTGTTACGAGCATTTAGCTTTATTTTTTAATAAAAAAAAATAGTAAGTTAGTAGGTGGTTCAATAAACAAATCTAAATTATTTTATGTGATATTTATTTAAGTTGGGGCTGTAGGGGACGCGAGATAATGTCAGTGTTTTTTCAGTTTTTATAGAAAAACTTTTTTTTGGCCAAAATAAATAAACTATTGCTCCAGTAGCAACGTTAAGTTAAATTTTCTTCACGTGGTGATGTCAACAGTTGTTGAATATCTGTTATGGGCATAGCGGCATTAAATGAGAAACTTTTTAAATGAAGAGAAAAAGTTATCATTGATTTCCAGGACACCCTTAACAGATATTCAACAACTGTTGATATCACCGTGTGAATGAAATTAAACTAAACGTTGCTATTGAGGCAATATTTGTTTTATTTTGGACAAAGAGTGTTTGACCAAAAAAATGCAAAATCACTGGCCTTTTTTTTGTGTTCCCTTTAACTCCACCTTAATATAAAATAACTGATCGATAGGATACACATTTTTATTTTTTGTATTGGCAACGTGTCTTACTATCCTTTTAAGTTTTACGCATATTTACCGATTGCAATAACGCGTAAGGGACAGGTAAGGTTAAATTTAGAGTACGTGCACCAGAATTTGCGTGAATGGAGAGGGGAAAACCACCCTTATATCACACCCGGAAGGAAATCAAATCTAGATCTCACTGTCATAGGAAATCCAGTCTATTGCGAGAATGACGCCTTAGAAAATTGAAACACCCTGGTACTTCATATTGTGTTCGTGTACCAGGAAGTTAGGTGGTTTTTTCTCTAAATACTTTTCCATTCTACCACCACAAAAATACGAGTAAACTTCCTCTAAATCCAACCTTCCACATCTTTAATACTTTAACATGTTAGGTGACCTGGTGGTCTAGGGGTAAGGTGTCGGACTTCTATGCTGGCGGCCGGGGTTTAATCCTCGGTCCCGACACAGATTTATCTGATTTCCAAACCCTTCCTTCACCTCTGACAAGACATCTTGTGAATGTGGGGAATGCCAGGTGTTCGGATCCCACGTTAAACTGTAGGTCCTCCATTTCATCTCACAATCACCCAACCATTACACATTAGCGTAAGTGCGTATAACCCGAGCGGGTAGTAAGACGCGGTGCTGCTAATAATAATAATAATAATAATAGTTTAACATGATCGGTACATATGCGTTTAGACCGAATGGGTAGTAAGATGCGTCGCTTATAAGAACCCCAATAAACAATATAAATAATTATCTATTCTTAGCCTAGTTTAACTCTTCTTTTTTTTTCTTTCGAAAGTTCACCTTAAATCTCAAACATTTGTTTAAACAGGTTCTAAGAAACGTTAAACGTTCATTACATTTGATGTACTTTACTCAACATTTCAAACATTATATATATGTGTGTGTGTGTGTGTGTGTGTGTACACTGTACAGTCATAATTTAAAAGATATTCCAAATTGTTTCAAAATATACATTAAGTAACATTAGCTAGTTCCAAAACAAGAATGCTTACATCATATATTTCCTAGCTGCTACTTTACTGATTATCTCCTGAGAACAGCCATAATTGTTTCAGCACAAATGTAACTACTCAATCACGTATTAAAACATCGCCCGTGCGTGTGACGCGTAGGATTGTCCCACGGAGGAAACACAGAACAAAGTTTTTAATAGCGAGTTCCACGCATGGCTCTAGAGAACATTTTTTAATGGGCTCGCCCGAATTGCGCCAATTCTCTTAGCTAGGACCCGAATTGCGCCAAGAGCTTAAAAGTGCCCCCCCAGACCGGACCCGAATTGCGCCAATACCCCCCTTCCCAAGACAGGACCCGAATTGCGCCAACTCTGAACATAAACAAATATTAATGCTATGTCTGGCAGTAAGAAGGACACAAGTCAAAAAATATAAATCAAACAATATTAT
>CABFVZ010000844.1:139891-157900 GCA_902151445.1 Timema monikensis | reverse complement strand
TCACGATCCCCTTCTCTTTTTCGTTTCTCAACAAAAAGTTTTCGTCTTGAATAGTTTTTATTTCAATTGAATCTATGGCAAATTGAATTTCTTCGGAAAATTTAGGCAACTTTGGCAGTGTTTTTAGTTTAGTGTAGTTGATGTTATTCCTGATACATTTAATGTCCTTGCGGGTCAATGTTTTTATAGTTTTTTTTCTGTGTCTGTACCTCTGTGTGGATTAAATTTGAAGGCCTTACTTCAATTTCATCAGCTTTCCTCTTAACTGCGTTGCTAATGGATCTTCTGTTCAACTCTTGATCTAGTAGTGGTTCGTGGTTGTGTTCGTTTTCAGTCCGCGAGAAAATTTTTCCACCATCAAGAGTAGATATTTTAGCCTTGCAGTCCTTTTTGGTGCATGACCACCTCTCTTCCCTCATCAACTTTAATTGATTCACCTGTCGATACGTATAATTATAATAGACAATCAGAACTTTCCCTTTTTCACTATAAATCCTTTCCATATCAATAATTCTCGCTAATATTATCACAGTTCACACAAAACCCGAAAAAAAAAATTAAAAAATACACCGGGACAGTCACTGTTGTCGAGACAATTAATAAGTATTGGACAGACGGATGTCAATACTACTGTTACAAGTCTTGTTGGAGGCACTTAGGGCGTTTTTACATTCCTTTACTAAGGGGAGGAAAGACATGACGGGGCGAGAGCTTGTTTGCGATGGTCTTTGTTTGTATCATCCCCCCTCCCTCCCTCGACCGATTACCTAAACTGACTTGGCGCAATTCGGGTCCGGGATTAGTAAACAGTTTTTAATCCCTTAATAACTGGCGCAATTCGGGTCTGCCCTTTTTTAATATTCCACATCGCCGGAGAAAAGCAGAAATAATTTCTTAATCCCGGTCCGGACTTGTTGCTAAGTTAATGTGTTTTTGTAGGGTAGGAGGTTGAAGGGTGGAGAGTTAAATTATTGCCCTAAATTCTTGTTTCGTCACGAGGACGCGTGAAAAGCAAGCGTACCCTATCATGGGAGAATATTTCTTGAACGCTTGGCTTGAGAAAACAATAAGAGAATAGGATATTTTGGGTACATTCTGTTTTATGAGCCGTTATTGAACTCTCTCTCTCTCCTTATCTTTAGCTGCTTTCTACCTTAGTTCCCGCACGTTTCTATCTATATGTTATTTAAAACGTGAAACGTGATTTCTTTTGACAATGATTCCAGTAGTTCTACCCAACCAATTTTTATTTAAAAAAAATTAAAGAAATCTTATACAATATGAATTTACCTTCAAAATTTCAAATTTCAAAATTATTCAAATACAAGCCACAATTTCAGAAAAAGACAATTTATTTTGACAGTAATTTTTTAAGTTCTACCAAATCTATTTGATTTTATTAAAAATATAAAATAACTTATTCCAAGTATTATCAAATCTAAATTTTCAATAGCTAAGCCACAATATATATATACAATATATTCTCTTTTTATTGACTCTTCTTAGAATTTCTTCTTTAATCACTCGAATATTTATTCTGCTCTTTTTTCGGTCTCCATTTCTCAGCTCCACACAAACCCCCGAGGATTATGATCTTCCTCTCCCAAGGTGTGAACATTTGTCACTTAAACGGATGTCATTTAGGCATAAATTAACGCCGTGTTTTTTTAATTACCACTGCATATTACTACTACCCGTTCAGGTTGTACGCATACTTAGGCTACTAATTACACCAATGTGAATTTAGAGCAAGTGTAATGACATTTGCGTGAAGAGAGAATGGTAAACCATGTATGAAAGACCATCCTCACACACCAACCGGGATTTTAATCCTGATCCCCTCGTCATCGGAAGTGCATTATGAGTATTGTGAAAGTGATGCCTTAAACCTTGCGACCACTGAAGTAGGTGATCCCCCCCCCCTCCCCTCAAGGTTGAGATTGCTTGCTAGGCTAATAGTATTGTAGAATTCAAACAACAAATATAATAATAAATAGCATTTCTGAATGTCCTATTGCAGGTTATTTAGACGAGATATCTGTACTAGTTTTATCTACTCACATATATTATCAAACTGTGACGTCACTGTCATGTTACTGCCACAAGAGTTCTATACTAATTACGTTAGTTCACGGCTTTTTTTGTTTTGTTTTGGAGGTTTAATTGTTTTCCCTTTTCACTTGATCTTTATCTACTTTACTTTACAGCTATTTTATTTACAATGTGACAATTTTATTGTTGTTTTCCCCCAACGTGTTTAGTGAATCATTTGTCCTTTCATTAATCATTGCAATTTTTTTCCCCCCTTTTATCCTGGGGACGTTATATCTTCTTTTTTCTTTCTTTCAATAATTTTGTTTTGTCTTTCATCTCCTTGAAGGTTTTTTTTAAGTGCTAATTTAAAAATGTATGTCCACGTCTACTGTCTGTATGTTTGACCAATTTGTTTTCATATCTTCTTATTATATTATTATTATTATTATTATTATTAGCACCGCGTCTTACTACCCATTCGGGTTATACGCACTTACGCTAATGTGTAATGGAAGGGTGATTGTGAGATGAAATGAAGGACCTACAGTTTAACGTGGAATCCGAACCACGGTGGAGACCTGGCATTCTTCTTATTATAGTAATAGTCAAAGTAAAATTGTTTTTGATTTTAACATATCATTTATGAACCCAGAGTTTTATCAAAAATACTTACAAACTGACTACAGTAGAATCAGAACATAAATCAAAGCTTTTAAAACAGTTTTTATAGACAAAATAGTGTTTTTAAAGCCAGTCCATCCCCCCAAATTTACATCGACCTAGGCCCCTCAAGCCCTGTATATAACTATAATCGCACGAGTGTTAAAACAGAAAAGCGAAGAAACGTACCCTGAAACGGGGGTCAAACTCAAACCCTTCCTTCTCCGAGTACAATGGAGTGACAATGACGCGGGTGTTGAGTTCGTGAACAGTCATCCGCGTGGTCATGTTGACAGCTTTGCCAGGGTGGCTCGTTTTGACAGCTGTCACGCGATGTTGTGAGGGTTCCACAGGGATCAACTCGAAACTTTATCGCACCGGATCACTTGTCATTCATCACTCACCGGGAACTTCCCGTAGGATGCGCATCAAGTCGTGTGATTCATGGGGACCTCTGCTGCATTGGACTATATCCTCGGTACCGGTGGGCTCGCGGATAAAGGCGTCATTATCGTCTAGTCTAGCTTGACGGTGTCGAGTAGATTTTGGGTTAGAATCTCAACCGGATGAACTGAGGGTGTTTTTTCCTTAATGGTTTCCCACGTTTCACCCACGCAAATGCGGGCAAATTTCCTTTAATATATGCCTTACTCAATCCTACTCTATTAGTCTAATTAAATGGGTATAGCTCCTAACGATTAATAAGATGCGAACAATAAAAAACATGACTGGGTAATAGTTTGTGCAATAAGATGGTTCAGATCTTAAAATTATCATTAAATGGTTTCACATAATTGTTATTGGTTTGAGTCTCGGTGGAGTCTACATTTCTTGATATTCACTGAGAGCGAAAGCGGGCTAAGTACAAGTATTTTGGAATTAACTAGAATGCAATTTAAGATGATAATATCACTTTGTTTTTGGTAAAGACTTAAGAAAAAAAAAATGGGTCAAAATTAATAATTGTACAAGACATATTAAAATCATCTTTCCTTAACGAGGTGGTGCAACCTGGATTCTCTAAAACAAATAAATTAGTCCGTACACCTGCTCCAGTGGCCGCATGGTCTAAGGCATCTCACTCGCAATATACCAGGCTACCTATGACAGGGAGATTGGGGTTCGAATCTCGGTCGGGTGCATTGAGTATGGTTTTTTCCTAAATGGTTTTCCACTCTTCTTCCGCCTAAATGCGGGTACACTTCATTGAATTCTACCTTCCTTATCCTTAATTGATTATGGTAATTAGTACGTGTGCGTCTAACCTAAACAGGTAGTAAGACGCGATGCTAAAAAAACAAACTCACAATTCTGAAAATATTGAACGAGTCCGCTAGCAAGATCGATAATCTCTCTTCTTTTTTATGCGAAATGAGTATTGTGATTTTTTTAAACTAAGAACCTATTTGACAAGTAATTATAAACAACACAAAAGTATCAACAAATTTATTTGCGTTCAACATATATTTTTGCAACATGACAATAAATGAATTAATGAATGAACTAGTAGCGAGCATTCATGTACCGGTGAACACGATGATCAAGGTATCAGTATCGTTTTGGTTTGACGACACCACCGTGTGTATTGAGATTCCCCCCCTCACCCCCTAAATGTTGTATTGTTTCCCTCCACAAAAATGCGGGTACATTTAATTTAAATTATACCTTACTCATCCCTATATCATTAGTATAACTATGCGGCTACCCTAGTTGGGTATTAGGGTTATATGCGTGGGATGAAACAAAACACGTAGCTACAAAGGTCAATCTAAGCTCTAAAACTACCCCAAAGGGCAGAAAGTCGGATGCAATCTTAAAAGAAGATACTAAGGTGGTGACAGTTAAAATTTTAACGGCTAACCTTTAACGTCTCCAAGTCGTTTTCCTCTCGACGACGATCTATTCCACCAACAATATTTGTGCAATATATTTTCAAGTGTACATTCTGATAAGGGGGGGGGATCAGATTTTAAATACGGGTTGGGTCTACTGAGGGTGGTTTTTTCTTAATGCCCCCCCAACTCTCCTTCCATTCAAATGCGGGTACAATTCATCTAAATATAACTCTCATCACCTAAAACAACTAGCGTAATTATTACATAAGCGTATAACCCAGATGTGGTGCTAAAAATAAACAAAAAACCCCCGGTGGTTCACTTTGTAATTATTGATCAAGTCTGTGGCCGACAGGTTAGCAGTTTGGTACTATTCAACTACAGAGGGCAATCATACTGTACCACAAGAACAGACCCGCACCGGTGGTCACGTAGTCTAAGGTGCAATAGTCTGGGTTTCTGGTAAAAGAGAGGTTGAGTTTCAAGTCGAATCTGTATAAGGCGCAGTGGGGATGGGGGTTTCCACATGTGGTTGAGATGGTTTTCCCATCCCCACTGCACGCTAGTGTGGACTCATTTATTGTCCCTACTCTCTCATTCCTTCACCATAGAGTAGACAGTTAAATAACATTAATTTTAAAACGTGTAAATGCATCGCGCGTCTTACTACCCATTCGGTGTATACGCTTATTGACTTATTTACGCCAATGGGTTAGCGATGATGAAGGTTAAATCTAGAGCTAGTGTACTTGCATTTGCGTGAAGAGAGAATGGGGAACCATTTAGGGAAAACCACCCTCAGTACACCCGACCGGGATCGAACCGCAAGCTCCCCGTAATCGGCAGTCTAGTCTAGTGCGAGAGTAGTGCCTTAGACCATGCGGCCACCGAAACGTGTCTCATGAAGTGTTGACTGTTTGGTTAAAAGTTAACCACATACCATGTGGACGGCCGAGTTTCAGGGCGAGCTCACAACTTAACACGGTATCGTAATTTTATTGTTAGGGTGCTTTCACAAGAAACTAGACTGTAAATTCACCACCAACACTAGTAGATTGGCAGCGCTGAAAATATAAAGCTTGGCTTTTAGTTTTTTTTTAGAGTGCCCCTAGGTAATTATCAATTGTCCCAAGCAGTTTAAACTAAACCCCAACTTGAATTACTAATAAAAGTTAAAGCTGAGAATACTAACTTGTAATTTTTATGTTTCGGCTGTCGATCAAATTCCGATTTGTGGTTGTTAATCTTGTAATCTAACAAACATCATTAACATATAAACCTGCTTGCTAGGTAGTTGCTGTACATGTTTAATTTGGGATGATATACTACATTTCCCATTAGATAGAACTATATGTGCTTTTACCATTTAGAGCATCCGTACAACTTCCTTTCATTGATCCTGATAATCGAGAGTCTATTCTACTAGACAACCGATATAGTATACGTGTATTACATATTACTGCGTAGTTCAAAATATTCTCGATTATACCTCACTTTCTATGTATATATAAGATGTGACTTAACTATACAGTGGAACCTGACTATTTCGAACTTCCGTAATTCAAAATTGTCTTTAATTCGAATTTTTTGCCCGGTCCCTTGGATTTTATATTAAAACAATGTTAACAAATCGTGGATGGTTCGAATTATGTTTTGGTCAGTTCGAACTTTTTGTAAGTTGTAATGTACTGTGCAGTATTGTTTTCCTACTTCTAGTCACAGCGCCCTGTTATTCTATTTTTGGAAAAGAGGAGGCGACGTTGAAATGCGGTAAGTACCCTTCTTCACGCCCCTCTCCCTCGCTCGCCCATACGGTTCTGTACTCCGTTAATCAAGGTCGAACCTCTCGAGCGGTTACGTGCGCTGTTCTTAGTGATTCGGTCGTAGCGATATTCTTGTGACGTGCGAGTTTATTTTGTTTAGTTTAGTTGTTTAGTTTTAGTTTTGGTTAGTACATATTGTAGAGTAGTGTTTGAGTGTGTGTATCGTGATGTCACTGTCCAAACCAAATCAAGTTTTTGAGCTTGGCTGTAAATTTTACTGTGTTTCTTTTCAATTCCTTTTAATAAACTTATTTAATTCGAATTTTTTGATAATTTGGATTTTTTACTGGTCCCTTAAGTTCGAATTATCTAGGTTTCACTGTGTGTGTGTATATATATATATATATATATATTTATATATATATATATATATATATATATATATAAATATTATTTTTCCTTGAGCTAAATTAGATGGCACTAAAACCATATGAATCAATTACAAAATAATATATTTTGTGATTTTCAACATAAAACTCTACGCAATCCAAAAACTAAAATGTCAATCCCCCTGTATTTGTTTCATTAATATCGGGAACAAATAACGTGACACAAATTAAACAAAATATTAATCCGCTAAAGTAAAAAAAAGAAAAAAGAAAAAGTGTAACAAATATGTTTCAGTATCGACACTTTAAAAGCAATGAGAAAAATAAAAACTCAACGCGCCGTTACGTTAAAACGGGAGAAATCACTGCACATACGACCGGAATTACAGTGAGCGCCACCTCCCCTCCTCCCCTCGACGTATCAAACACAATTAAAGAGGAGAGGGAGCGGGGTGTAGACGCCATAGAGGAAGGAGAAAAGAGTGTTCACTTACTACTGGCCGCTGGTATTTATATTTATAAAAACATTTAGATGTATTTAGCGTGCAGTATATAAACATACTTTGTATCAGTACACAGCTTACAAATTAATTTCATTATAACCTTCTTCGGTGGCCGCATGGTCTAAGGCGTCACTCTCACAATATACTAGGCTGCCGGTGATAGAGAGATCAGGGTTCAAATCCCGGTTGGGTGTACTAAAGGTGGTTTTTCCGAAACTATTTTCCACTATCTATTCACATAAATGCGGGTACACTTCATATAAATACAACCATTCACATCCCCAACCCATTAGTGTAATTATTACATAGGTATATAACCCGAATGGTTAGTGAGACGTGGTGCTAAAAAACTTCATTATAGAACATACACAACATCCAGTCTCCCGCCCGTTAGTTACATCACTGTGAACGGGGAAGCCCCGATTCCACTAATGAAATATTTTTCGGGCATATCTTTTTTTTTAGCACCGCGCCTTTCTACCCGTTCGGATTATACGCTTTAGAACTAATTACGCTAGTGGGTGGGTAATTGAGAAGGTTGAGTTTAGAGTAAATTAACCCGCATCTGCGTCGAGGGAGAGTAGAAAACCATTTAGGAAAACCAATCCTCATTTCACTCGACCGAAATTCGAACCTTGATCTCCCTGTCCTCGGCAGTCTATCTCAACACGAAACTTGCGCATCCGCTAATTACGCCACTGAGGTGGGTTTCGGGCATGTCGTTAATCTAGTCCGGGACCCTTAGTTTGGTACAGGCGTGCTACCGATGCAGCTAAGGTGTCAGACCTTGCTGGTTGAGTCCAATCGGTACAGGAAGATCCTTATTTGACAGAATCTACTCTCACTGTTTGTCCAAGGTTTTGTAATGCTCTGAAACACTCTCTTTGTGGATATCTGACTAAATATTTGTTTTTATAACGTGTATTACTACCCGTTCTGGCATCCGCATGTCTTATAATAATGGAGTATCTATTAAGATGGTAAAATTTAGAAGAAATGTACACGAATTTTCGTGGAGGGAAAGTGAGAAACAATTTATGACTAAATAAACCTGACCTGGATTCGAAACCAGATCTTTCCGTCATCGGGAGGCCAGTATATTGTGATAGTGACGCCTTAGACCATTCGGCCACAGAAATGGGCTCTTATAAAGTCTACCTCCTCCCTCCCTAGTCACTTAGTATAAAAATGCGGATATCCCTGACGGGTATTAAGACGCAATACGAAACAAACACAAGCGAAGAACCTACAGTGCTCCTTCTGGCTCAAACTGTCATGTCCCTGCACGGACTCTAGGCCTGCAGAGACCGGTAGATGCTCGAACTCATGTTCCTTTGCTTCCAGGAGGGAAGTCTGAGAACTAATGTGTGTCACATCAGGATTTCAACCGCACCACAAAATGACGGGTTGTATCACTTTGCAAACTATAGCCTCAAAAATAAAAATTAATAGAATATGAAAGAGAAATTAATAGAACAATGTAAAACCTACAAAGGTTTCTAGAAATATGCGCGATCACATTTCCCTTCGGGGGCTGTTTATATATATTTTAGCATACATCATATTTGACCGTGAGAGGTACAGTATCTAGTTCTATCCCCCTGTATGTAGACTGTGAGTCGCTCTGTGGGAACCAAACAGTATCCAGGGTCTACCTTGGAGGTTGTCTACTCGTCATACCCGCATTTGTAGCCAGTTAAGCCCAATTCACCACACCATGGTGACCATATGAACAGTTCCCCTTTAAGGAAAAATGTGTATGGTACTGCCGGGAATTGAACCCGGGACCTCTAGATCAATAGTGTGTGGTTCTGACCACTCAACCAAAAGCGGGTCGGGGTTCTGGATGATAGCCTCCCACATGATATTTGGGACATCTGTAGGACAGTCCTGAAGCGCCTGGATAAGAGGATTGGTTGAACCCCGTGATGATGGGCTATCGCTCGTTGTACACGCCTGTGTGTGATATCTTTTCACATCTACACTCACATGGTCCTTGGCCGGCTCAGAATCTCTGCCCAGTGGTGTAGAGACAACCGGAGATTCCGAGACTGGTTCAGCCTTCATCCGCTTTCCCGACCGTTTGAGCTGTACCAGTCGCTTCTTAGTCCGGTCCGCCGTTGATGACTTTCTACAGTCTACGGCGTTAACCACACTTAGTTCATCCGCCTTTAGGGGTAGTTTCCCACCCCAAGGGCATGAGAGTGCCCTTGCCTCTACCAGCTCTTTCGCCCTCCAAGGAGGCCGTTGGCATGGTAGAGGGAGACTCCTTATCCCGGGAATCTTTTGGTGATCAGAGCCGCGTCAGTCGAAAGTAAGTTAGGTTGACATTTAAGTAGGAGAGAACTGGTCGGAAGACTTACTCAACCCCTTACAACAGAAGGACTGCACGAAGCTTCCGGAATGGATCCTCGATTCACGGAATATCCTAGTCTCGGTGCGGAGGAGACCAGGGTGCGTCCACAATTATTCTCAGTTCGAGAACTACTCTGTTTTATCCCAAGTATCCCTCCCCCGTGATTGTTGGAGGGGGGTGTGCATCAAGCCTCCCTCCCGACCCTTGTCAAACAGTCGCCGCGTCCCTTGCGCTTGGCTTTAGGTCTGGTGGTCAGCTTAGTTCCTGTCCCCCTCCTCTGATGCTCCTGGTGGCTCGGGTGATAAACCCGCGGCCACGCGATAAACTCGCACTCAATCAGGATTATTGTTTCATACCACCCGGCCCAATACATGGTGGCCGAAAAACTCCGTCCTCTAACCAGAGCTGAAGACACTTTCTTCACTCAGCACATATTTTAAATTATTCTCTTTTCTTCTTATTATTAACTAGTAAATACCCAGCGTTGATCGCGTTGATCGGGAGAAATGTTTTTAGTTTATTGATTGTACTTGTTAGGTAACTTTAATGTAAATCCCTTAAATCCCTCCGTTGCCGGTTATTTTTTTTATTACGACCCAGAATTTAATTCATTTAAAAAAATCTAGTAACAATTTTAAAATTCTGGGTTTGAAATGCACACTTTTTAGCAGAGGGGCTTCTAATTTTTAAAATTTCAGACCAGTGCATGGGGCACGTATTGTGAAACGCTCATGAGAGGAATAAAACTCGTAATTTTATTAATATTGCTTTGCTTCCAACACAATTTTTAATAAATTAAAAAATATCTAACAAAAATGGTAAAATTCCAGATTTGATGTACAAATGTTCGTGCACAGAGGCTACTATTTTTTTAAAATTTCAGACCTTTACCTGTGGAAGATATCACACAATGCTCATGACCGACAAACAAACTATTAATTTTATTAATATAAATACAATTATTATCCCAAGAAGTTGGCTATTTATTGCTTCCAAGGATGGTCTCGGAAATTTAGTCACTATAGTCCATTCACCACAGGAGTTGTGGCAACTAACAGATAGCAGAAGATGTAAAAACAGTTAAAAGTAAAAAACAAAATTAAAAACAATTTTTTTATGAAAGTTTTGACAAACAAAAGGGACAACAAATCAATATAATTATGATCTTACTCATCATATGGTTTGGAAAATGGGTACAATAAGAGTAGATCTTGTACAGTTGCCGAGCTGTCAGTTACCTCACTCCAATGACGTATGGACTATATAATTCCTTGGCATTAAAAAAAAGCAAGGGCCTACAACTCCCTCATATACATAATTCCACACCATACAGTCACGTGCTGCGAGTGTATTGGTCCACATTCAAGAGCTTAGTTTATTAACAAACCCTCCTAGGTCGAAATGTGCCTCATATGAGGTCATCAGCCTCAAAGATGTTGTTCACCTCTTAAAACATATTCACAAAATGTCTAGAAAACTGAAATCGTGTTTCATAGTCGTGCGGCAGAAGTTTCTGGAAAAAAACAAGCTGAATCCTACATTTTCAGATTCTTGTGTACCTTCCGAGTACTCTTGTGACACTGTTTCTATGTTTTCTTTGTTTATTGTTCGTTGCTGCCTGTTCTTCTTCTCTTCTTCATCCTCAACATTTCCCCGAAATTTTGTTACACAGTGCTCTAAAAAGATGACGATTTCATTGTTTTCACAAAGGTATGCTCTTTGAGCTACGATAATAGAGCAATTGTTTCCTAAGTATAGCTCAACAATATGTGACCGCTGGCGAATTGGCCACTTCACCATTCTAAATACATTTTGGATAGGCCAAATGTTAACTTTAGACAAACCGGGGACATAATGTATAAGTTTTCAGTGTTTTTCACGCGTTTAAAATTCCTTCACGACTTTTGGCTCCTCTTGTATCAAAACCAATAGTAATAATAATAATAATAATAATAATAATAATGACAATCATAATCGTGGTTTGACTGACATAAGTTACCCCTCCCAATTCTAACTTATTAGAGTAAATCATTGTTATTTTTTTTGCACCGTGTCTTACTACCTATGTGTATAATTAGAATTTAACTAAATTAACGGAGTGAGTGTAAGAGACCTGCTAAGGAGAAGGGAAGTGCCCTTGAAGTGTAAGGAAGTGCTGTGAAGGTGGTAAACTTTGTTCCCTTTACCACACATTCAGCAGAAACGGGGGATTTTGAATGTAAGAGAGAATAGGAAAGCAAAGGTCATGGGAATGAAGTTTGTGAGGAGTATGTTGTTGTCACAAGGAGAAACAAGATTAGGAGTTAAGTTATCTGGGAAAGAGTTGGGGTACAGGGAGTACACGAGATAGTAGAGGAAGTAAGACTGAGTTGGTATGGACATGTAATGAGGATGGAGAAGGAGAGAATACCAAAGAGAATATTGGAGATGAAGTAAAAGACCGCAAGGGATGCCAATAAATAGATGGGAGGAGCAGATAACAGAAAGTATGCAAGTAAAAGGAGAAGAATGGAAGCACTTAAAGGAGGAATAATGGTGAAAGGCTAGAGGAAGATGGAGGCATTTTAGTAAACTGACCCGGCCACATATTGGAAACAGTTGATGATGATGAATGAGTGTAGATGAGAAAGGTAAAGTTTGTAGCCGCATTTGCGTAGAGGTAAAGTGGAAAACCATTAGTTAAAATCCCCCTCGGTACACACAGCCGGGACTCAAAGCTGGACCTCCTTGTCACCAACAAATCATACTAGACAAGATTCCCCGTTTAGTTTGTGCTCTCACCGATGCGGGTAGATCGTTAATAGACTTGGTGTTAAACGTACTAATAGAAAAACTAGATGGGACTCAAACGAAAGCCTCTAAGGTGGTCCGAAATTGTCTGAATTTCAATTTCTCAACATTATCCTAATTGGTTTTCCACTCTCTCTCTACGCAAATGCGGGTTCACTTCCTCTAAATTCAACCTTCGCACTTCCTAATCCATTATCGTAATTAGTACTTAAGTGTATAACCCGAACGGGTAGTAAGACGCGGTGCTAAAAAAAACTCAAAAACCGTCTCTAGAATTGTTCGCTATGTTCGGAAAAACATTTTTCGTGGAATCATTTGATTTTCATTGCTTGACTACCGATTGAAAGATTTTTTTTGCTCGATGCTCTTGATATGTGAGGGCACCGTATGTGTAATTTGCACACACATGATTCAATCCGGGAGGGTTGTTGGGGGAACCATGTGTGTGGTGTAGTTTGAAGCGAGACTGTGTTTTGTCGGACGTAACAGTCGGTATCAAATCATCACCGCTCACATGTATTTATTGTTCACCACCAGATTTACCGACTTGAGCACATCGGTTTTCACCGCGCAGACAGTTACAGCCAAGTTCAAATAAACTGAGAGATACTCTTGTATTCAACTGGTCTCTTTCTTCCGAAAACTGCATTTCATTTATTCAGCCATAGACTCACATTTACCAATCAAATATTGACACGTTTATTAGCGCCGCTTTTCGGGTTATACGTCTATATACTAATTACACAGATGTGTTAGGTATGAGAAAGGTTATATTTAGAGGAAGTGTACCTTCATTCGCGTGGAGGGAGAGTGAAAACGTTTAGAAAAACACACCCTCAATATACCCGACCGGGATTGAACCCCGATCTCCCCGTCTTCGGCAATCTAGTATGTTGCTAGAGTAGAGCCTTAGACCATGTGGCCACCGATGCGAGTAATATTGGCGTTATTTTATATATTATTTCGTAATAAATTACAAATGAACCCACCAAATAATACTTTGATAGGTCTGATCAGATTAACCTATTTGTCGACTACCGTACCTTTATACCGATTGTTTGTGTTTAATCCCAATCATGCTATAATATATAATTTATATTTGATCACATTTAATGGGCTATAGTTTAATAAAGGAATGTATTTCTTCCTTGTAACAAACAAAAATAAATCTTTTAACTCGGTGTTTATCAAGGGAACCTTTTAAACGGATTGAATTAGCGAATATATTTTAATACCTGGCATCCGGAAACACACTTAATGCTAATCACTATAAACAAGGGGAGGGGGAGGTACAAAACTTTTTATTTGTTGTACAAAATGGTACAAAACTATTAGAAAATTTTAGCCGTGTAAAAAAGTTAAATTTCTAACCAGGTTACATAAGATAATGGACCTCCTTGGATTTACCACTCTAATATGCAAACTACTCGAAGAAAATTCCATGTTTTTGTGACAGATGGAAAGTTAGAAGAAATTTAAAACAATATATTGAGGTTTTAATTTTACCTTTAACACAATAATTACTACAGCCATAATCTAAGGCTTAGGAATTAGGTAGTTTTTTTAGAGAACCTTAATAAGCGTAGATATAGGATAAAGAATCTACATAGATACATCATAATTGAAAAACCACCACGAGTACTTCAAACCGAGATTCAAACCCCTACTTCCCAGCTAAAGGTAATCAGGTTGAATGCGAGTTTAACGTCTTAGACCACACGGCCTACAGCGTGGGTGGTAAGATATTGCGATAAGAGTTTATCTTTCGAACTCAATAATTTTTATTTTATATTTGTGGTGTGATCCCTCAAAATTCGTCTCTAATTCATCGAAACTTTTGAGAAATGAGTTATTAATTTTACATTAGCTATATCATACTTTATTAAATAAAAATATGTGAAAGTTGAGAAGGAAAGTTACATCAAAGTACAAATCAATATTTCACATGACCATATTTGAAAATATTAGTTTTATTTTAAAATACGTTGATAAATAAAAATATTGTTTCGTTTAAAATCAATACCGTTTCACCTCCAAGCTATAAAGCCTACTAATAGCTCTATTTGAATTATAAAAATACAAACGACGAATTGAAAAATATAATACTAAAACCTTTTACTCTTAATAATATTTATAATTCATTCGAAACAAAAATATCAAATTGAACTTTCAAAATAAAACACATTACTAGAGGCGTCTAAACATGATCACAGTGGATGCGCAATAGTCGATATAAAAATAATAAAATTTCTCCAAATAAACTTCCAAAGATTAGGTTATATAAATATCTCGTTGAAAGAGAACATTCTATTCCAAGATTTGATGTATATTATTTTTTGAAGGGCCAGTCTTTTTTTATTTCAGATAAAAAATATTCGCCAAGATTGTTTTTATACAATCTGAAAACATACAATTTACTTTTTCTACGTCGACAAATATGTTGCTTTCTTTGTAATTTTGAACTCTTGTATAATTTTTTATTAAGAAATTATTATTTTTAATCTCACTTGACCCCTCAGAGAAGAAGTATTGTAATAGTGGAAACAATCGAACTCGAGGTTTTGTTAAATGTCAACGTTTTATGACACTCTGAAAGAAAAAAAGCTGTTTTCGCGATGCTGTCTGTCTCCTTGCATCTCGGTATAAAGGCGAAACCATTTTAACAACCGGGCTGTCTTGGTATCAAGGCTTTTCATAAACTCCCCACCATGAGGTGCTTTTTGAATTAAATATTTAACCCTAAAATTAAGAAAAGAATTGATTGTCTCAAAATAAGCTCTAACGACGGACAACACAGAGCAGTGCAAGTACGTGAAAGTCTGCTGACAAAGGATGACTACTGCATCAAGGAAACTAAGTCGAGAATCGTCATTGGCAAGGAAGCTTTCAACAAGAAGAGGTTACTGCTGACCAGTAAGTTGATTTTGGAACTAAGGAAGAAACTAATGAAATAATACATTTGGAACATCACGCTGTATGTAGAAAAAATTTGGACTCTTAGGAAAATGGAAAAGAAAATACTTGGAGAGCTTTGAAATGTTGTGCTGGAGATACAGGTTGACAAATTAAGAAGTCCTAATAAGAGTTGGTGAGAAGAGAACAATTTTGGTTATGAATCTTCGGTACAAAACAAACCGAGTCGGACACATCCTTAGGAGGAACTGCCTTCTGTATGACGTCATGGAAGGAAAGGTTGAGGGAAAAAGAAATATTCAAATATTGGATGACATGAAGGAAAGAAGAAAATTCTGGAGCTTAAGGAGGCAAAGGACAGGGCACATTGGGGGGAAAGTTGACTTACAAAAGGAATGGACCTGCTGAAGACAGAACACCTATTATTAATAATAATAATAATAATAATAATAATAATAATAATTTTGATTAAATTTGTTATATAGGCTTTGTTTAACATTACAAACAAAATTTAAACTCTCATTTTCCCATTAAAAATACTTTAAGAGTACTTTACATAATTATAAATCTCGTATTTTGATCAAATATCCACAACTATTTGAGATATGAAATAACTTTATTTTGAAGTTGTAGTACTATTAAAAAATCTTTTATTTAGAAAACAGAAACAGATTTTTTTTTTGGTAGAGCTGTTCCTTTTATTTCATATTTCTGTAACAGTTTATATTATTTAATTCATACTCTTTGGTGGACTGTTTCTGCATCAATGTATAATATTTAGTTCCACAAATATTACTAGTTTTATTTAAATGTATACATTTTGATATAAAAAAGAGAAGTCCCTGCGGTGCACCGTAACCCGCCATTTATTTCATTTGAACAAGTAACATTTTGAGTGCCATGATTAATATAGTGGTATGTGTTCTCTCTGTTCGGGTTCGGGCTATGCATATATATGTAATAATTACGCTTATGTGCTAGTCATGAACAGTTAAATTATAAGATAATGGAAAATCTTTTAGGAATGAAGATGACAAACTGAAAGCCAAAATACCTCTCGCACTTTGTAAACTATTCCTTAATCTTACTTTTTATTTGATACCTGCTATAGATCTCAATATTTTAATAGAAACTCAAATTTTGTCACTAGAAACAAATCATTAGACTAAGAGGGAGATGGGTAAATGTATCTGTCCCGTGTATGGTAGTTTTTAAGCTTAAAGATCATCAAAATAAAACGCAATGAATTCAAAATTTTGTTTTTTGGTAAAGTTACAAATTTCGTTATATGACAATAATAAATAAATACTTTATTAGTTTGATTAAAGCTCAGGTTTCTCACGATTTATTTTGATCTCAGAACTGCAATATTTGACGTAAAACGCCGTTGAAAATGAATTTACCTGTTCATTAAAAAGTATATAATATAGCGAGTTGATACCGTTTGTCTACATTTTGGCGAGGCGGCATTTCTGGAATATGCAGCTCATCTAATACTACGATAGGCGTTAATGTGTTTTTTGATTAAGTTTTTAGCTCTAGTTATTTTCAAGGTGTTCAAATTTTTAAAATAGAAATATGGTAACTTATTGATATAAGGGANTATATATATATAATAAATAATACAAATAATACAAATACATATAGCACAGAATTGACTATCATTATTTTGTACCCACAATCTTTGTTCACCTGAGAGGTGACCTGGTGGTCTAGGGGTAAGGTGTCAGTCAGACTTCTGTGCTGAGGGTACGGGGTTCAATCCTCGGTCCCGGCACAGATTTATATGATTACCAAACCCTTCCTTCACCTCTGACAAGACGTGTATTAATCACAACTTGAGAATGTGTGGAATGCCGGGCCTTCTACCGTGGTTCGGATTCCACGTTAAACTGTAGGTCCTCCATTTCATCTCGCAATCACCCTACCATTAAACATTAGCGTAAGTGCGTACAACCCGAACGGGTAGTTAAACACGGTGCTAATAATAATAATAATAATAATAATAATAATAATAATAATAATAATAATAATTTGTTCATCTGAGGAGCCCTGGATCCTCTTGGTTTCCCTGTGTCAGAGTCGGGCGTGCTAACTACTCAGCTAATTTCGCTAGTAGACAGACGCTAGAGTTAAGGCTGACATATTATTGGCCCAAGCATTGTTTAAATACTAGCAAAAGAATATGTACGTACTTTTTCTTTTAATTTTCCACAAAGGGTTGTCGGCTAGACATTCCTGGTCTTCTATTGGCACTGGCGGGTATGTAACCGTCTTCTGAGGTTGGCCCACCACTTCACCCAGCTGAGATGGTGTGATGATAGTTATGATTATTATGTGGGTCCAGCAGAAGTCTTAAATCTAACAGATCATAGCAACCATAGGAAGAAATTTTCCTTTGAGAAAAATACCTATAATAATAATAATAATAATAATAATAATAATAATATCGTCTTTAGTTGAGTTGGAAGGGGACGTCAGAAAAAAGCCAGTGTTTTTGCAGTTTTAAGGGCAAAACAAATAAATATTGCAACAGTACAAACATTGAATTTAATTTTCTTCACATGATGACCTGAAAATTTCTTGAATTTCTGTCAAGGGTGTTCTGTAATTTAATGACAACTTTTCTCTTCATTTACAAAGTTTGTCATCTAATACCGCCATGCTAATGGCAGATATTCAACAACTGTTAATATCACAATGAGAAGAAAATTAAGCTCTATGTTTGTACTGGAACAATATTTTATTTGTTTTGGCAAAAAAAAA
>CABFVZ010000844.1:116142-136639 GCA_902151445.1 Timema monikensis | reverse complement strand
GGGGGGGGGGGGGGGAGGACTCGGTAAACTTGGCTGGGATTTGAACCTTAACCTCGACATCTTCTTGATTAAGTTAATTATCAAGTCACCGCGTTTTACTACCCTTTACATGTATGTACTAGTTACTCTAATGTGTTAGGGATTAGGAAGGTTGAATTACAGAGGGAATGCACCCGTATTTTAGTGCTAAGAGAGTGTAAAACCATTTAGGAAATATCACCCTCAGCACACCCAACCCGGATTGAACCCCGATTTCTCCGTCATCGTCAGTCTAGTCTATTTCGAGAGTGACGCCTTGGCTCAGACCATGCTTTAACCGAAGTGGATAAGTTCACCCATAAAAAATACAATATATTGGAAACTGCAAACAGCCACGGGGGTAAGGGGAATATTGATATCCCCCCTCACCCAGTGAAGTCACGGTGATCGAACTCTGGCCTCCCGAGTAAGAGTAACAAGGCTCAGTATCTGACCCGTCCTGTTGAAGAGAGTCAAGAACAATAGTCCTGACAAACACGGACAGAACACGACTTGATCGACGACAATCATGTTCACTACAGCCCTCCTACTCTTTGACCCCCTCGAAGAGGTGGAAGAGATACTGGCCAATCCGCTCGACACAGTACATCTGCAGATGTAAGGCAAATTAAGACTAAATGCCTTTACACGTAAAAGTAACCAATATTTCTAAAGCAAAACAAATTTGGATCGTCAAAAGTTGGTAGTAAGGATAGTGGCTGATGTTTTTTTTTTTTTGCAGAGCTTGACCCCATTTTTTGACTCCAGAACCATCGTAACCCCTTGAGAAGCCTACAAGCGTTCAAATAGTGGTATTTAATCATTATTTTTACCTTGTCTTACTACCAGACTTTACTTATCTACTACATTTATGTGGTCGACCTCGGTGATCTTGGGGTAAAGGGCTCGTGAGTTTAAACCCAGCCGGGGTCGACGGATTTTTCTTGAATGATAACAGTCCGTAGCACAACTTCCTTCGTGGGGGAAGTAAATCCGTCGGTCGCTTGTCGATTGTGGCAAGTAAAAAAAGAACCCTCAAAGGTATGTAAAAATAACTTTCCCGGCTATCGCTCATAGAAATTCTCTTGTACTGATATAATCAGTCAGTTCAGAAAGTGCGCGTTAATTACCTAAAATGAAAATACATTAACGGGGTAGGTAAAATTTAGAGGAAATGTATCCTTATTTGCCTTGAAGGAGAAACTATTTTAGAAAAATCGGCTCCAGTACAGCCAGTCTGAATAATTAGAATATACAAACCAAACCAAATGAGCGTGACGTAAAGCCCGCGTGCCCACCGATGCTTGTTTTAATTACTATAAATTACTTATATAATTATTATGTGAACGCGACTAAGGATATCGCAAAAGAGAATAAACAAACTCTGCGAGTAATTTGGATGTCATAATAGAAGCGCCACTCGCCCCAACTTGAGACCGCTTGAATGTATTTTGTAACCTAGGCTGTCTAGTACAGTATTTACACATTCATTTCAACAGATTGCAATTTTATTATACTAGGCCTATTAAATATATACACAATAAAAATAAATAGCCATCCAAGCTTCTTCTCAAATTTTATTTCTCTATCATTAAAAGAAAGTGAATTTCTTTCCTGTAGCCGTTATGGATCTCAACTATCCTCTATAACTTCAGTGTATTGTTGAAAAAACTTCATCTGAAGTTCAACTTCGTCTGAAGACCCCATATTTTACACTACTATTCTTAAAAATAAGTCATACTCAAAGTATATAAAACACAAACCTTACTTTTATTAATCGCTTAAATAAGGTTAATATAATATATAAGATTTTGATATTTCTTACTTAAATATTCTAAGTTTCATATCATATATTAAATATAGCTCTTTACTCTCAACTTTAGAATGTTTTATAAAATGCTTGAATAAGGTTGCAAAACTAATTCAGTTATTAAACCTTGTAGGCGTTATCTCCCATCCTCAATATGAACGGAGAATCAAACATTTGATGAGAGATAATTGGCTGGTTAACTTGACCAGAGATTTGGTCGCCAATCACGTCCTAATTGTTAATATCGCAACGGAAAATGAGGTCCGAAACATTAACTTATATTGATAATGGTTTGTGCGACAAGCTCTAAGACAAACACATACATCATAGTTAAGTTATGGTTTACTTTAAATTGAAAAGTGAAACCTTGACACGGGAACTGAACCCAGGATTTAGTACGCCAATGCTATAAATACTGAGCTATCCAGGATTGTTCAGTGTCCAGGATCATTCTTCACTCACATTTCAATGCGGGCTGCGTTATCTGATTGCTCGTGATCTTAATTGATTACACATGTGGCTGACGATTTACGCACGTCCATTACAGATTCTGCCTCAGAATCTGAGTGAAGAATTACCCTGGGCACGGGATGATAGCTCATTGAGGTACTAAGCCAAAGATCCTGGGCTCAATACCCATGTCCAAGAATCATTTTTCAATTCAAAATATATTATATTTAGATGAAACTATAACAGTGATTAACAAATATAATAGCTTGGATATTTAAATGTACCCACATTTGCGTGGAGGGAGAGTGGAAAACCACCCTCAGTACACCCGACCGAGATTATAACCCCGATCTCTTTGTCATTGGCAATCTAGTCTATTTCGAGAGTGAAGCCTTAGACCATGTGGCCACCAAAGTAGGTAATATTGAAATAAATTGTCGAGTAAAACAATATTGGTATTGAAAGAAAATATATCGATATTGGTAAAATAAGTATCGATACATTTTCCACATACCTATTCCACACCACGTGTTCTATCTTATCGAGGAAGGGATTGCAACCCCTTCTCTCACACAACCCCTCTGTCAACAGGGAACAATGCACCCTAGAGTTACCACTTCTCCCCCCCCTTCCTCCCTTTTAAACAATGCCCAATCAGGGCAGTAGCACCCTTCATCGGACGGACTATCGATCAAACGACGTTCCTGGTCCGCCAGACGAACTTGGCTCCCGAACCTCTCACAGGTGGGAACAATTACTGGCCGACTCCGTGTCAGGAATTTAATTACACTTTCATAGCGACGTTATGTGTATCATGTATTTAATATGTAGAACGTGTGGGCGGCAGCGTTTGGCGGCAAGGATGGTGTACCTGACTGAACAGGCATGTCCGATCTTTCCCCAACTTAATGGTCCAATAAGTTCTTGGGCCTGCTTCAGCGTCCGCATGGTTAAAGGCACTACTCTCGCAATGGACTAAACTACTGATGACAGGGAGATCGGGGTTTGAAACCCAGTCGGTTGTACTAATAGTGTTTTTTCCTAATTGGCTAACCGCTCTCCCTAAAAATTCTAGCACATTTCCTTAAAATTAATATTACTCTCTTGTGTCCTTAAATTATTTTAAGCTACAGTAGTTCGTACTGGAATGAATACTTGTATAAATCACTTGAATCCCGGCCGCGTGTATTCAAGGTGAGATGTTATAAACTCTCCCTAATATTATTCCACTCAAACGTGGTTATATTTACTCTAAATGATACCTTCCTCATCACTACTATAATAACCTAAGTAATATATAACCCGAACGGACAGTGTGACGCGGTGAAAAAAAGAACCTGTGTCCCTAAGTTTAGGGCTGTCAGTACTGATTCACATTTAAGAACTATCGTTACCTAGGTGGTATTGATGGAAAGGGCTCACCTCAGGACCCGATGTTTGTGGATTCAAACCCAGCCGGGGTTGATGGATTTTTTTTGAGCGATAAAAATCCTTAGCACAACTTCCTTCGGTGAGGGGGTGGTGGGGGAGGGGGGGGAGTAAAGCCTTCGGTCCCATGTCGATTGTGGCAGATAAAAGAACCCTTGAAGTTGTGTGAAAACATCTTTCCCGGCAAATTGGTAAGCTATTTCGCTCTCGCTCATAGAAATTCTCGTGTGCTGATATAATCAGTCGGTTCAGAAAGTGTATGTCAAATACACACAAATGAAACTGTGATACCAATTTTTTTAAGTTTGTTTTTATTTATTCAAGGTATTTAACGCGCACTTTCTGAACCCACTGATTATATCATTCCACTAGAATTTCTATGTGTGAGAGCGATAGAGCCTACCAACTTTGCTGGGAAGTGTATTACATGCCTTCCAGGGTTCTTATACAAGCCACAGTAAACGAGGGAACGACAGCTTTACTTTCTCTTTGAAGGAAGCTATGCTACTGATCTTTATCGCTCAAGAAAAAGACCTGTCATCTCCGGCTGGGTTCGAACTCACCAACCTCTGGGCCTCAGGCGAGCACTTTACCCCAAGACCATCGTAGTCGATTTTTAATTGAATATAAGTTTGTACAATTTAATAAATTATTAATGAAAAACTTTTAAACTGATCCCAATTTCACAGTTGTAAAGTAAATAATACAAGAAAACCGAACTTCAATACATTTTCTGGTAAAAGCATAATCTCGTGTTTAAATTCCCGGTTGATAGATCGTGAGCTGAGCTCTTAGGGCTTTGAATGAGTTTGAACGTCCAACGTTTAATAACTCATTAAAGTAGACAACTGGTCCTGTGGTGTAGTGGTCGGTGCACCTGGATACGAGTCCAGGGGTCCCGGGCTCGATTCCCGGCCGGTACCTTGGGTATTTTTCTCAACACGGTAATCACCCCAACAGTCATCGGGGTTTGGTTAGTTAGGTTTAGGTTTAAGTGTTTCCACTGGTTCCACACCTTCATACTCACTATCACCCTCATACTCACTATCACCCTCATACTCACTATCACCATCACCTCATCTCATCGGGACATGGAAAGAGCCTCCACGGAAAGGATGTACTATTAGTACATTCGGGCGTCCCCTGGTCAGCGGTACATTAGTACTGGATAATATTTTCACAAAGTGTACTAGAGTGATGTAGCTCAGACACGCATAGATAAATGAATAAAAATTAAAGTAGGTTTTGTAAAACTGTTGCTACTTGTTGAAACTTTCAATAGTGAAGAACAGTTCTTTATCATTTTCAGTCCTTCCAACGCTATATCATATATAATTAATATATAATTTTCTAGGAAGTTTAATAGATGGATCACCCGCCTCGGTGGCGTAGTTGGCTAACGCGCTTGTCGTGTTGAGCTCGACTACTGAGGATGGGTGAGATCGAGGTTCGAATCTCAGTCGGGTGAACTGGGGGTGGTTTTTCCTAAATGGTTTTCCACTCTCCCTCCACGCAAATGTGGGTTCTCTTCCTCTAATTAAACCTTCCCAATTCCTATATCCATTAACGTAATTAGTACTTAAAGCGTTTAACCCGAACGGGTAGTAAGACGCGGTGCTAAATATTATTAAATATTAATAGATGGCTCCATCCCCACGAAACTGTTTAGAGTTATTAGAGTGCAAAACTGAGAAACACGCCATTTTAATTCTCTCATCGTCTTGAAGAAGGGAGATTAGATACATTTTACAGTTATAGTTTAGCAAAGAAAGCTCCAAAGATCTCCAAACTTTATATATTTTGAAACCCGCTTCAGTGGTTGCGTAGTCTAACGCGCTACTCTCGTGATATACTAGATTGCCGATAACAGGGAGATTGAGGTTCGAATCTCAGTTGGGTGTACTGAGGGTGTTTTTGCCAAAATGGTTTCCCACTCTACCTCCACACAAATGCGGGTATACCTCCTCTGAATATAGCCTTCCTAATCCCTTTAATAAATATATATTTTGAAGAGTAAACTCTTAACAAAGAAATCCGGAGGGCTTATTCTATAGAACATTAAATTCCAAACAAAATTTTTCTAACACATCCTATTATTATTATTACTATTATTATTATTATTATTATTATTATTATTAGCACCGCGTCTTACTACCAGTTCGGGTTATACGCACTTACGCTAATGTGTAATGGTAGGGTGATTGTGAGATGAAATGGAGGACCTACGGTTTAACGTGGGATCCGAACCACGGTGGAGGCCTGGCATTCCCACACATTCACAAGTTGTGATTAATACACGTCTTGTCAGAGGTGAAGGAAGGGTTTGGTAATCAGATAAATCTGTACCTGGACCGAGGATTGCACCCCGGACCCCAGCAACAGAAGTCTGACACTTTACCCCTAGACCGCCAGGTCATCCCCTCTAACACATCCTAACGCTAGATGTTTCAAACAACGTAAAACGACCCAACACGTTTCGTTCTGTGTACTTGGTTCGTTTTTCCATTCAGTCCGTATATTCTCCTCGGAGTAGTTGTATCAAGATGCCGGTTAACCGAAGACTTGGTTCTTCTGACAGGTGATGGATCAACCGGGCTAGATTCATGGTCCCCCGGGAAATGGGGTTGGACCATCGCACAAAACGTGTATATAGTTGTACTAGTGAATATGTGGCAGCTTATGTCGGAACCGAGATAATATTCATATTTTATACCACTTTGATAGTACAACAACGTCACATAGGCGTACACTTACAGTCTTCAGCTAAAACTTGGTATCTTATCTTTCATAAGTTTCTCTCGAAGAATTTTTGGAATTAAACATCTAACCCTAAAATTAACTCGAGGTGCGGCCGAAGGTAGCGCAAGTATTTTTACAGTTTTTAATATAATTTTTCTTCCCAAAATAAATCAAATATTCCTCCAGTAGCAACATAGAGTTTAGTTTTCTGCAGATGCCAATATCAACAGATCTTGAATATCTGTCAAGGGTGTCCTAGAATTTTCTCTTTATTTAAAAAGTTTTGACAAAATTCCAGGACACCCTTGACATATATTCAAAATATGTTGATATTGGCATGTGCAGAAAACTAAATTCTATGTTGCTACTGGAGGAATATTTGATTTATTTTGGCCAAAAATATTTAATGTTATGAAAACTGTAAAAACACTTGCGCTCCCTTAAGAACCAAAAGAGAAAAAAAGAAAGATATTCTAGAAATTGGCCTAAATAATTTTGTTTAACCTAGAAGACGTCCACCAAACTAAAAATAATTAGGGCTGTTTCCTTCCCTAAAAAAAACTTTTGTTAGGAACAATTTTTTTCTAAAATACTTCATATTCGGGATATTCCTTTGACTTTACTTAAATGCTTCACCCATTATATAAACCCAGATTTAGATAGGAGGCCCACTTTCTACCAACAGCATTTATTGAAAGTCACTCAAATTTGGCATTCTAGAAATATGTTCTATTTTATTTATTAATTAAAAACTAATCAAAAGCTTACAATAATACTTGGATTACTGTGTAATTTCTCTTTACATTAATATAATCAAACGAACTAAGAATATGAATACATTGTAATACTTTATTTAAGTTATTTTGGCAACATAAGTTTTCAGTTTTCAAATAACAGCCTTCCAATGAAAATCAGACTTTATTATATATCATATATATTGAATATTTATATATGTATTGTTTTTATATCATGTATATATTCTTTAAATTGAAAAATGGTACCTGGACACGGGAATCAAACCAGGAACTTTTGGCTTTGTACGCCAATGTCTCTAACCACCGAGTTATCCAGAAATCGTCCTCACTCATATTTAAGGCAGAGCCTGTGATGGACGTGTGTAAATCGTTAGCTACAAATTAGTGATCAATTAGGATCATGAGTCATCAGATAACGCAGCCATCTCCGACCCGGTAGGTCTTTATGCTGCCAATAGTACAATTACAACCGTACGAATGCGCGTATCATGATGGATTAAATAACCAAGGTATTATATTCAATTTAAAGAATAGTATTTAGATGCGGCTTTAACTGTGATTATCAAATTTAATAGCTTTGCTATTTAATCCATTATCATATAATTCTATCAAAATTATATTTAATTATTACGGCCTCTATCTAATGAATAACCCCCCCTCCCCCCTTCTACTCTTGTAATAATTAGGTTTCTAATCAGTTCAAAGTTAGGTGTTATCCGTGGGACGAAATGGGCACTTAAGAACAACGACTCATCTGTGAACTATCAAATAGTTACAATCACGTTGGACAAGAGTGTAAGTGTATTACACCCTTCCCCCCCTCCCCCATTCAAATTAACCACCCCAATCAGTGGCCCGCGCTCCCAGCAAGGCTTAGACCTGCCTCTTCCCCTACTCCCAACTAAATGGAGCATGAAACGAACCGGCGAGGGGTGAAAGATTCCAAATCCTCACTACATGGCAGTCCCCACTATCCACCCCCCCCCCTCCCGCCACTGTGTCCCGAGGAGATTCTTGTTCACAACCCACATTCCTCGGGGGGAGAAAGGGCGGTGTAGATTTTTCCGCAACGTCCNACCCCACCGCCCCCCCCCCCCCTCCCGCCACTGTGTCCCGAGGAGATTCTTGTTCACAACCCACATTCCTCGGGGGGAGAAAGGGCGGTGTAGATTTTTCCGCAACGTCCCGGCCTCTTTGGTCGGGTTAACAAGGGCCAAACCTCCTATACCTCAACCACAGTAGGAGTGTAGGTAAGTAACAGCTAACTAAAGCTACCAGATCTACTTTCATGCATCCACTCACCAAGCCATATGATCTGCAGCAGATATGGTCACTTTTGGCAGTCCCAACTTTCACAACAAACAATTTTGTTTTTAGTTATATTTTTCTCCGAACGGTTTCTTTTTTTACATCCCTACAATTATTATTATTATTATTATTATTATTATTATTATTATTATTACGGCGTCTTACTACCCGTCCGGGTTGTACGCAATTACGCTCATGTTTAATGGTAGGGTGATTGTGAGATGAAATGGAGGACCTACAGTTTAACGTGGGATCCGAACCACGGTAGAGGTCTGACAGTTCACACATTCACAAGTTGTGATTAATACCTCTACAATCAATTTCATTTTCAAAGACCTGAATAGAAAAATATATGCAAATAGCTCCGAAACTACTGATTTATAAAATATATTTTCCAATTAAAAAGTTGTATATTTAATAGAATTACATCTTTACAATGATAAGTTAATTCGTATTTCAAATAGTTGTGAAAATATTATCGAAAATATCTTTTTCATGAGAAAAATAGAATTGCCATTTTATTTATACTGTTAAATAGTGATTTGATACAAATTGTAATCAAAATCGTTGGAGCGAATTTTGAAAAACTAGATTTTCTCTTCAGTAAACCACCCTTAAATTTAGGGTTGTATTTCTATTTTCAAAAATACTTCGGAGGAACCTTATTAAAAACCCAAATACCAAGTTTTAGCCACATAGGTAAAATGGTTTCGGTTCTAGCACAAGATACAGACAGAGAGAATCGCAAAAAACAATTTTTCGGTTTCAGGGGGTCATGAAACGTCGGCATCAAAATCTCGAGTACACATATTTTCGACTATCACAATATACTACCTTTCTTTCCAAGAGGTAGAGTGAAAGTAATAATTAAAAACAAATTGTTTGTTGTGAAAGTTTTGACTCTAAAAATTGACGGCAGCTCAACATAATTATTATGGTCTTGCAGATCATATGGTTTGGTGAATGGAGACATGACAGTAGATCTGTTAACTTTTCTTAGCTGTCGGCTACCACCACTACTACGCTGCATATCAATCAGATGTCGCTTAGTAGTGTGGTTTTCTGTATTCGACTTAAAAGAACAACAAAGATATAGATTAATTGTTCTTCATATTTTAAAAAAATACAACAAAATAAAAATAAAATTAAAATGAAGAGAAAAAACCCCCTACTAAATCCACCCCTAATTCCCTGTTGTTAAATGAAGAATGCAGATAACTTCACTTTGAAATGCCTTATTAGCCAACAGATTTTTGGTTTGATTAATTTTTTTGGCTAAACTACTTTAGTACAACTGATTTTGGGAAGTACATTTTTTTTAGGAAAAATGACTTTAGGCCAGCTGACCTTTTAGTGAACTTAACAAAAATGCTTTTTTTTTTTATTCGAAATCTACTTCAGGCCAATGGACTTTAGGTTAACTGATTGGGTGAAATTGATTTTGGAGACTTAAAACTTTAGGAGTAAAGAAGAAACGGCGTTATAGAGGGCGGGAGTGTTCATTGGATTAACTGTGGTTCTAACCTCACTCCCATACCTGATTTTAAACCTTGGGCCATTTGCGGCACTAATTGCGTGCCAGGATTTTGGAGGGGTGCGTCAAGGCACCAATCAGGACGTGCCTCGTGCAACCGTGCGTCGTCTCCTTTGTGCATGGTTTGGAGTCAAACTCCTCCCTGTATGGTGAGGGCTTGACGCTCCTACGTATGTAGATATATTCTGCCTTCCATTCTCTTTCCAGGCCATACCCTTACATTAAGACTAGTTCTATTCTATATTCTCTTTTCCATCCTCTTATACTCTACTACCCCTTATATTTTATCATATTAAAATATCTTTAATTTGTATCAAAAATTTAAGCCTTTTTACACTTTACCCTCAAAAGTATGAAATCAGCTTTCTGATATAATAACTGAGATCAACTTGTTGATATTTTTCGATATTTGTGGCATTACTTTAAAAATATTCCTTTTCAACATTTTAATTCCATATTATTGGGCAATGAGTGAGTATAAGTAATGTTTTATCAATTTGTGTGACTTTGTATCTTATGCCACTTTATACTTCCAAACAAGAACCAAATATATTTTACATGGCCTCGTTTGTAATATTATATTTATAAAAATAAAATGCTACAAATTATGTCTAAGCTGTGCCAATCTCTGTGTTACTTTTAAACAAACCGTGCTCCTTGAAATATGTCTAATTAAATTCGTAGTGAGTACAAATTACTTTAGAAGACATACATATAAAAACGTATGTTCAGTTAAAATTCGTGAGGGAACGTTATAGCGCTGTTGAATAGTAACAATGTTGCTATTCTCGTGTGCTCAAGTTTCTGACTTTCTTGCAACTACGGATTGCCATTGTTGTCAGTGTTTGTGTCTACAGCTATGGGTGTGGGAAATTGGGAACATCTGTGGGGAAGAAAATATGTTTCCTCCATAAGATAGTATTTCCTACATAAGACATACATTTCCTTTAGAGTTTGTCACTGAGTATAGATTAGAGAGAGATAAAGAGAGAGAGAGAGAATATAGTATTTCCTACACAATACCTGTATTTCCTTTAGAGTTTGTCACTGAGTATAGATTAGAAAGAGAGAAGATAGTATTTCCTACATAAGACATACATTTCCTTTAGAGTTTGTCACTGAGTATAGATTAGAGAAAGATAAAGAGAGAGAGAGAATATAGTATTTCCTACACAATACCTGTATTTCCTTTAGAGTTTGTCACTGAGTATAGAGTAGAAAGAGAGAAGATAGTATTTCCTACATAAGACATACATTTCCTTTAGAGTTTGTCACTGAGTATAGATTAGAGAGAGATAAAGAGAGAGAGAGAGAATATAGTATTTCCTACACAATACCTGTATTTCCTTTAGAGTTTGTCACTGAGTATAGATTAGAGAGAGAGAGAGAGAGCATATAGTATTTCCTTCATAAGACCTGCAGTCCCCTTAAAGTTTGCCGCCGAGTATAGCTAAGAGACTATGACCAACCATGCACATAAAGAGATAGAGATATCAGAACAAGTGACAGGGATAGAAAGTGTGCAATGCGGGCCTGCACACTGACAGTTGGAGGGAAGATCTAACCCGCAGCTCCTCACTGGCACCTTATAGCCCACCAACCTACCGCCCTTCCGTCCGACTGACGTAGCCAACATAATTAATCTTACCACATAGGCCTACATCGAGCACGGGCAACAACTACACAACTCCAGTATTATCCCGTCTCGGGCCATGAGCCTCGGCTGTGTTTGCGAGACAACCATCTCTTAGAGACTTTGGTTCAAATCTAGGTGGGATCAAAATTTAGTCTTCATTTATTATTATTATTATTATTATTATTATTATTATTACCGCGTCTTACTACCCGTTCGGGTTATACGCACTTACGTTAATGTGTAATGGTAGGGTGATTGTGAGATGAAATGGAGGCCCTACAGTTTAACGTGGAATCCGAACCATGGTGGAGGCCTGGCACTCCACACATTCACAAGTTGTGATTAATACATACCTGGTCAGAGGTGAAGGAAGGGTTTGACTATCAGATAAATCTGTGCCGAGACCGAGGATTGAACCCCGGACCCCCAGCACATAAGACTGACACCTCACCCCAAGACCGCCAGGTCACATTAGTCTTCAATTGATACAAAAGCATGCGCTAAACGAATGATTTGTAGTTCACCATAAGTGGCTTTCAGGTGCTAATTTGCCACCACTTGTTTTTTTAAACACTCGTAATATTAGAACAAATAATCGATCCAAGTTAAAAAAATATCTGTGTGTGTGCATCACGTCTTACGTGGTCGCGTGATCTAATCCCCTCGACCAAGGATAGCAAACCCGCCCGTCCTTGTGTGGCTAGGTGCCGTCCTGACGCCCGTTGTTCCTCTGTGTCCGCAGGTTGTCGGCGCTTGTCTCCAAGGAAGAGATACACCCTGACACCCGAAGAGGAGGAGGAGGAGACAGACCTGTCAGGGGAGGTGGATGACGACGGGAGGGTGTATAAGAACCCCAGAAACTCGCCCTCTGTGCTGTGCCCTAGAGACGAGGAACAAGCCACACTACTGGTAAGAACTCATAGCAGCAAACTTGGGAAGTGATGATAGCCAGAGAAGTCAGGGCTTTTTTACTCCCCGCCGCGCCTCAACGATTCATTAAGGCTATACACATATTTGTAAAGCTTATGGGGTAGGACTGTAGGAGTAAGGAAGATAGAGGAAATGTACAAGCATTTGTATGGCGGAAAAGCGGTTTAACAAGGGAAAAACACCTAAGTGCATCCGCCCAATGTTCGAACCCCAATCTTCCACGTATAAAAAAAAGATTAGGTAAGCCTGTTCGTGTGTCCAATGACGTGGGGGAGAATATGTTGCTTGGAGAAACACCTAAGGAGAACAAAGAGGATTTTATAAAATTATTTATCTATTATTTTTAGCACCGCGTATCACTACCTGTTCAGGTTATACGCCTACGTACTAATTTTACATTAATTGGTTAGGGATTAAGAAGGCTTAATCTAGAGGAAGTGCACCCACATTAACGTGGAAGGAAAGTGGAAAACCATTTAGGAGGAACCACCCTCAGTGAACCCGACCAGGATCGAACCCCGATCTCCCTGTCATCGACGCAGAGATCTGAAATTTTAACATAGGTTGACAGAAGGAATGCACCTCGAAGCCGGATTTTTAAATTTTCAATTATCTTTTTTATTAGGCTATTTTTAACATATTTTTGAAGTAAATAATTTTTATCTGGTTTAGAATTACGTTTCAGAGATACGGGACCATGGGGTTTGGGGGGGGGGAGGTGGGGTTTATATAATTGTTATACCACAGTGGGTCACGGACAACGCCGTGCGGGATTGCTAGTATAAATATTAGATAATTCAACAGGGAGTAGTACTTTGAAACCAAGATACCAATATTCTAATAAGATGCAAAAAGATCAAAATGCAAAGAATGACAGCCTTTTCTCTCCCCAAACATGAGTTTGATTATTTTTTGTTTAAATATTCAGGACCTTCAAATAATAATGAAAAAAGGACTGTTGGGTCTCAAATGTTTCTGCAAACAAAAGAAAAAAAAAAAGAATAAATAAATAAAAAAAGCTGGTTTTTCCCGATGGGAAGGGACGCAATTCCTACATAACTCACTTTCTGAACCCATGGTTTAAATATTTTAAATTTTGAATTCATCTGGAATACTAGGCAAAACTCATATCCCCTATTGTAACTTTATAGCTCCATTTTAAGTAATGTTATATTTCTTACGGAGTGTTTTGACGTTACATTTATAAACATACAGATGATGCCCTTCACAAGCTCAGAAATACACCAATCCTAACACACAAATAACCTCGAAATAAATAGATTTCCTCAGTACTATTCAGAATTGAAGTAGAATTTCTAGAATCCGTGGACCACTGTAGCCACCAAGAGGGGCCAACCTTAATAAATTGAAGTATGATTTATGGATATAACGTGTCTACAAAGGCTCACATTCATTTGTTTATTTACTACTTTTTTTTAGCACCTCGTCTTACTACCCGTTTGGGTTATACGCCTAGATACTAATTACTAGCATGTGTTAGGGGTAGGTAAAGTTGAATTTACAGGCATTGAACCCGCATTTTTGTGGAGAGTGAGTGGAATTTAGGGAAAAACTCCCTCAGTGCACCCGAATCGAGACCCGATCTCCTTGTCTAGTCTATTGCGAGAATAGTGCGTTGGACCAAGTCTTACTACCCATTCAGGATATATGCTTATGTACTAATTACCCTGATGGTTTTAGAACAAATATAACGATCAATAAGAAATCCATCCTACCATTATTATATTATTTAATGTATATATATCACTATAGTATATAGCCACATGGCCGACTCACTCACTCACCCACTGACATTAATGTTTACCCACTTCCAGATGAACTAGAAACTTGAAATTTGACAAACTTATTTATAGCTTCTAGCCTGTAACCGACGGTAAAACTCCAAAAAAGTTAATTTTTAACCGACGAAAAAAATTCAAAATGGTAGATCAACTTTAAAGTTGGTGGAGATTTTTTTTTTTTAGGCTTCTTGTGGCTAAACGGTAAGACCTATTATTATTATTATTATTATTATTATTATTATTAGCACCACGTCTTACTACCCGTTCGGGTTATACGCACTTACGCTAATGTGTAATGGTAGGATGATTGTGAGATGAAATGAAGGACCTACAGTTTAACGTGGAATCCGAACCACGGTGGAGGCCTGGAACTCCCACATTCACAAGTTGTGATTAATACACGTCTTGTCAGAGGTTGAAGGAAGGGTTTGATAATCAGATAAATCTTTGCCGAGACCGAGGATTGAACCCCGGCCGCCAGCACAGAAGTCTGACACCTTACCCCTATACCGCCAGGTCACCCGTAAGACCTATCAAAAAACGAATCCCATCAAAGCTAGATTTTTTGAGTTTAGGTAAATTTTGCACATTTTCCACACGTTTTTAAATTTTCTGACACACTTATGGGGCAGCTAGAATCATAAAACTGTAAAAGTAAATTAACGTTCAAACAACGCTGTAATTACATTAGTTTACACTCACTGGGGGTTTAGGGGTGGAGCCCACAACGAGCAAAGCGAATATATATAGTCATTTAAGTGATACTTACCGGGGTGGAACCCTCTCAGTTCAAGAACAAAGTTGAACACTCACTCCTATATTGTT
The DNA here is from genome assembly GCA_902151445.1 of Timema monikensis. Taxonomy (NCBI): domain Eukaryota; kingdom Metazoa; phylum Arthropoda; class Insecta; order Phasmatodea; family Timematidae; genus Timema; species Timema monikensis. The sequence goes on along the minus strand of CABFVZ010000844.1, from coordinate 121,404 downwards.
AATAATACGGATACAGTTCATCTTGTGAAGAAGAAGAAGCTAAATCTTCTATCTCAGCTCTTGACTTCTATCCACTCGATCCAGCAACGCTCTGTTGTGTTACTGGCAAATATTGACCTGAGGTGAAACACAGGTTCTGTCTTCGTGTCAATATTGACTCGTCACACATCTGCGAGATGAAGAGTTATCTATCCTCTTACAACTTCAATACTTTCCTCGGAGGAGACTGGAGGAATGTTTGTCTATACTGGGAAGCCAGGGGCTCTATTCTCAATACTTTGGGACTGTGTCTATACTTAGAGTCCAGGGGTTCTATTCTCCAATACCTTGGGACTGTTTGTCTATACTGGCAGTCCAGGGGTTCTATTCTCCAATACTTTGGGACTGTTTGTCTATTCTTAGGAAAAAAATAACTTTTCTCTCTCAACATTTTTGTACTGCCTTAAAAAAATTTGAACAAGTATCTTATTTAAATGTCATTATTTAACTTTTTAGGTTCTTATTTTATAATCTGATGATTATAGCTTTCTTTAAATATATCATTACTAGCTTAACCCTACTGGGATCATGAGCCATAGACAGCCATAGAAACATATATTAGGTATCACAACTATATATTCCTAGACCATCTAAAAAAACTACCCTAAAATAATTACCAAGTTTACTTCCTAGTTATTAAACAATTTGTTCTAGAATATAGGTCCTGAAATTTCTTCGCTTATAAAAAAAGAAAATAATATTCACTTGTTTTGAACCACTAAAAATGTTTTATATTTAACGAGTATTCGACTTCACCGGATTTCCTGGTTACCCTGAGTCCAAGATCACTCATACCCTGCCCAAATTGAGGACGTGGTTTGAGACTCAGTTCAGTACTATTGGCCGTTACAGGATTTGGACTAAGATCAATTCGTTACTCTGACTGATAGAAGCGTGGGGCTATAAAGTCATAGTTTGAAAGGATATAAATTAGTTCTCTATGGGTGTTAAACATGGTCTCCTAACATAGCGAAAACAAATTCAGGGTGCTCGAAAACAAGGTGTTTAGGAAGATATTTGGTCTTAAAAGTGTTGAATATACTGGGGAGCGGAGGATGTTACATAATGATGAGTTAAATACCCTGTATTCATCACAAGAAATTGTTATGATGATCAAGTCTAGTAGATTACTGTGTACAGGACATGCAGCGCGAATGGGAGAATCTAGAACCTTGTTCAGGGTACTGACTGGTAAACCTAATGGGAAGAGATTATTGAGAAGACCTAGACGAAGATGGAAGGATAACATTAAAACGGATCTGAAAGCAATAGGGTGTAATGAGGTGAACTGGATGGAACTAGCTCAAGATAGGGATAAGTGGCGTACTTTTGTTCGTGCGGCAATGAAGCTTCAAATTAATAATACCATAGAGTAAATAAGAATAGTTTTTTGGTAGTTTTTTAAGGTTATTAAAGTTAATATAGCTATTTTCAAGTCGTACGTCAAGTAATATGATCTGAAGATGCCCCTTTAAATATATAATACATTATCTATGAAATAGTATTATCAGTTAAGTAAAATGTTTGACAAAACCAAAAGTACACACCGCTTTTGTTGCTTATATTTTGGTCTAAAGCTACAGTTTATAGTACAACTCTACTTACGAATTTACATTAGTTGGGATGAATATTTATATGACTATCTTATGTTAATAGATGAAGTGATTACAAAAATACTGGGCTATATTAATTGTTATATGCGACCTGTATAATGTAAGGAAGGTTATTCAACAGATCAAACCATCTTTAGCGTATTTTTTGCTTAAAGATAAAATTCGACCGATGACAAATTTTATCTTTTCTTTCAGAAAATATAAACCTTTATGTGAGTTGCAACAAAAATGTCCACTGTATAACTATTTTTTATTTATTTATTCAAGGTATTAACGTGGACTTTATGAACCGACACTACTTATAAACTAACTTAAAACTAGAAAAGACATCACAACATCCAGGCCCCGGTGGTTTTAATTTGTCACTGTGAAAGGGTAAACCCACATTTCACCAACGATAAATTTATCGGCCATGTTGGGAATAGAACCTGGGTCCCTCAACTTAATAGACAGACACGCTGCCGACTGAACTAAGGTTTTGGAGCTCATTCTACTGACGTAAATCGATGAAAGTGAACGGTATGAAACGTAATGTTAGCGTAATCTTATCAATGTTAGTTGCAAAAATATATGTATATGTTGGTATTTTCAAGTTCCTTCCTACTGGAACTCTGCTGTAGTCTTCTTTGGGTTGTCCTCAGGGTCAGAAGTGTTTGCGGAAGTGCTCCTCGGACGAAGATTGTAAGAGCAAGAAGAAGAAATGTTTGTGTGACGGGGCTTGCGGCATGAGCTGCATCAAACCAGGTAGGTAATACAATCCCATTTCCATAGGAACAACCTCGTCTGACAGCTAGAAAAGTATTTGAAATATTCATACTAAAGTGATGTCACTTTTAACATATATTATAAGTATCTATAAGATAACGCTAATAATACAACATTTTAGAAGATATTCTAAGGACTTTTTAAGTAAGGATCGTTATAATGCTACGATAATAAAACTTTAAACTGATGTGTTAATATTTTTTTATTGTATGTATAGTCAATCTTTTTGAAATTTTATTAATTGTAAATATATTTAACATTATTTTAATTAATTTTATTACAGTAAAATTATTAACACATCACTTTAAGGTCTTATTTATTATCTTAGCACTAATTACTTCATACACAAAGTGAAATAATTATTATTTATTAATTTTTTTATGGTTTTAATAAAAACTCATGTGGTTAGAGCAAAAATGATAATTTCAATAGGAAATAATAACATTATGCTTTATGATAAAAATGGTATGTAACTATTAAAAACATTTAAACCCGGTATATCAGCTCTAGCAAAATATATTTAGTCTAAAATCATAAGTGCTTAAATGGTTCATGAACGAAATGATTTACGCACAAATGATGCCTCTCCAACAAAAATTACCGGTATTGGAGAACTACAATCCAAAACCAATCCATTCTCATTTGGTATACCCCATGAATTTACTTAAGTTCAAATTGTGGGGACATTTGGTATGTTATTGGGACATCCTTTGGAACATTTTCTAGAAAATAATAACTTTTGTATTGTTTGGCTTCTATTTCAACTCCTTAATCAGTCACTTCGGTGGCCTCATGGTCTAAGGTGCTACTCTCACAGTAGACTAGACTACCGGTGACGGGTAGATCAAGTTTCGAATCTCAGTGGGGTGTAGTGAGGTTTTTTCAAAATGTTTTCCACTCTCCCTCCACGCAAATTTGGGTACACTTCCTATAACTATAACTTTACTTATCCTTCAAACAATTAGTGTAATTAGTATATAAACGTATAATCTGAACAGGTAGTAAGACGCGGTGCCTGAGCAACTCCTTTATATTAAATAAAACACTATTGAAAAACTCCGATAAATGAGAAACTATCTGTACTGCACAAAAATTACCCACGACTGGCGATTAAGTGACGCATCTAAGGAAACACTATATCCCGCGTCTGCGACTCAACATTCAACGTCTGCGGTCGCAGACGCGAGACGCAAGATGCAAGACATCCCAAGGGAATTTTAGCTTTAAAGGGAAAAGAAGAGACCCACGATATGCCAGAAATGTGCGCAGTACATTCGTATTTTAATGATTACGCGAAATGTTCCACGGTGGCGATGGGGGACAAAGCGACCAAGTTTCTTGTTATTAACTACAGTATGTTCCTATTATGATGGATTGAAGATTGGTGCTCATTGCTAATCTGTGAAGCCATTCTAAAATGGTCAAAACGGCCTTTTATTTGTAGTTTATATCTAAATATCATTTAATATTTCAACAATGTTCAGTATTAGGAACTTCTATCAACACTTTATCTCCGTTTTGGTGACCTGGTGGTCTAGGGGTAAGGTGCTGTGCTGGGGTCCGGGGTTCAATCCTCGGTCCCGGCACAGATTTATCTGATTTCCAAACCCTTCCTTCACCTCTGACAAGACATCTTGTGAATGTGGGGAATGCCAGGCCTCCACCGTGGTTCGGATTCCACGTTAAACTGTAGGTCCTTCATTTCATCTCACAATCACCCTAATCACCCTACCATTACACATTAGCGTAAGTGCGTATAACCCGAATGGGTAGTAAGACGAGGTGCTAATAATAATAATAATAATAATAATAATCTCCATTTATGTTTAATGAAATGATCCACGTGCAATAGTGTTTGTGAAAATATACCATTTCTAAACGACTGTATCACAGAGTTGATTGACACTTAAACACTATATTTATTCTTTTGCTTTAGCTTTTCATAACAAAAACTAATATATATTCCGTTCACGATAGGTTTTTACCTGGATGACAGTTCGAAAATCATATGTTTAGGCTTTGGGTTGCCAACACTTGTAAAAGATCACAGTTTTGTTATAAATGTAAATAACTTTAATCACCTGTTATATATTACATTTAAAATAATGTAAACTTAAGTTTTCTCATAATATTTAATTTTTTTAAACAATTTCTTTTTATCCAACTCGAAACAATATTTTAATCATAATTAAAAGAACTTATTTTTCGTTTTGGAACGTTACTGAATTTGTGTATTATAGTGCACACATATATACCTTTTAATACTGGCATCGTATTTACTTGGAAAAGAGAAAATTGTTGTCATTTTTTTTACATACAATAAATGATTTTATGATTATTTTATGATTATTTTATCTTATTTTGAAATATTAACTGAATAAAATATTTTCATCAACTGCGTGTCTGTATCATTGTAAAAAATTTGTTTACCGTTATGTTCAACCACATGGTTTAGATTCGTTGGTCGCCATTTTGAAGCTATATTCGTTAGAAGTTTTTGTGAAATTTTTTTTAAGTGGAATAAAACTATAAATAAACTTTGTGTCCGACCTCAAATAAATATATAAATAATATTGGCCTAAATTACTGTGGTTAACTATCACATTAATATATTACCATCTGTTTTCATTACAGTCATCCAAAGTGATAGATGTCAGCTGTTGGCGTAGTGATATATTAGAGATTACTTCTAGTAACTTTTGAGCTGTCATCCAGGTAAACTTAGCTCGTGAATGACTTATATCAACAGTAACTAATTTTAATCACAACTCATAACCGTACTATTATATCGATGCCTTCTGCGCTAATTAACGATAAATGTTGACTATCATAAACCCCCCCCCCC
>CABFVZ010000844.1:52684-113982 GCA_902151445.1 Timema monikensis | reverse complement strand
CCACCCCATCCAGTTCACCCGACCGAGATTTGAACTTCAATCTCCCCGTCCTTGGCAGTCTAGCTCAACACGACTAGTGCGTTAGCTAACTACGCCACCGAGGCGGGTGAGTTAGCATCACGCACGAAACTGATAATTTCTCGATAAGAGCTTAGAAACATTTAATATTGATTTATACGTTAATTTTGTCTTTTTTATTACGTTATGAAAAATAAGGAAGACACTTTTTGAGCGAAATAATTATTTGTATAAGATTATGTGCATTTTTTCTATATTTTTCCTTTCTTTCTTTATTTTAAAGTCCATATAATTATTGATTATATCGATTGAACAAAATTTTGATATACGTTAAAAACTTTTTGATTTGGATTATATATACACACACACACACACCTTGAAGCTTTCAAATTTTGAATTTATCAAATATTTATAATTATAGGATTAAGTAATCTAGAATTCATACTTTACATTTCAACCTATGACCTTATTTTATTTTAGAATTTAAGAAAAAAATACCAACACTTCAGTGAACCGGAACAAATATTTAATACCGTGTGAGCCAGCGATCACAGTCAACAATCACTAATGCTTTATTCAAACATTTCGGCGGTCCGTGCGGTTAGTTCCGACCCTCGCCGCCCGCATCGCTAACAAAAGTGACAATATTTGTTGTGCGGCCGCACTTTGTGCAAGAATTCCTATTTACGAGACTGCGTGAAGTTGTGGTCGTTAATGGAAGGGAGGGGGGGAGGAACTCCTAGCACAGAATAAATAACACGACAGAAAATATTGTGTGGTGAGATGAAAAAATACCAATAAAAACACTTGTTTTAATAGCTCAGTAGAAAGGGAAGCTGAATGCCTACCAAGTATAATGACCATCGTTGAATTCCATGTGACAAAGTAATAAATCGTTGTGTAGACCAGTGGATTTGCCTCATTGTCAAAATAATAAAATTATTTGGACTGACTATTGTTTTAAGTGAAGTCACTTTCTAGTCTGCATATTCAAATTCTAAAAAGAATACTACTATATGATAATTATATACTGTAAATAGGGTTTTGTGAGAAAAACTAAAGCGTAACATTTAAAAAGAAATTATTCACGAATATATATATATATATAGTATTTTCTTAAACAAGTGTACAAAGTAAGTACAGCCTATATATAAAGCCTTTGCATGCGCAAAATTATTTAAATCAATAATTGAACTTTAAAAATGCGATATTTTTACGTCTATACATAATTATATAGTTATACATATTACACTTCTTAAAGTTCGATTTTGATTTTAATAATCTTAAAAAAATTATCTCAAATATTATAATTAGTTGAACTTTATAATAAATATTTGATACTTTTTCAAGCACTGCGTCATACTACACGTTCGGATTATACACCTTAGTACTAATTATGCTAATGTGTTGGAGGATAGGAAGGTTGAATTAGAGGAAGTATAAACCCATTTGCGTGGAGGAAGAATGGAAAAACATTTAAGAAAAACTATTTTCAGTACACCCGTCCGAGATTGAACCCCGATCTTCCTGTAAACGTGAATCTACTCTATTTCGAGAGTGATGCCTTAAACCATGTGGTCACTGGAGTGGTATTGATACATAATTGCATAATGTCATCATCAAATAATTCAATATACGAGTATCTAGATTAATTATTCTCCCTAAGTAAAATATATGTATTTATCTTGTGTAGCTTGTAGCTGGCCACACTGATAGTCCTGTAGTATGCCGCCACATAGTAGACTATCAGGTTAAGAAACATCACCTATTCAACTAGGAAATAGGTTTCTGTTAGGAGATGTACTTGGTTCACTAAGGTTAGAGATTGACGTGACGTCACGCCACATGCAAGATTCCTTGTTATGTTGCACGTCACATCACTCCAAATGTACTGGCCCCTTGTTATGTTTCACGTCACATCACTCCAAGTGTACTGACCCCTTGTTATGTTTCACGTCACATCACTCCAAATGTACTGGCCCCTTGTTATGTTTCACGTCACATCACTCCAAATGTACTGGTCCCTTGTTATGTTTCAAGTCACATCACTCCAATTGTACTGGCTCCTTGTTATGTTTCACGTCACATCACTCCAAGTGTACTGGCTCCTTGTTATGTTTCACGTCACATCACTCCAAGTGTACTGGCTCCTTGTTATGTTTGACGTCACATAACTCCAAGTGTACTGGCTCCTTGTTATGTTTCAAGTCACATCACTCCAAGTGTACTGACACCTTGCTATGTTTCACGTCACATCACTCCAAGTGTACTGGTTTCTTGTGATGTTTCACGTCACATCACTCCAAGTGTACTGGCTCCTTGTTATGTTTCACGTCACATCACTCCAAGTGTACTGACTCCTTGTTATGTTTCACGTCACATCACTCCAAATGTACTGGCTCCTTGTTATGTAGCGACGTAGCACACAAACCCCGAACGAAGTTTGGCCACGTTGTGAAATTCAAGGCAGGTATTTCCCCCCCCCCNCCCCTCTCTCTGTGATGTTGGTACCCCGATCTACGTCGCTAGCGACTCACGTCTCGTAGAATTATAATCTCGACAGTGAGTCAAACGACGGAGACACGCCAGAAACTACACGCTTTATTCTATTCTCTCTTTCCTCCTCACGCGTGTGATCTAACATCTTGCGTCGGAGGAGGTGAGGAGATCCTCAGCATCACTTTCCCACAACATTGAGTGGTGAGAGCACGAGATATTATTTTTTAAATGGGGAGGAGGCATGGAATCTCAAGCTGGGAGACAAGTATGTTTTAAACGTTGTATGTGCACCTATAAATAGTACTCTCGCGGTGAGCATCCACGAAACCAGTCTTCTACTTTCAAAGTTAGATCGTTTATTAATATTCTTTAGTGCAAGTGTACTATTAATGATCAAATTACAATAATATAGTATAAGACAAACAAAACGATCAGGTTAGTTGTTTTCTTAGCTACGCTATACGCCTATGTATACCCTGATTTTTGTCGGAAGAACAGTAGAGAAAATTTAAAGATATTTCTTTGCGGCCAACATTGATAATATTTTAGTATATTATTTGTGTTATTCGATAGGTATTGGTCATATCTATCAAAAGTGACAGCTGAAATTATTATTATTATTATTATTATTATTATTAGCACCGCGTCTTACTACCCGTTCGGGTTATACGCACTTACGCTAATGTGTAATGGTAGGGTGATTGTGAGATGAAATGAAGGACCTACAGTTTAACGTGGAATCCGAACCACGGTGGTGGCCTGGCATTCCTCACATTCACAAGATGTCTTGTCAGAGGTGAAGGAAGGGTTTGGAAATCAGATAAATCTGTGCCGGGACCGAGGATTGAACCCCGGCCGCCAGCATAGAAGTCCGACACCTTACCCCTAGACCACCAGGTCACCGACAGCTGAAATTAACATGACTTGATGCATGAATATATTAAAATTGCTATGGTAACTTTAGTAGCTAACTTCTATTGTTCTTCCTACCAAAATCAAACTATATTAATTACACGAATGTGTAGGGGTTGAGGAAGGTTGAATTTAAAAAAAGTATAATATTATTTGCGTGGGGGGTTAGTGTAAAAACATTTAGGAAAAAAACAACACTCTCAATAGACCCGACCGGGATTCTAACCTTGATCTCCTCTATCATTGGTAGTAGAGTTTATTGCGAGAGTAACGTTTTAGACGTTAGATTATTACTCGAAACAAATTCAGTATCTAATGTCTTGTTTCGCCAAGAATCGAACCTTCTAGGCAGACATTCCATTAGCTGAACTAAGGAAATGTACCAGTGTTTGTTTGGTGAGAGGATTTGTAACAACATTTTGTTTGTGTGGTGGAGTGGGCGACCACCCATCCCAATCCATTCAAACGAGGATATGAGATTATAACTGAGCACGACCCTGCCTGCTTATGTTGACAACACAATCATACAAACAACAACACATATATGTTTTAATTTTTATGAAAGTATTGTACACAAAACCTTCTTTATTTAGAGACCTAAGCCATTGTTTTATGACATCGGTAACCCTGTCTTAAATGCGCCCATGTAATCATCGACTAAACGTAAATAATAAATAGATTGCATCTTTGTTACTGTGATTTACCGCCACCGTGGTTCGGATCCCACGTTAAACTGTAGGTCCTCCATTTCATCTCACAATCACCCTACCATTACACATTAGCGTAAGTGCGTATAACCCGAACGGGTAGTAAGACGTGGTGCTAATTATAATAATAATAATAATAATAATAATAATAATAATAATACTGTGATTTCTTAAACTTTGATATGATAAAAATCGTGGAGGTAAGTTTGATTTAAAAATAGAATATTAAGATAGGTTTGGTATTACCCAAGAAATTTTTGTCTAAAATATTGTTGTTTTCTGAAATCGCAACTTTTCCTTTTAATATTTTTTGAAATTTTCAATTATTAATCGGCACATCCGAAGTGCGTTGCAGTAATATATATATATATTTTTAATGAAAATTGGTTGTGTAGAATCATATGAATCACTATCGAAAGAGATTGCTTCATATTTTAAATATATACGTATAAGAAGGGAAATATTTTCTTAGAGCTCACAAGCATTTGCTTGAAACGCTATTTAATATTAAAACCGTATTCAAATTAGATTCAAAGATACATATAATTTATAGGACTTCTTGATATTTTTTTAAGAAGAATGTGTCAAAAATTATATGTCTTTACTGTAAAGTACTAAAACTAGCTTTCCTAGATATTTAAATTTTATGAAAAATAATGTTAAAAAAGGGAATTTCTTCCCACCTTTCTGTTATTCTTAGCTTAAGGTGTGAAGGGAAGCCAGGGAACGCGATACGAGATGGGTATTTTTGGTAGATTTTGTAAGAAAATATTTTTAGCTAATGTAAATAAAATATTGATTTAGTATATACGATTAGTTTAATTTTCTACAAAGATAAACCTCAACATTTCAAGAATATTTGTCTTAGATATAGCGAAATTTAAAAAAATCTTTATTAAAAAGATTGTTTCCAAATTCCAATATTTCAATAACTTTTGCCACTTATATGTGAAAATAAAATAAACGCATCTACGGAATACATATTTTATTTACTTTGAGCGTTTTTTTCTCATAAGAGCTGAAAAAATCCTAACATTAACTAATTTCCTGTCCACCCCATCTTAAACACTATTTCGATATCAATTTTTGACCATAGCTAGGTCTGGGTATTTTGATTTTGGAAGTGAAGAAAAGTTACCTTTCAAAAATGTAATAGCTGCGTCACCTTAAACATTGTATACACAAGCCTCTTTTCGTCGTACTTAATTCCACATGAAATCCCGCGAGTGTTGACAAGTATCGTGGGAACCAACAACTGTCATGGCGGAGCTCTGGCAACAATCGAGCTGGATTAGGGCCATACTAACCAGCACAAACAGGATTATTTTACAAAGTTACAAAACATATTATTATTAAACTATTAGTTGAAATATACGGCGTTTCCCGGGAGAAAGGTTTTTAGTTTATTGATTGTACTGTACGTGGTAGTTAACCTTAAATTTTAAAATTCCGGCTTCAAGAAAAACAAGATCTTGCAAAATGTCTATTTTTTAAAATTTAAGGCCTCTGTATGTGGTATACATCACGTAAAGCCTAATGGCAAACAAAAAACTGTTCATTTTTATTAATATTGCATTGCTTCCGACCCGGTTTATAATTAATTAAAAAAGTCAAATAACCATTTTAAAATTCCAACTTCGAGGTGCACAAGTACTTCCATAGGCCTACAAATTTTTAAAATTTTGAGACCTCTGCATGTGGTATGTAACATGCAAAGCTAATTACAGACAAAAATAATTTCTTTTATTAATATTGCTTTGCTTCCTACTCAGTTTATAACTAATTAAAAAAAATCAAATAACAAATTTTAAAATTCAACCTTCGTGGTGCTCAGGAGCTACTAATTTTTAAATTTCAACCCTGTCCGTGCTGTAGATGTCGTCCATGTCAGACAAACAAACTCTTTATTTTATTAATATAATGAGGTAGAAGATGGGTGCATTAGGGGAGGTTTTCACTAAGGAATTTAACATTATTTTCCCATACCCCTGCATTTACTACAGTACTACCATAGTTATCCGTATCACTTAATAATTTCTGTGTAAAGTGTACTAATAAATATATAATTAATTCGCTCAGTACCTAACATACCTTAATTTATCATCACCGAATAAACTTTTCAGGCCTTGCCTTTGAGGGCGGGTTTGGCCGACTATTAAATGCTGGTCCTTTGAAAGTTAGACTTTACGCGTGACGGTCTAGATATGCAGGATAGTATACATAAACATTAACAGGCGTATCCCGCAAAATCACGACGTCTCTTTGATAGAACAAATACAATTTTGTCCCCGAATAATTCTATCTTTTACCAGTACTAATTACCCCGGTTTAAATTTTTACAAGCTCGTTCTGAATAAACATTGTTGTACGATTGTATTCTCAGAATGTTCTTTTTATTCATAATTACGTCACCCGCACTAATTGGTACGCGTTTAAGGGTGTCAGAATGATTGTTCTATCTGGTTTGCCTGTGATGAGGTCAAGAGTTCAAATCCTGCTCAAGTGTACTATGTTCAAGTGTTCCAAGTGTTCCTTTAGGGTGTAATGAGGTGTACAAGATATAACTATCTCAAGATAAGCATAGGGAGTAATGAGGGGGGCTTGATAGAACTAGCTCAAGATAAGCATAGGGAGTAGTGAGGTGGACTGGATATAACGAGCTTAAGATAGGAATAGGTGTCGTACTTTTGTAAGTGCGGCAATGAACTTTCGAGTTCATAATGCCATAGAGTAAGTAAGAAAGAGTGAAACTTTCCCTTCTCCGGTGATGTCCAAGGGAATGGCTATGGTGTTACTCTTTTATGATTATTATGTTTAAATTCGCGTGACTATGTAATAAATTGGTTCAGAAACTGCGTGTCAATAATAACTACTAAAACAATAAACCCAATATTTAATCCAAGGGTACATAGTGAAAATCTCTGAGTCCCATTTCCACGGCAGTTAAGTATTACTGTTACACTAGGTTAATCTTGTTTGTAGATATATTTAATCTATTTTAAAATGCTCGCTCGAAAATAAAAAGATGGTGTTCATATTTTGTATGTCTCCTTAAAACGATCTACTTTTGTGTACAAACCAACCGCTAGGCTTGTTGTCTTCTTTATGGTATTTGTAGCTCTCCTATAACTACCTTCAAAGCAGAAGTAGAAACATTAATTAATAGGGATACATTTTATATAAATTGTACCCTACTCATTCTTAACCCACTTGTGTGATAAAATAATAAAATATTGAGTACGGATGAAGCAAATGAATCCATGCTCTTTTTAATATTAATATCGCTATACATGTTAAAAAAAACATGAATTAAATCACTTTAATTTTTTTTAGCACCATGTCTTACTACCCGTTTGGGTTACACGCTTATGTACTAATTACACTAATGGTTTTAAGGATTAAGAAGGGTATATTTCAAGGAAATGTACTCGCTTTTGCTTGAAGGGAGAGTGGAAAACTACTTAGTAAAAAAACCACTCTCAGTACACCCAACCGAGATTTGAACCTCGATATCCCCGTCATCGGCAGTCTAGTCTACTGTGAGAGTAGCGCGTGAGATGATGCTACCACCGAAATGAGTCAAATCTTTAAATGTTGGTACATTTGATCTATAACATGACCTGACTTATGGATACGTTAAAGTATTTCTGGTATAACTTATATAGCCATCAGATAACGTTTCTATGAGAATTGAACTGTATGTTAGCCTTGCCAGTATGGGGTCTTGCACTGATGTAACGCACCACTGTCTCTCTTTGACTCCCCACCCCCTGTCACCCCCAACGGGGCACTGGAGAAGGGGGGAGGGGGTCGCAAGACACGCTGTTCTGCTACCTCTCTTCCGCTAAGTTGGTTTCTACTTGAACCGATCTACATGGAGTCGAACAAAACTGAATGTATAGTCTGCGGAAAAGATAACATGTGTCTGATTTATATCTTAACAAGTTAGGAAGTTTTCAAAAAGCTTGTAGATCTTCTTTTACGTATTTATACATCAAACAATATTATACACACCCTACTCATACGTAAAATCCTAATATCCACAGTTGTCTCTTTATACAGAGTTTACCGATGCTAATATACAAATAACAACAACAATAATATTACATACATTTTCTTAGCTTTGTTTGCAATTCTTATTTCTCTAATCCTACCTTATTTCCAATATTCCACCATACATATCTTAGCGGTAGTGTCATAAACACAGGAAATATTCTTATATACAATCACACGGCTTCCATCATTATTGATTGTATGTCGGGTTTTTTACTTCGGATTTTAAAGGTATAAAACGCATAGCAGGATATTTAAGGTGGGTATGTAGGGAGCGCAAGTAAAGGTCAGTGTTTTCACAGATTTTATAGCAAGACATCTTTTGTCCAAGATAAATAAAATATTGTTCCAGTAGAAATATAAAGTTTAATTTTATTCGGGTGGTGATATTCAAAATTGTTGAATATCTGTCATGAGCATAGTGGCATTAGATGAGAAACTTTTTAAAGGAAGAGTAAAAGTTATTAGATTCCAGGACACCTTTGACAGATATATATGCAAGAACTGTTGATATCACCATGTGAAAACAATTAAACTCTACGTTTATACTGGAGAAATATTCTATTTGTGTTGATATAAAAACTGTAACAAAACAATACAGCCTTAAACGTTTGTTCCTTACATTACCACCTTAAGTACTTTCTAGAATATTCTCACTTTTTTGAAGGATAAGATTAGTATTTATGCTTAATATTTCTAGCTAGGGATGGGCGAATATAATAGATTTCTTTTTGGTGGTGAATCGGTTATTTCTATCGATCCAGATGCTTGCGATGCATTGCGTGAGTCGATTAGCTTTCCCATGATTATTAAATAATCGAATAGCATAATTGGTTTAAAAGGTATAATTTAAATAAATAAAAATAGCTTTACATACATTGATGAATTGCATAGCTAAAGAAGGTATATGAAATTAAAACAAATACTATATTAGCAACATGTTTTGAATTTTGTAATGTTACACTCATAATGTCAAAAAATTTGAATGCGACAAGTGAATAAATAAAAATTACACCAAAGATTGTTGTAAGGGAACATAACTAACTATAACAGATAATGGCAAGGAGTAAACACATCACTTAGTTCTATCTATTCATATATTTCATAGATAAGGAAAAGCTTGTGATCGTAAGCTTATTGATATATTTTAGTTCCAATAATGATCATTGTTTATAATAATCACATTTATGTGGTGGATAGTTCAGTTGCATGCGGCGAAACATAGGTTTACATAACCAGTCTATTTTGAGGATTTGTTGTATCTTTGAAACATATAGCTTGATTTAAAGCTTTTCTTTTTGATAGGGCTGATTATTATTTATATAAAATATATATTAGTATATAACTTACTGAAGATAAAACCACTTCATATTGAAAATACACTTTTTTTGGTGTGCACAGCGTCTTACTACCCTTTCGTGCTATCCTTATATTTATATTATTGGAATAAGAATGAGGAAGGTAGAATTGAGAGGAAATGTCTTGGGCTGTGGTTGAATTTTCACTTGTTATGGATCTAAACATTGAAAGAATAGTTAATTCCAAAATGGCAGAGGAAAACATCCAGGTCAGATTCTGCGTCAGAGACCCAACTGCAAGGAAAATATTTCTTCTATAAAATATATTCTTAGACTTAAATATGTATTTATTTTTCATTTTTAAGATATCATAATATGAATTTGTCAATTCTATTTCTTTAATTACAATACGCTTATCATTTATTTAAAAACCTTTTCTTACAAGTATTATATTTTAAAAATAATACTGTAATTTATTACACTCAATTATAATATTAAATTTTTAGTTTTATCTATATTAATAAAAGGAAGAGTTTGTTTTTGTGCCTGTCATGAGCTTTGATTGATATCTACCGCATGCTGAGGTCTGAAATTTTAAAATTGGTAGCTCCTATGCACAAACATGTGCATTTTGAAGCTAAAAATTTAAATTTTTGATAAGATATTTTTTAATACATGAAAACTGGGCCATAATAAATAAATTGAAGAGATTTTTTCCTATGAAGCAAATAAAAGCATTGCCCGGTGTAACTACGAAATTAATAGCGTTGCTACCCCGGGCAACACCGATTACTTCTGTTAGTTATTTATAAATATGATTTTTTAAGGTCGTACTACAAGCAATTACTGTGCTTAGCATAACAAATATTATCTCAAAAATTGTAGGTACTACACTGAATTTATTTCAAACATGGCGCTTACTATTTCCTATCATTATATTTATATTATTAAATACGATTATTTAACATTTACATAACAATACTCTGCTGTAAATATAATATTATTATACAACATGTAATTATCTTAAATTCTTATTGTTTTTATTCTATTCATTTGAGGTATTTAAAGTGCATTTTTTGAACCGACTAATTATATCAGCACACGAAAATTTCTATTAGCGAGAGAGAAAGGCCCTACCAATTTTGCCGGGAAAGGTATTTTCACACGCACACATCCTAGGGTTGTATAACTTGCCACAATCGACATGGGACACAAACAGCTTTACTAACTGTTAGAAGAAAGTTGTGCTACTGATTTTTATCGCACAAGAAAAATCCGTCGACCCCGGCGAGCACTTTATCCTAAGACCACCTAGGTCGACTATATTCTTATTAAATTGGCTTTAATGCTGACGAAGAAGACTTGATAAGATCAAGTGGACATACAGTGTGACAAATGAAGTTTTAAGTAGAATGGGTGAGAAGAGAACCAATTTAGATGTGATTCCTCGGTGCAAAGTAAACTGGATCGGACACATCCTTAGGAAGAACTGTCCTCTGCACGACGTCATGGAATAAAAGGTTGAGGGAAAGAGGAGCTTAGGAAGGAGGAAGATTCAAATATTGGATGATTTGAAGGAAAGAAGAAAATTCTGGGAGCTGAAGGAGGAGGCAGAGGACAGGGTGTATTGGCGGTCTAAGTTCACTGACAAAAGGAATGGACATGTTGTAAGACAGAACATCTAATAATAATAATAATATCAAAATTGATTGCGTTAGAAAATATGATTTGACACATGAATGTGTGAAAGTAGCTTTATAACTGTCAGATAACAACCATTGAAAGCTCTTTTGAAGAGTATTAGAATGATGTTATTTTTGGTCTAAGAATGGTTCAATTAACTTACTAACTAAAAAGGTTTTATTCCCGTTCCTTGTAAATGTGGTTGGTTTAAAGATGAAAAAAAACTGGTTGTGGGGATTTTAATATTAGAAAAACATATAACTAGATCAAATTAGTGAAAATGCAAATATCTGTCCCAAAATATACAACGTAAACTATTATTTAGGAAATAACTTTTAAATGTGGGCATATATAACTTATTTACATGATTTTACAGTCTTTTTACGCCAAGAATAATACTTTTAAAATACATGAACGGTGTATTTATATAGGTAATCTACCCGCATTTGCGTGGAAGGATAGTGAGAAATCATTTAGTAAAATACACTCTCAATATACCCTACCGGGATTCGAAACCCGATCTCCCCGTCATCAGCAGGCCAATTTAACACGAGAGTAACGTATTTTAGACTGTTCGGCCACTGAAGTGGGTCCTGTTTCGTCAATTCAGTTGTATGAGAGCTAAAAACCATAGTATTATGTCCTACTCATACCTGGTATTATCACGGTATAGAATGAACCGACCGACGGTGGCCCCGTTTCTTGGAGTGGTATATTCTGGTTGGTGACGTCAAAGTATCGTTGGTTGGAATTATATTTTATTCAGAATGTACCAGTCTGATCTTCGTTAAATATAACCACTTATTTCAAATATGACTCTTAGGTATGTTACGTTATGTTACGTCTTTACGTTTCCTTTCTCGTAGTAAGCAATCTTCTACTCAAAATGTGTTTGATATCGTCGTCTTATAATATTCGTCCACGAGAAACAGGCGCTTCTTGTTACCATAATGACATCATTCCAGCTAGTGGTGCTATCTATGTCGTTGTGTCTTCGCGTGAATAACAGATTGCCGCCGGGGACAGCTTCATTTTTCCTACTCCTTTCCTCCCTTCCCTCTTACACTCTTTACTTCTTTTTCTTCTTCTCCGTTCTTCACCTTTCACTCATATCACGGAGGCCTTATGTTCTTCTCCTCTTGTGGGATGGTTCGATTTCCTACCCCAACCTTCTCTCTCTCTTCCTCATCTAAAATACACCCCTTAAACCACCCTCCACCTATAGGTACATTCAGGTACCAAATAAAATGTAGATTTGTTGAAAATTGGCCAAAGACTCGGAGATTAAATACTTTCACAATTATTTTACATAGTGTGCCTTTCCCAAAAACTACAAATGACCCCTCTCTATGGAGAACACCCCCTACTCTAATTTTTGTTTAAAAACTCTAAAAAATATAAAAGTAGCAAAACCCATTTTCTTTTTAAGTATGACTATAAACCTAAGTTACATTGTATCTGCTAAGTGTTGAATCCACGGAATGAATAGACCGGATATCCTACTCTTTTTTGAACATATATATAGTATATTAAAAGAGAAACAGGATGTTTAGGAGGAAAGAGGCGAGGAGGAGTTTAAAATTACAAACTTGGAACTGTAACACATCCTTAATTTTTGTTACGTATCGGTTGCAGAAGCCAAATCAGAAATTATACATTTATGATTTATTTTTATTTTTTGAAAAATTAATGAGTCAATGTTTATGAATCCTGAAAAATATCAACTCAGAAAAATATCAATTCCAAATTCTAGAACAATCCATTCATTATAAAAAAATTATAAATTACACCAACTTTAAAATACGAAAAATACCTACTTTGATCGTAATATTAAGCAAGCAAATTTTTAAGAAATGTAAGAGGAATGCTTGGCATTAGCGTCTGTAAATATTACAGTGAGAACTTTTCGTGATTTGGTGAGTAGAATTCCTAATTTGAATATTGGGTTGGTTATTTTAGACATGCCAGAATTGTCACCATTTCTAGTTGATTTTTTTCAGGATTCATAAGCGTTTGGTTGTTAATTTGAAACAAAATCCTTAACTTTACGAATTCTAACTTGTCTACAACAAACAGCATGTAATAAAAATTCCTTGAATGTTACACTTCTGATTAGGTAGCATACTGTTCATAAATTCATTAAATGTTTGGTCATTAATTTAAAACAAGTTCATGAATTTGTACCAATTCCAACTTTTCCACAGCAATTAACATGTAATACAAAATCGTGAATTGTTACAATTCTAAATTAGTACTTTCCAGTCACACAAGCACACAATAAGAAAAGAGAAAGTGTTTGACGGAATCCCATGCCGGGAACTAGTGTTTGAATCGCCGGTCTAGGTCTTCAAAGTCCGAGTGAAGACCAATCAAGTTAAACACAACCTATTTGGAATATACAATAATCAGGACGTACCGGGCGTTGGTAAAAAATTTAAAAGAGGATTTGGCTCTTCTAAATTTCATGTAAGGCTGTTTTATTTTATTTTTTGTAATTAATTATGTGAGCTCAAATTATACGTCTCTCTGAGGATTATTAAGGTGTGGAGAACGTAGAAAAGGTAATTGGTTTTGCAATTTTTATAGAAAAACATTTTACAGCCGACATAAATAAAATATTGCTCCAGTAGAAAAATAAATTTTAATTTTATTCACTGTTATATCAACAATTATTGTTAAATATCTATCATGATCATAGCGGAATTAGATGACAAACGTTTTTAAAATAAGAGAAAAGTTGTCATTCAATTCCAGGACAGATAGTCAAGAACAGGTTAAGGTCACCATGTGAAGAAAATTAAACTTCATGTTACACTGGAGAATTATTTGATTTCTTTTTACCAAAAAAAGTTTTTCTATAAAATGTTCAAAAATTCTTGGTTTTTTTTTTCGCGTCCCCTTCCTCCTCACATTTTGGTTTCATCTCTTAAACGTTATATTTAATCAAACCCTTGTAGAGGGATTACATCGTCCACCCTCTTTATGATGATGATGATGATAATAATAATAATAATAATAATAATGGCTTGCAGGTTTTCCGTAGAGTTCAAACGTTGGTGCTTTGTTAGTTATTAAAGGGCTAAGTTTTCGGCCCCTGAGGGGATATATTTCTGAGCGCATTCGGAACCATCTAGAATAGTTTTCTCATTTAACTTTGCAAAAGGAAACCAATCGAGATGCACGAGAGTGCATTCAAGAATACAGGGCCTGGGGCTTTTTGGAAAAATACTAATATCTATTCCTAGCTGTAAAGTATGATTTTTATATCACTTATAAAGTTTTACACAATACTGGCAGAAGTAACCTGTGTGGTTACCAAGGGTAACGCTTTTACTTGCTTCAAATAGAGAATTTTTTTTTCTGTCTCTTTAGATCCAGTTTTTATAAAATTTAAAAGAAATCTAGTAAAAAAATTTAAATTCCAGTTTCGAGGTGCACATGCTTTGCACAGCATTTACTACTTTTAAAATGTCAAACATATACGCGTGGTAGAATCACGCAATGCTAAATACATTCAGACAAACTCTTCATTTTATTAATGTTATAGATAATATACTAATGTGATTACAAAACAACCAACACAAAAAATATATATTTTATTGGATCTTAGATTGAGTTGTATCCTGTAATTACTCTTTGGATTTGAAGTTGATTCCATATGAGAATATAACGTATGATCATGTGATTTAAAAAAAGAATATTTGAATGGATTTTAAAATGAATAATAATAGCTCATGTGTTTAACGAGAGTGCAGTACAATCGTTACAGTGGTTTTGGCGTGAAGGAGTAACATTCAAAGATGAACTCTCTTATGTGTGTGTGTGATTATTATTATATTATTATAAACCCACGTGGATTACTCACTCACTGACATTAATGTTTACCCACTTCCAGATGAGCTAGAAACTTTAAATTTGGCAAACTTATAGCTTCTAGCCTGTAGCCGACGGGAAAATTCCAAAAACTTTTAAAAAATTCATTTTTAACCCCCGAAAAAAATTATAAATGGCGGAGCAACTTTAAAGTCGGTGCGGACCTTTCTTTGGAGGTATCTTGTTGCTAAACGGTAAGACCTATTAAAAAACGGCTCTGGAGTTACATTAGTTTACATCCACTTGCAAAAAAAAAACCATTGGGGGT
Source organism: Timema monikensis (assembly GCA_902151445.1). Classification (NCBI taxonomy): domain Eukaryota; kingdom Metazoa; phylum Arthropoda; class Insecta; order Phasmatodea; family Timematidae; genus Timema; species Timema monikensis. The sequence continues at coordinate 98,671 of CABFVZ010000844.1, read as the reverse complement.
TTGGGGGCGGAGCCCCCAAATAGCAAAGCGATTTACACACACACATATAAATCCCAAATATCTGCGTGCTGACTTGCAGGAAAATAAAAATGTAACGTGTTTATGAAGAGGCCTATTTATTTATTTTTATATAATTTTATTTAAGAACGCTAATTAGTTAAAATAATACACTTTTGTGTTCTCTTAGTATCGGAACCTGTGTAAACCATTTTAAATTAGTTTGTGAAATGCGTGTCTTAACCCAAGGATAAAACCATTTATCATATTTTTGGCTAAAGTTAAGTTTGTTACTGGTCGGCATTTAAAACGTGAACCTCTTTTAATTTGGTTAATTTTTCATTTCTGAATTCTTGCGTTTACTCAAATTTCTTTAAACTACAGGATTCAGATTTTTAAATATATATATACACATACACACACAATTGTATTATCTCATTAGTATCAGTGCGTAAAACCCGAACGGGTAGTAAGACGCGGTGCTAATAATAACATTAGTATCATGTTGAAAAGGCATTGTAATTTTGTTGTAAAAATGGTATACAGCTAAATAAATAATAGCAAAGCTTAAATAAAAAAAATTAAATGAACGCCACTCACTTGTTTATTACTCAAATAAAACATTTAATCACTTCGCGGATTCTGATAGAACCCACATCGTTGGTCGCATGATCTAAGACGTCAACAATAATAAACTGGACTGACGGTGACAGGGTTTGATACTTGGTAGGATGTTCCGAGTTTTTTTTTTCTTCATTAAAGGTTTTCCATTTTCCCCGCCACATAAATATGAGTACACTTTCTATAATGTGTTAGTGTTTCATCCCTGCCTAATTGATGTAAATATGTGGAACAATCCGAACGGGTAGAAAGACATGTTGTACTAAAAAAAACATACGACCCTGCCAGGATTCGAACCTGGAATCTTCTGATCATGTAAAAAAGAGGGTGGGTAACGGTAACAGCACATTTAGTTTATTAATGATCAATGTTTCAATAAGTAGTATACAAAGATTCGTTGTAATACTTTAATCAGTTTTCATAATATTTCACACAATATTCGTTTTTAGCTCTATGTTTAGGGGTGTATACCACCCTTAATATCCAAGATGTACTCTAGGTTGCTGATGTGAATTATTATATTTTCACCCAAGGAATAGCCTGCCAAAGTTTGATGCATTGTTTTAGATACACGTTGTATAATGACAAACTCTCTTTTACCTTATCTTGACCCCTCGGAGAGACAAATATTGTGATAGTAAAAAAAAAAGAATTTGAGATTTTGATAAATGTAGAAATTTATTGACTACCTAAAACCGAAAAGGGGTTTTTCGCGAAGCTATTTGTTTGTCTGGTGTAATTTCTTCCGAGATATTTTATAATTAGGTATCCAGCTATAAGATTAAGTTTAGTTTACTGAGGAGCTAAGAGATAAAAAAAAATGAAGATTTTTTCGTAATCCACTTCAAAGCGAACTTTTCAATTTGAATCGTATCTCTGAAGTTATTTGAAATACAAAATAATTTATCTTTGTAAATTGAATTACTGATAACATTAAAAATCTTTTATATATAATATATTTTTATAAAATCAATAGTTTCTGATATATAAATATATATATATAAATAAAAGTATATATATATACTTCTCTTTGAAAACAGAACTTGATGATTTTGTTCTTTGGTGTACAGAGATGTTCCTATTTGCTCAATGTTTCTGTAACAATATAGATTATTTTATTTATGCTCTTTGGTGTAGTGTTTTTGTAACAATGCGTATTATATATTTTCACAAATCTTACTGAATTTTTTTAAATTAAATTTCTCTATTTTAAGATAAAAGAGAGCTAAAGTTTGTGTGGTATACCGTGTTATTTATATTTTCACACTTCAATAGAAATATTATATAGTTACACGCACAAATGGTATCAAGACAAAAAAAAATATAATTTTTCCTCGGCACAAGATATTTATCAACCCGAAGGGGTGCTATCTTAACAATCGTCCACCCCCTCACTCCCTACCGCAGAGGGGTCTGCTACCCCCATCTCCCACCAATGACGTTCATCCCTCTACCCCTGTTCTATTTCCCAGCCTCTCTCATGAGACGACTTCGTTATAATGAGAGTAGAATTGCAAGCCGTTAGGGGCTATCGCGCACTACTGAACGATACCTCTGGGGCTGTAAAAGTCGCGACAAAAAGGGGTTGGGAGCCCTAACTTATGAACAAGGGAGGTTTGGAAAGGGCTTTTTATACTGCTTTGCACGAGAGGAGAGAATAACCGACTAAGTCGATGTTTCAACTTGGAATAATAAAATAATACACCATTTTTAAAAACGAATACATTTAATTATGTTTATAGGTATTTACCGTGCACTTGATTAACCTACTGATTATATCAACACACCAGAATTTCTATAAGCGAGAGCGAAATAACCTACACAATTTTCCGGAAGGGTAGTTTCACATACCTTCCAGGGTTAGCTTGAATGCCACGGTCAACATGGGACCGATGGATTCACTTCCCCTTCGAAGAAAGCTGTGCTACGGATTTTTATCGCTCGAGAAAAATTCGTCGACCGTGACTGGGTTTGAACCCATGAACATCGGACCTGAGGCGACCAATTTACCACAAGACAATCGAAGGTGATAAATATATTTAGGATGGAATGGAACGGAACGCAATTTAAGGCCAATATTAATTGTATTTTTCATAGTAAAAATAGTTCTTGGGCCAAAATAAATAAAATAGTTCTACTTCTTCATTAGAGACGGGTTGTTTGATTTTTTACACACATTAATATGAACAGTTCTTTATTATTTGTCATGAACATAATACATTTTAATGAGAAACTATTTAAATGAAAAAAATATTTTCATACAATTTCAGGATGCTTATAAGTATTAAAAAATTCTCCAACCCGCTTTGGTGGCCACATGGTCTAACGCGCTATTCTGGCATTAAACTCGACTGCCGATGAAGGGTAGATCGAGTTTCAATCTCGGTCGGATGTATTGATTGTGGTTTTTACAAAATGGTTTTCCATTCTTCCTACGCGTTAATGCGGGTACACTTCATCTAAATACAGCCTTCATAAACCCCAAAGCATTGTCGTAATTATTACATATGCGTATAACGCGAACGGGTAGTAAGACGCAGTGCTGAGAAAAAAACTTTATCTATTTAGAAAATAATTAATCTAAACGGTTCTACTAATGCAATATTTTGTTTTTTGTGCTAAAATAAAAGTAAAAAAACCTTTTAATCTACAAGCTAAATACAAAGGTTGTTGCATATTTAATATAAGGGTTAGGAATCAAGTGGCTAGCTTAGATATAAAATGCGCACAAATTAGCGGGTGAAAAATAAAGTCAACTCTACAGACAAAATCACAAAAAAAAAACTCACCGGTGCAATGGACTGGGATTCGATCCTTGACATCTTATTCAATGACAACCAAGTGCGTTGCGAGTATAACACCTTAGTCCACTCATCTATCTCTTGAGGTTATTATTATTATTATTATTAACAACTTCTTCTTGCTCACTATCTTACTACCCGTTTGGGCTGTATGCATTTAGTTACACTGCTTGAGCTGAGACGTAAAAGAGAGTATTAAGCGGAATTGTACCCGTATTTGAGTGGAGATAAAGTAAATACTGCTGGTATTCCAACCCTGACCTACCCATCAATGGCAAACCTCACAAGAGGTCCAAGCTCCCTTAGGGTGTAATAAGGTGGACTGGATAGAACTATCTCAGGATAGGGATGGGGTGTAATAAGGTGGACTGGATAGAGCTAGCTCAGGATAGGGATGGGGTGTAATGAGGTGGACTGGATAGAACTAGCTCAAGATAGGGATAGGTGGAGTACTTTTGTAAGTGCGGCAATGAACTTTCGAGTTCATAATGGCGTAGAGTAAGTATTTTCTAAATGGCTGTTCCTATAAAATTAGACTGTAAATGATACTTAAAAAACCTGCATTATCTTTTCGAGTCAATTTAATTTAAAAGAATATTGGTAACCGGTTTTTACACTGAGCACAAGTTTTGATACCGCCATTTGTGATATAAATGCACCCCAGAGGGCATTTCCAGGTCAAGGTTTAAGAGGAATGATGGAATGGTGTTCGTGAGGAAACCATTCCACCCAAGTGGAATATTGTGGTAATCATATGAATGGAAGTTTGTGTTGAATTGAACCCGAGCTGGTTAGCGTCAAGCTTAATACGAATAGAAATATGAAAAGGGGAAAACTTAGCTTGTTATCACTTTGGGTCGAGAACCACAATCTGCTATTAAAATTAATCACTTCTGTTCCACAATTCATAGTAATATCGAGAATTTGGTGAACATTTAGTTTAATTCCGTGCGTCATTTCGTTAACTTTTATAGTTAAATGTTACTCTTTGAAAAAATTAAGTTATTTAGCAGTTTTATAAGGAACGATTTTAATTAATCATCTTCCATTAAAATTTCTAAAATCCGACTGAAGGAGAGATAATATTTTGGGTCAATGTCTAGTTTATAAATGGAAACTTTATCAAGCATTCTGAAACGTTTGCTTAAGGCGGGGTGCTAGTGAGCGCGAGCTTAGTGCATTAATTTTGCAGTTTTTATAGCACAAACATCTTTTGGCCAAAATAAATCAAATATTTCTTCTATAGAATCATAGAGTTTAGTTTTCTGCACATGCTAATCTCAACAGTTGTTGAATATCTGTCATGAGCATGGCAGCATTTGGTGACAAACTTTTTTCTTTATTTAAAAAGTTTGTCACCAAATGCTGCCATGCTCATGACAGATATTCAACAACTGTTGAGATTAGCATGTGCAGAAAACTAAACTCTATGATTCTATAGAAGAAACATTTGATTTATTTTGGCCAAAAGATGTTTGTGCTATAAAAACTGCAAAATTAATGCACTAAACTCGCGCTCACTAGCACCCCGCCTTAAACTCCTTTCATAAAATTCATCTGCTACTTTTGATAAGTAATGTCAATTTTTAATATATCTTATGTATAAAAAATATGGGCCTTGTGTATATATAGCTATATATATATAAATAAATAAATAAATAAATATATATATATATACACACAAGATGGGTCTTTTACACACACACACACACACACACACACACATATATATATATATATATATATATATATATATAATGTATCTTATATATAATATGGGTTATATATGTTACTGTAAAAATTCTGAAGACCGGTAAATCTTAGAATTTACCGGTATATTATTATGTCATTAACAAGAAGTAGAACACTATATTTTAGTAAATTGATTAAAGGGATGCAATTTTGTGTTTTTTACATAGTTACCCAGAACGACTGTTATTTTTAATTGCTTCAAACTGGCAGAAAAAATTTCTTCATTTTATTTCTTCCAAGTCAGTTTTTAATTGATTAAAAGAAATCAAATCCAATTTTTAAAATTTATGTTTCGAGCGAATCCTTTTTTTTCCTATCAAGTAGAAGAAGTGACGATTACAATTACAAAATTATAACATGAAGGTTTGGGAAGGATTAGATATAAGAGAAATATACAAGTATAACAAATAAGTTTATTTAAATGTAAACAAGAGAAATAGAATTACAAGCGTTTTAAATTGATATTAGATCAAACAGTCCATTTATATTAAAGATAACTTTATTCAGTTATAATAGTCGTTTTCTTCTCGATAGACAGGAATATAAATAGGCTTCTTGGTGACTAGGAACTAACAGAAGTGAGATTGAACATATAGTTTAGTGAAGTAACTCTAGAAATAAGGATCAACGCTCATTCTCCTTTGAAGGAGCGTCTGCCTCAACTTAGCGGCAGTCAAAGATACACAACAAATAATTATATAAGGTTAAGCCAAAATACATAAAGACAATCTAGCCTAGCTAATCCCAGACTAAGTCCTGAAAGGTCTGTTCATGAATAATAGGGAAGGTATATAGAATGAAAACAAGGGGTATTTAATCCTAATTTTATAGTGTTACTATTAGGACAGTTATATATAGGTTGTGCACCGTAAATGGATACACCAAAAATGAAATAATAATGACTGCTATCTGTCACTGACCTAACTAGGTCATTGAAGAAATCGTTAGATAACCTGATTTCCACGATAAAGAGATCCAACATGGCCATACCATTTAAGGAGCCATTATTATTCCCTAATATATAAAACTATGTCTTAAGGACTTATAAAAAGAAGTCTGACACACTGACATTGTAAATAAAGTCGTATGGACCTAAAACAATAGAGAATTAAACCCTTTATTCTAAACTACGCCATATGGGCATTGGAAAACATGTCATAATTTTGATAAACAAAAAATTCTACTTTCCTCGCCTCTACCCTATTATTGTAAATATGCGGATAGTTCGGACGGGTAGTAAGACTTAGAATACAGAGGGGCAGGGGAGAAGGGGATGGTGAGAAATTTACGCATCCCCGGATTGACCCGGAAGGGAGGAGAGCGACCCTTGGAAACAACTTTGTAACACGGATGACAGTTCACTTAAGGGGAAAGTCCCCGGTGTTTCCAAGTAAGATTGATGATACAAGGAGGCAGGTAAGACCCGTGGGCGCTGTCTTTTACTAAACTCCTTAAGATTGATAGAGCTTAAACATATCTGACGGTTTTCATAAGTAAAAACTTCGATACAAAAGCACTTGACAAAAGATCGGGTAACATTTTGCTCATTTGTCTTCAAATACATTTGCGTTGCATTTAAATTATTAAAATAATACCATACGACGACGAGGAAGAAATAAATCAGTTTAAAAACACGCTTTTGGACATATTTACACGCAAACTCTTTTTCTCTAATATTTTTAAAATTAAAATTAATTTAGTTAATCATTAAATTTTTCAGTTAGTACTCCATTTTTTAAACGCAAAATTTAGTCAAGTATAATTACTCTACTCAATTGAGGGTATTTTTACCTAGGAGCACCCATAAGCTATAGTTATCTGGGACTAGCTTGTATCCATCTACTTTGGCCCTTCTTTCTTTAAGACTCTACTGGTTTTTATCACCGCGCCTTACTAACCATTCAAATTGTACATTTATGTACTAATTACGGTAATGGGTTAGGGATGAGGAAGGTTGTGAATTTATGTGGAGTGTTGCCCCGTTAGCGTGGGGAAGTGTTAAAAAGGAGAAGGTTAATTTCAGTCAACGTTCCAACATTACTGCAATAAGGGGGCTTTGACACCTTTCCGGGATTCGAACACAGTTTTAAACGTTGATTGTAATATAGTGGGATGCGACTCTGACGCTCTAGAGAGCTAGGACACTTTTACGGGTGTGTGTGACAGTAAATGAACGAGATTAAATCGTCTTATTTAAAAATAAATAAAACCCTTTTGGTTTTAATCAGGTCTGGGCTTATAAAGTAACCTTGCAGCGCGAGTCAAGGTAATTGTTTCAGTCAAACGGAAGTTGATCTTTGTTCCCAAGTTTCTCAGGAAGAGGATGGCTGCGCGCGCAGGTATTTCTGGCCACTTGAGTCAAGTGGTGAGCGAAGTATAGAATTGGAGAAGATACTCGAAGAGAAAGAGAGAGAGGCAATGAAATGGACTATGTCTGCTGATTAAAGGCATAAGATTCAATCAGATGGTCTCAAAATTAATTGTATATAGAAGCTAAAAATAATGAGATTTTTCATTATTCATTTTCTTCTATTTTTAAAAAATAATACTTTTAAAAGAGGATAAAATTTGAAAAATAAATATGTTTTATTAATGGTTTATTAGAATCTAAAATAGTAAAAGAATATAAATTGAAATTTGCTAAAATGAAAAAAGTTTTATAAAATATGAAAAATAATGTGTTAGGACATTTAAAATAACGTGAAACATATATATATAAAAAAAGGTATAATTATTATTATAGAAAATATAATAGATTAAAACAAGTTTAAAATAAGTTTATTGCGTTGAATAAATTAAATTTTAAGGCCAGCCTAATAAGTTATATAATATTGTAAAAGGAAATTGAGGCAATTATAAAATCGAGAGATGAATCAAATTATTTTTACTGAGTAAATAATACAGAACTATATTAGTTCGTTCACTGAACCGACCCGTACCATTTACCCCCTTTTGAGGGTATCTGGTTCGAATCCCTGCCCGTAACAAAGAGAGCACGCACTATTAGTAATATGGTTGTAATCTAGTGTCTGGAAAACCTCAAATGGGGGTACGGAATTTGCTTTGAATCCTACCTAACCGGAAATTTTTGATCTACATCGGTAATCTAGATTTTAGCTCAATCGGTGGTAGCTTGTCTGACAGTTTAACTTAAGAGCCTGTGCGAAATTTCCAGCACGGAGGAAAAATCTACCAATGTCGAAACAGGGGCTTACACTTTGACCATTATGAATTAAACATCCAGCTACCCGCCTCGGTGGCTGCGTGGTCTAACGCGTCACTTTTGTGTTGGACTAGACTGCCAAAGATGGGGAGATCGGGGTTCGATACCAGTCGGGCACACTGAGGCTGGTCTTTCCTAAAATTGTTTTCCTACTCTCCCTCCATAAATTTGGGTTAATTTCCTCTAAATTAAGCTTTCCTAATCCCTAACTCAATAGTATAATTAGTACATAGGTGTATAACCCGAATGGGTAGTAAGACGCGGTGCTTAAAATAAACATTCATGTGACGGGACATCTGTCTGTTCTAGAATTAAACGATTCTTTAAGTCGTGATCCTATATTCTTAATCTTTTCAGAGAGGGTATGTTAAATACACTAAATAAAATAAAAACTTAGAAATAACTCAGGTGAATATAATTTGATTCGAATACAGATGGTCTGCTTTGGCGATTTTTTCCAAGAATTTTTGATCCATTCTTCAAACGAATGCTTGTACACTTATTCTAACCTCATCTTTCTCATTCTGTGTTGTAAAATTAGTAAATATTACGAATATACCGGGTTACCAGTATAATGACTGATGGAAATTTACTAACACAAATATCGCATCTATTCTCAACTTACATGACATGGACTTTAGTAATGGAGCCCATCAGACTCAAATGAGTACGTTTATTTGAGCATTTGTTGAGCGCTGTATCTTGCTTTATAGCGTCCTTAGCGTTTTATGGAGTTGCACCACTCGCCGAGGGAAGCCTGTAAATCATGACTACAAACTAACTATAAACTTAAAAAAGTGTGGTCTACTCTAAATTATTTTCAAAATAATATTGTTGGTAACGTACACTTCCTTCTCGCTGTCCCGACAAAGAGACGAGACAAAATAATAAAAGGTATGAAGTAAGTATATTTATAGAAGGAATTATTAAAAAATATAAACTTTTTTACGGCCAACATTGATAATATTTTACTTTATTATTGGTATTATTATAAAAAGTGAAAGCTTCAGATCATATGACTTGACTAATAAATATATTAAAATTATATAAGTAACTTTTTTTTTAACAGTCAAAAGAAATCCCACCCTTTCTAATTAGTACTGTATCTGGATACAATACGATATTTTTTCTCACCCTTAACCTCACCCTCACTTCACTTCCCATTTCTAACGCTCCATAACGAAAGGCAGCACTGTCGTTTTAATAGAGTGCGCGTTGTTCATTGAAGAGTTAATTAAGTTGAAGAGCTTCTCACAAAACCGGAACTTTGGAGGTCATTTCATCACTTTGAAATAGCTCAAGACTTTCATCTCATTTGTTCGATAAGGGTTCAAAATTTGGTTTGACTTAAAATATTTAACATAGATTTTTTTTTTCTAAATGAAACATTTTTAATACATAAAATAATGTATTTTTCAATCTATAAAGAAACGGTGGCTACATTTAGCCTTACTACCAGTTCGGGATAGTCTTATATTTACATTAAGGGTGTAGGAATAAACGTTGGCGCAGAGGGAAAGTGTAAAATTATTTAGGGAAATGCTACCCTCAGTAAGCCTGTCAGGAGATTCAAACCTTGACATCCCCGTCATTGGCAAATCAGACCATATGATGTTGACTACACATATAGTTTGTTTGAACCAAAATTAATATAAAATCCCTGTACACTTATATCAGGAAAATTATGCTAATAACATTAAAGTGCGTTCAAAGTTTCGGCATACAGCGCCGGGAGAGCAAAGCTGTGCAAGTATGCTTGTACAACAGGTTGTATAAGAGTTAGGCGCGCGCCCCTGAACATCTTGACATCTTGGAGCACGGCATTAGAACATAGCACAGTTAATAGTAAACAACACACCAGTACATCTAGACATGGGAATACGTTCTGAGGGGCATCATTAACGGTCCCACATAACAGAAAGTGCTTGCCATAATTACATGTGCAGAGCCGCGCGCCTAACTCCTATGCAACCTGTTGTACAAGCATGTTTGCACAGATTTGCTCTCCCGGCGCTGTACGCCGAAACTTTGAAAGCAATTTAATGTTATTAACATAGTTTGCTGGATGTGAGTGTATAGGGATGTTGTATTACTTTTGGTTCAAACGAGCAAAATGTGCAGTTTGGGCTGTGAGTTTCCGAACATTCTGTTTATAATATTGCGCTTCTGGGCTAAATTATTCGTAGCTCTGTAGTGGAAAGATTAGCCAGTATTTATATACCTTTACCCAGTGGAATCCTGACTGTACTAATCGCACATACTTTTCCGTGGAGGCTCTTTCCATGTCCCGATGAAATGAGGTGATGGTGATAGTGAGTTTGATGGTGTGGAAACACTTAAACCTAACTTAACTCCAGCTAACCAAACCTTTGTGATCGTTGGAGTAAATACCTTTAGTAGAAAAATACCCAAGATACCAGCCGGGAATCAAACTCGGGACCCCTAGACTCGTAGCCAGGTGCATGGGGCCGGTTGATGTGATGATTGTGCCACGGTGGAAAATATAGTTTTTAAAATTACGTAGGAATACTCTTTCTACTGTCTAAAAGTAGTAAAATTATTTATTATTACTGTTTATAATAATGGTATAATATACATTGAACTGTTTCCATTACTGCTTCTAATTATTGTTTTCACAAAATTATCGTTAATAATAAAAATCTTCTGTAATAATATTAAATTTGAGTGTGAGGGCAGTTTGCTGCACAAAAATTAACCTTATAGTTTTATTATCGTCCCAATTTCTCCCCACAGAATTACCAGCGTATTGTTTTGTTTGCACCCGGTTGTTTTTACTACTCCTACGCGCAGAGAATAAAGAGCATCTGGCGTAGAAAGTTGGAAAACATTTCACACCCCCATCCCATGATTTCACACATTCCCCGAAGGGTTGTGGGAATAGAATAGGTAGCTAAGTAACTTGGGCTAAAGAGGAGAGTTGAAAGGGTGAAACTAATTGCACCCTTATAGCTTTTCCTCCCCCACCCCTTTCTCCATACACAACTGTTTGTAATTTGACCTCTTTACACAGTTAGTTAGTCTTCACTCATAAACACTTTCATTTCTCTCTGCTACACGTGTTCTTGAAAATTAACACAATTACCACTACGAGTCTCCCCAACGTAACAAGCGAGAATAAAGGAAGCTTGAGATGTTTTAGAGGAAAACAATGTAGATTGGATCTATTCTCCCCTCGCCACTACTAACAATATATATTTTTACATTCATTACTGTTTACAGCCAATGAACTAGGTCAGTTATTTATTCAAGCCATATATTCTCCACCACCTGCTGGCTAGGCCTGTCATAGCTTCGTATACCTTACAATCTAACTTAAGAGTAGAACAGGCACAACATCCATTCCCCAGGCGTTAATTCATCACTGTGGAAGAGTCAACCTACATTTCACCTATTATAAATATTTCGGCCATGCCGGGAATCGAGCCCGGGACCCTTAGCTCAGTAGCCAGACACGCAACCAACTGAGCTAGGGTGTCGCATTAAAAAAAATAAGTGTCGTTTTTAAATGTAATTTAATTTTGTTTCAAATTTATTCAACTAACTGGGTATATGAAACTAATAAATACTCAACCAAAAAACTGGTGGAATACCAGAGTATTGAACCAAGAACTTCTGAGTTAGTTGGTATCGATTACCTGGTTCGAGCGACGAGGAGGGGTATTTTCCAGCTCTCGGTGTGGGCATGTAACACCAAGCGTCGTAATCTACATTCCTTTAAAGGCGTTACCTACAGTAGCCCCGTGGCTTCTTTGGTTCTGACTGACAGCTCACAGCTGACTTTTGACAGTCAACATTTACGTATATACCTAGATTTTGATTGTCAGAAGTGACAGCTGATAAACACATGTTTTTGCAGATCATATGGTTCGGCGTAGGGATACATAATTTGGTCTGGTAACTTTTCAAAGCCGTCAGCATTCAGCTGTGAGCTGTCAGTCAGCACCAAAGAAGCCATAGGGCTAATGTAGCTGTTACTTCACGTTAAGTCAATATAGGATTTCCCATGCTATTGAATTTACGTTCTATTCAGCGACTTTTCTAGATATAACGTTGAAACAAAACCCATAAATTCTTAAATAATTCTAAAAATGGTCTCACAGTGTTACAAAATTATTATTTTTATCTTGAAGTATATTTTTGTAAACGTATTTTTTTATAAATCATCTACAACTCAGGTTATTTGGTTCATTCACTAAAATGGCTTGTAAGACTCTTCCTGCCAGGATGTAGATTAAAAGAAATCCATGGTAGGATATGTCTTTCTATAATAGGAAACAATAAAAAGGTAATTTAATAAAATAAGTCAGTGTTTTCAAGGCGCGATAAATACTGTATAGTGACCGTGTAAACTTGTCAGAGGAAGAGGGGAAGGGTTATCAACAGATAAACAAGAGGCCTCGCAGGGTGAGTTGTTAATTTCCCTCCCTCTATTTCTATTTCGTACATTGGTGTCTAAGCGTGATGGTACTTACAGAGTGCTTAGGTGCGTCGAGTTAAGATGCAACCCGCTTTGCACACTAGCTTCGAAATCTCCAAGTAGGCAATGTCGTTTACTTGTTATATGTTTCAACAAAGCTTCGCTAAGTTTGTCCCATGATTTCCCTGAGTTTTTCTGCCCTTCTTTAATCGACGGTCCTCCACCAAGTCATCCTTTGCCTACCTCGACGTCTGCGTCCTTGTGATGTCCCGTCCTGGTATCTCCGGAGAAGGCGCCGCTTGCGTCATCCGATCTCCAGTTGGATGGGTTTCTGGTTGGTTTTTTTCCACAGCTCTTTATTTGACACTACCTTTGCCACCATAGGTCCAATATGTCTCTTAGGCATCTCTTGATGAACGTCTGCAGTCTCTGGGTTGTAATTTCAATTAAAGTCCTTTTTTTTAAATCCGTCAATACCGACTTAATATACGACCTTAATCGTTCTCAATATTCGTGGGTCACTTAGTAGTCTAACGCTAGAGTGTATGTATATAAAATATACTATATATATATATATTTATTATTAGCACCACGTCCTACTATCTATTCAGGTTATACGCATATTTACTATTTACATTGATGAGCTAGGGATGAGGAAGTTTGATTTTAGAGGAAGTATATCCGCATTTGCATGGAGTGAGAGTGAAAAAATGTTTTGAAAACAAATCCTATCAGTACATTCGACTTTGATTCGAACCCCGATCTACCCATCATTGGCAATTATAGTGACTTCTTAGACCATGGGGCCACAGAAGTGGGTGAAAACACAGTAACGCTTCTTATTTGAGTCAACCAATCGGTTTTCATCCTGAAAAAGGATCTCAAAAAACTGTGTCAAGTCTATATTAGTTTCTTAATTTCACTGGTATAAAAAGTTGAGTATAATGTGCATTGTAAAACGGGGAGGGGGAGAAAGTCCTTGAAGGTCGGATTTTACAAAATAGATTGGTCTTTTATGTCTTCCTTGTTGATAAGTTCTTATTATCCTGGTTTGAGAAAGTGAAGAAGGGAAATGCGATCCATACAAATTTAAAGAGTTTAGTCATAAGTATGTGTTACGTTCCAGACAAATCAGATTCCATCCCGGTGTTTTTTCCAAACTATTAAGCCAAAATCAAATTTTATCATATTCATTTTTCTTTCCATCTTCAGATTTGAACCTCTACACCAAAATATCTTATGGCCATATGAGCTTAACGTTGCCAAACTCTTTTTTCCACTTTATGAAAATTGGTTGACCCCAAACTCTCTTCTTCGCAATACGGGTCAAATTTATTTTGTACCTATTTATATAAAAAGACTTTGCACGATGCCTTGGTTAATTTTTAAAACATATCCCACCTGGCAACTTCTTGCCTTAAAAAGTCCCAATACATAAAACCAAATTACTACGTCAATACTTTCAACCACTGGCGAAAGGCCCAGCCAGGGATAGAACGACTCGGGTAAAATGGGGGCAAACTATATAGCAAAACTCATCTTTACAACAACTTTTCTTTTAAATAATTTGAAAGATAAAATTGCACATAATGTTATTTCTTATGAATCTTCTTTATGTAGGTCAATACAAGTTTTCTAGCTAGCTCTGTAATGCAAATCTCTTTACTTATATTTACTGCAAGATCCTTATAAAAGGAGGTAAATACACGTTTAATATTCCCGTATCTGCCCCGTTGTAAGGTCTTTACCAGGGATCTCCAAATTCGGCCCGCGGGCCACATCCGTCCCGCCACAAGATTAAATCCGGCCCGTTCCAAGATTTTATTAAAACACAAATTAATTGTTTCTCTTCGTTATTTATTAACCAAACATTTTATTTTGACATGTCCAGTTTCTGTCCACACGCGTGCTTCCGCCATGACGCCAAGCCAGAGTGCGATTTACAATCGCAGGCGCCATTCCTTATACCGACAACAGAACGACTTGACTGTGACGATTTGTAGGTAGTTCCAAGTCTCACGGCAGAGGGTTATCAAAGGAAAGTACCGAAAGATGTTAGCTAATTTTAAAAAAAGTAATTATATTGACTAATTAGTATAAATATAATCTATTCAATATAAATTGAATAATTTCTCACATATAAGAATCAACGTCAATCACTTTTATCAAACACTGACTGACCTTGGAAAGTGTAATTTTTTTACAGACGTGACTATCCATATGACTTGAATCTAAATTTTCATGCTGAAACAAATTTGATTTATGATCTATTTGCGCATGTCAAGGCATTCAGGGCGAAAATAATGCTACTTGAAGAACAGGTGAACGTTACTTTGGCCCTCAAAAATGAGTAAAATATATAATGTGGCCTGCATAGCAAAGGTTTGGTGACCCCTGGTCCTTACTATATATATTTTCCATCCCGGCCTGTAATGTGCATCACTTCACTTATATATTCAGCAAAGTCTTTATATTAAGTGGTCAATCCATATTTTATATCCCGGTTTGCCGTGTACATCTCTTTACTTAAATTTACTGCAATGTCTTTACTATAGGTAGGTAATTGCCCATTTTATAGCTTGCTTTGTAATGTGTGATCTCTTTGTTAA
The DNA here is from genome assembly GCA_902151445.1 of Timema monikensis. Taxonomy (NCBI): domain Eukaryota; kingdom Metazoa; phylum Arthropoda; class Insecta; order Phasmatodea; family Timematidae; genus Timema; species Timema monikensis. The sequence goes on along the minus strand of CABFVZ010000844.1, from coordinate 83,230 downwards.
TATTCACTTAACGGTATTAATATTATAAGGTCACTACACGTTTTACTGCTCTTATTTGTCACATGCACCTCTTTATGTATACTTGCTGCATGAGTTTATATAATTAGCAGTGATTGTTGGCCCACCAGTACACTGTGTAGCTTTCCAAGTCTGTTTTTTTAATGTCTAAAATGGACCACTTGAGAACACATTCTTAAAATCGAATCTTCATTAGCATAAACATTTTTGAAACAACCAATTTATGGTAACACTTTCTAAAAAGGTCACGCCTCACCAATTTTCATAAGGACCTTCTCTCACACATTATCTGACAGCTAAAAAAAGCTACTACATCCACTTTCAGGTATTCATACGCTAGGTCATGTTATCTGCAGCTGCCACTATTGATAGATATTATCAATACCTGTAAAATAACACTAATAAAAAGTTCATGTTATAAATTTGGGCCTAAAAATATTTCTAATAATGTTCATATTTGATTTGGTAAGAAGTAATAATTGACAAAATTATTTCTTCTTTATTTCTATTCCCTTCTCCTTAATCGATAGTAGCATAATCTTCTATGACGACATGTTTCGGTATTATTATTGATGTAACAACATCTTCAGGTCTTATTTATGATAAAGATGATATTCTGTTAAATACTTATTATAAGAAAGTTAGTGAAAATTTACTTATATGTAGTACATATAAGACCTAAAAATTTACTTATAATACGTAGTACATAATTATGAGACCTCAAAATTTTTACTAACTTTCTTATAACATGTGTTTAACAGAATATCATCTTTATCATAAATAAGACCTAAAGATATAATTACATCAATAATAATACCGAAACATGTCATCACAGAAGACTATGCTACTATCGAATAAGGAGAAGGGAATAGAAATGAAAATAGAAAAGATATAATTTTGCTAAAAAAAAGTTACTTTCTATGAAGATTGGTTCATAATGCTGTACTGACATGGCCGTATCAAAGCTACATAAAGAAAGAAAGAAAGAGTGTTAGTTAGCCCGGAAGATGAAGAGGGAGTTAATAAACGCAGGCAGTGCGAATCTAAGCAAAAGCTCGTTATCAAAGAGACGCGTCCCTCACATTATTGGCTTCGACTGCACGCCTGTGACACACTGACGCTCTCGTAACCAAACACGCTCCCCCATCTCACGCTATCTACATCTCTCTCTCTCTATTAATCCTCCTTTCACCTTCTTTCCTACTTTTATCATCCACCTCTCACTTTGAATTTATCCATTCCCTTCTTTCAATAACTAGAATATCACGTGTATTTAATATACTCATTATAAAGAGAAAAGGCATCTTCAAATAACAGGACCAGCATGTGCTGCAACCCGCAACGTCTCTAACTTTCATGACGTCAGGAATGTGTTGGTATGCAAGAAAGAAACTGAGTGGGCCAGTAGTGTGAGTGGAGTCTTAGGGCCTATGTAAGAACTACTTGTTTTTTGAGCTTAGTTCTTGCAAACCGGCCCTAAGACTCCACTCACACTACTGATACACTCAGCTTAGTTCTTGCATACAGCCCTAAGACTCCACTCACACTAGTGATATACTCAGCTTAGTTCTTACACACAACCCTAAGACTCCACTCACACTACTGATATACTCAGCTTAGTTCTTACATACAGCACTAATACTCCACTCACAACTACTGATATACTCAGCTTAGTTCTTACATACAGCACTAATACTCCACTCACACTACTGATATACTCAGCTTAGTTCTTACATACAGCACTAATACTCCACTCACACTACTGTGTCTGACACCTTAGCTCAGTCGGTAGCGTGTCTCTTTATTGAGTTAAGGGTATCGGGTTCGATTCCTGGCTGAAAAAATTATCATTGGTGAAAAAGCGTGTTGGGTTTTGTATCTGTCCTATATTTAAGTTAGTGTATAAGTCGTGTGCTGATATAATCAGTCGGTTCAGAAAGATCACGTTAAATACCTCAAATAAATAAAAAAGAAAGGATTAATCAGGTGGTGGCTCGTCAGTCTAGTAAAATAATAATAATAATAATAATAATAATAATAATATTTCACCTTATTTGAGTTATTTCAGTGTAAGGCCTTTCTTTATTTTGCACAATGTTACTGAAATGCAAATAGTTTGATATTATTTTATGAATGCACTACCAAACGAGTGGTGGACAAATGGCTTGGGTTACCCTCGAAACAGCTTAGAGTGGACAACCGGATTGGGATTGCTCAGGTATACATGGTATATAGTGGACAACTGACATGGGATTGCTCAGGTATACATGGTGGATAGTGGACAACTGACTTGGGATTGTTCAGGTATACATGGTATATAGTGGACAACTGACGTGGGATTGCTCAGGTATACATGGTATATAGTGGATAACTGACGTGGGATTGCTCAGGTATACATGGTATATAGTGGACAACTGACATGGGATTGTTCAGGTATACATGGTGGATAGTGGACAACTGACGTGGGATTGCTCAGGTATACATGGTATGTAGTGAACAACTGACGTGGGATTGCTCAGGTATACATGGTGGATAGTGGACAACTGACTTGGGATTGTTCAGGTATACATGGTATGTAGTGAACAACTGACGTGGGATTGCTCAGGTATACATGGTGGATAGTGGACAACTGACGTGGGATTGCTCAGGTATACATGGTGGATAGTGGACAACTGACGTGGGATTGCTCAGGTATACATGGTATATAGTGGACAACTGACGTGGGATTGCTCAGGTATACATGGTATATAGTGAACAACTGACGTGGGATTGCTCAGGTATACATGGTGGATAGTGGACAACTGACGTGGGATTGCTCAGGTATACATGGTATATAGTGGACAACTGACGTGGGATTGCTCAGGTATACATGGTATATAGTGAGCAACTGACGTGGGATTGCTCAGGTATACATGGTAGATAGTGGATAACTGACTTGGGATTGCTCAGGTATACATGGTAGATAGTGGATAACTGACGTGGGATTGCTCAGGTATACATGGTGTATAGTGGATAACTGACGTGGGATTGCTCAGGTAGAATTGGTAAAGATTGGACCAGTTGTAGTTATTTTTCTCTCTGGTGGATGCACTTTCTCTAGACTATCTCTCATTCTCACCTTTTTAATTAAGACGCTAAAAACTATAATTAAATAAATGGTACGATGCAAAGCATATACTTTTTCTCTCCTTTACCTTGAAAACTTGGAATATATGTTAAACTAAATAAATTACATTATTGTAGAAACAACCCCATCAAAGAGCTTCAATGAAATAATATACACCGTTACAAAAACATATTGGATCACCAAAAAGCATATAAATAAACTTTCCATTTCCAGGATCTTATATTAAAAAATATATTTGCTTACAGATGGGAAACTATTGGGTTTGTAAAAATATTCTCAATTATATTTTTATCTTTAATAGTCCTAAATCTTTGCCCCGAAAAGTTATTACGTATCTCGAATAGTTACGGAGATATGGTCAAAATTGGAGATATGTAAAATACCATCTGTCATTTTCTAGGGAAAATAATCTGTGTCATTTTGTTTGTCTATTTACGAATTTTTATGAACATTGTTGGAGCTGATTTTGAAAAAAAAAAAAAAAAATCTCCCTTTCCAGTTACAAGTAATCTACACTTAATAAAAATTGTAGGTTTAAATATCCAATTTCAAAACTATCTCTGAGAAAACTTTGGATAAACCCTAGATACCAGAATTTTAACGTATCGGTAGAAGGTTTCCGTTCTATGCAAATGGCATCGTGAAAACAACTATTTTTATAGGCCCAGGAGGTCAGAAAACTTGGACATCCATCTAAATATCGAATCTATATATATATTTATTTTGCGATTACAGTAAAAGGAGTCACAAGACAGAAAAAAGTAAGAATAAATCTTAATTAGATATACTATAAGAGCGAAGAAAATATTTTTAAAATGTTCGCGTCCCTGCTAAATATATTTTTGAAACAAAATCAAATATTTCGAGATCATCAAATAAAAGGTTTTATAAGTGTCCCCTGTCAATTTTTTTGGGGGTACATTTCATTCGGAAGCGCCGTGGCACATCGATATGAAATGTGTGCTATTTGCACAGAATCCAATCCTCATGAGACTTTTGTTCTTGAAATTCTCGAACAACGTGAAACTGATGAAAGAGAGATGAAGAGAAATTAATCCCGTACAAATAGAAACCCCGACTCTTTCATCATTGCTAGCGCTCGTTGGTACTTTGTGGTGGAATATGGAACTATGGTGTCGTTATGTTGCCAGCTCTTTATGTAAGGCAGATAATTTAAATACGCTCATCATAAGTAAAAAAAAAAAAATTGTTTAATATGAGCATTCCAAACAAATTTTTAATTGAAAATGGTCAAAGATGTGAATAATTATTTAATTAACTATATATACTGCTCTATATTATGTGTATTTATTCAAACGAGTCTTGGTTCATAAATAATTAAAAGTTATTCCCTTGTCAGTGATAGCTGACAAACAAACAAAAAATGGTAAGATACATTCACTCAAACTTTCTCATATTGTGTTTGATAGCTTTGAAGAAAATTAAAAGAAAAAAATAGTTTTCTAGTTTACTACATTTAAATAAATTTTCGTCATAAAAACAAACTCACCATCTTGTTAAACTTAAACTGAACACAATAATCACTCTTTATATACACATACTAAACAAAAATGTTTACACATTAAAAACTTTTTAAAAAGTTATTTGTAATATGTAAAAATTAAAACTAATTTTTATTCATCACGAAAAACTATTCCCAGATGCCCATTTTGAATTCAATCTTCAAGGTCAATAATATAAAATGTTCTAGCATTCTCTATAAATAAATTAAAGATACAATATTATTGATAATTTAAAATAGTTTCCCTATACCAATTTTGAACAAGATCGTTAGACATTTTTAAAAATAAAAGTAGGTTTTTATTAAAATCAGTAAACTATTACTATTAGAAAAACAAATATATTTAACTATTTATATTGTGATCATTTTTTAAATATTCAAATTGAAAAAAAAAGCCATCATTGAACTATAACTAAACGAATTTTCTCCAAAAGAACAAGTACATACTCATCTTGTTGTTGCGTCTAACTTCAACTTTTATTTAATAGTGTTAGATGACTTTTCCGGACATTTTTTTATCAGTATTTTCTCTTTTTAAAGCACACAGTCGCTATGGGTACAATTTGGGCAGAGAGTTTAGAAACACCCTCTGTACTCGCATAGAGGCAATAGGTAAATCACATTAGACAATTTAATCGATAGTAAACACATTGTGTAAAGAGCCCCATAAATTTTATTATTAGTAATAATATATTCCATATTCAAAATAAGAAAAGTGCAGTTCTATTTATGTTTTTCCGTGTTTCGATCATCCCTATTTATTTATAGACCTTGTTGCAACTTCCCCTCACATAATTATTTGCGGGACTGGCGTGATTTGTGACGCACACACAAGGGCNATGTTTTTAGACACATAACAGTTGGGCTATGGGACCCATTGTCCCAAACGACGTTCATAGCTTAGTTGAGACACGATCATAGACCAAGAGAACTATAACGGATAATAAACCTGCGGGTAAATATGATTTCGACTCCATCAATCTTTTTGCGCTTGCTTAGGTTAGTTTATGTTAGGTTAGGTTATATTAGGCTAGGTTCGACTAGGTTATATTAGCTTAGGTTAGTTTATGTTAGGTTAGGTTATATTAGGTTAGGTTCGGCTAGGTTATATTAGCTTAGCATTTTATTGTGTCTTACTATCCATAAGCTGCTGTTTTACGCTACGCTTGAGGCAACATTTACAACCATCCCGAATGGAGCGTCACTACAGCCGTGGTCGAGTTAGTACATCAGTACGCCTTGTTAACAATTCTCAAGAAGGAATTCGGGGCCCAACTCTAATGTGGGATCAACGATACCCTTTTAAATTTAAGTCAAAACGTGTCCCTACTATATATATAGTACGCCCATTTTTTGTGTGTGTTTTTTTCCCCCTTTATATTAAATTCAACATACATTTTCCTTGACTCTGGATTCTCGAATTTTCTCTTTTACTGTATTCTAATTCTTCCTTTCTCATACAAAGAGGTTCTAGTTTTAGGGTTCCTTTTCTATTTCATCTTCACTTCTTTGTGTTTGTTTATGTGTGTGTATGTGTGTTGGCGGGCGCGCCCTCGTTTCGCCTGTCAAGATTCTGTGTTCTATGAAAATGCTTTTGATATTATTTTCTTCTCCTGCCCCTTTCCTCGGCTTGGTAACCTATTTTCCGTCTTATTTCGTGATAAATTCCCTTGTTTTCAGTTCGCAGTGTGAAGGCAAGTTTCTCGGAGTTGTGGCAATAATTCTATTGTTTAATAATATAATGCTCCTTCCATTCGACTCAAAAAAGAAAAGTTCTGAAAATAGGAAAGTGGAAACTGACATATTATATTTAACAGTTTTTTTTTATTTCCTTGTATTAACATTTGTAGGCACACCGAAATTAAAAGGAGAGTCAGAGAGAACATTTGTTTTCTTTATATATAGATTCAACACAAGTATAATATTGTAGTATTATTTCTGCACCACTTCATACTTATCATTCAGTCTATTCACATTAAAAGGACTAAGTATACCTAATGAAGGTAGAGTTAAGAGGAAATGTACCCCACAATCGCCTGTAGGGAGCAGGGGAAAACATCCATAGAAAAATACACTTTTATAACATCCAGATGGAATCAGAACCTCCCCGTTCACTCCACCATTTGAAGGAAAAAGTAGCGGTTCTGGTCTATAAAACTGAGATTAACAGCAGAAAATGTTGTTGTGCTAGCAACATGGCACTATCTTCGCCAACAGATGGCGGCCGCTCGGTCGGTATGGCACGATTACAGGCTTAGGTCATGGACTATATTTTACTCACTTAACGAGTGAAATAACTGTTAACTTTCCAACGATACTTTTAATTTAGTCAGATTTCTAAAGGATTTTTTCAAAAGTAAAATTAATCTCTTGAACTTGAGTGCTTTTTGGATAGAGTGTTATGTTTTTAACGTAAAACATTTAGCTATTTCCAATAATTAGGATCATTCTCCCGACATTTCTGGGCTGGCCAAGTTGTAATAATGTTTCGCTCTCTCGGACGATTGCATATGTGCAGGAAATGAAGGGGTCTGTTAGACAAGAAAAATAGTGAGACAGACGACTTACACTGTTGTACACTTTTTAGGTCGACAAATTAGAATTAATTTTAGCACCGCGTCTTACTACACATTTGGGTTATACGCTTATGTACTAATTACACTAACGGTGGTAGGGATTGGGATAATCATTAAAACAATTAACGTAATTAGTATATAAGCGTATACGCCGAATGGGTAGTAAGATGTGGTGCTAGAAATAACACACAAAAAATTGCACTTTCACAAACTACGCCAGGGAAAATATACGTGCTGACTGACGCGTTGTGACATCACGGTCAAACGCGCATCGTGTGATCCGTTCACTTGCGACCACTGTGCAACATTCTTCAGAATACACTCGGGTTAAAAGGTTAGTTTAGACCACCAATCAAAATATCGCCCGGGTGATCCAATATAACCTGCAATCTGATATTATTTGCCCACTTACTGGGCGATATTTGGGAAATTGGGTTGAAAGAGACAAGATTATCAACCCGTTTGCTTCGATATCGCCTCCTAACTGGGGCCCCTAGTTACCATTCGGATTACACGAATGTATATTAAGTACGTTAGGTAAGGACGAGGTAGGTAGAATTTACATTAAATATGCCCACATTTTCGTGAAAAGGGTATGGTAGAAAACAATTAAGAAAAAACCACCGTTAATATACCCAATCAAGATTCGAGCCCCAAACTCCCCATGACCGGCAAACTAAAGCAGATGAGCTTGACATTTTAGACCACGTGCTCATATCTTTGTTATTTTCTTACTTCAAATACTGTGTCGACATTTAACGTTTTGCTCATAGTTAATGATTGGGATTACCTCCCTCCCCCCACCTCCCACTCCCTCTTCAAGAGGAAGATTGAGAGCTTCGACTGTGGATTGGAGACCTGCGAGACATCAACCGTCTAAGTCTCAGGAACCTTTACGGTGAGGAAAGGTTCCAGTTTCAAATGTTCCGAAAAACTTTAATGACACAGCTCATTACAGTTTTATTGCTATGAGTATTTTTTTTATCCAGTCTTACATTACAGGGTGACTATAAACTCTGGAAGCAGAGAATTTATTAATATATTTTATTACATATTTTGTGTTACGCTATATGGACATAATAATTATGTTATTATTAGCACCGTGTCTTACTACCCATTCAACTTATACGCACTTATGCTAATGTGTAATGGGTAGGGTGATTGTGAGATGAAATGGAGGACCTACAGTTTAACGTGGAATCCGAACCACAGTGGAGGCCTGGCATTCCCCACATTCACAAGATGTCTTGTCAGAGGTTAAGGAAGGGTTTGGTAATCAGATAAATTTGTGCCGGGACCGAGGATTGAACCCCGGACCCCAGCACAGAAGTCCGACACCTTACCCCTAGACCGCCAGGTCACCAATATGTAGTAACATAAAATCAACAAGCCCGGAGTTGGGGGATGATTTTATATTATGCTAGCAGCATTACAAGGCTGCCACAGTAAAAAAGTCAGCAAGAAGCTATCAGAATGGAATAGCCAAAAGGAACCTAAGTAGTAACTTGGTTGTTTTTAGCACTTTGACAAGTTATATTTCTAATTAAACTACGCTTATTCCTATAAACATTAATATCCTTGAAGAAGTAAATATAAAGCAAAAACCTCTATATTGTAACCACACACAAAACACGCTGAGACCCCCAGGTTGGAAACCGCTGCTTTATTAAAACACACTTGGAAGCAATATTTAACTAGTAATATTCCTGAGATGTAGAACTTGCTCCTCACTTTATCAAAGAATTAGAAATTTGGCTATGTTTATTGAAAAACATTTTCAACTGTAAAATAAAGCAATAAAAATTGGAATTTATTGATATTTCTACAGTATTTTGATACCTGTCTACCAATGTCCTGCCTCATGGTAGTTGTCCTAAAATGTTAATACTTGTACGTCAATAAACTATTCAAAACATATTGTAATTTATCGCGTAAGGGTTAAGGGGCTTCCCCTGAAATTTTATTAAATAACTTATGGAAAATTCGAAAGCAGCACTCTAAACAACATGGCTATACGAAATTTCATGCAAAACGAACACCAAATAACGAATCTAAAAGTTTATCCCAAATTTGAAAATGTTAGAGGGTGAAAAAAACTTAGATTTTGTTTAATGTAGTCTACTTAATCTTATGTAAAATTATAAGAGTTATAACAATGTAACACAGCCCTATTACTTACTCCTCTTCCTTCATTGTTGCTTTGAACATATTTAAATGGCTTAAATGAAAGCCTATTTTAATAAATAATGAAATAAGATTTATCAGTTCAATTCAAACTAGTATGGATACTTGCTTGAAAAATTAGTGTGTATTTCGGAGGTCAAACATTTACACTAACCTCAATGACCTAAATCATCAATCAGAGTTTCGATAAGAAAACAATAAAATGTTGCGTAATATTCACTGCATTTATGCCTTCAAAATTTAATAAAACCCTAATTAAGGCATTGGCTGTACAACATATGATAATTTGAATCATAAAACTGTGACAGTCTAGCACCCATGAAAGTCACAACTAAAAACACTAAACCTTAAACAAAACATTGGCGTACAATGCTGCCACTTCAAGCATTGCTGGCTGAGTGAAATTTTGCTACTGGGCAGCTCGGGTTCCCTTATGACTGGACGTTGTCTTTGTCAACTGACAACGGCGCTACTAGACTACTTGATTAACTAAGCTTTCTACAATCAACTACAAAAGAGTCTCCTTTCTATGTTTGATGATTTTTGAAGTTGGGATTATTTGTAGAGTAAGAATCAACAGTGGGAAATTTTAAATTTGTCTGTACAAGTCTCTGGTTAAGGACTTTCATAATAGAAAGTAATGGGGTACAGAATAAGCCTATAATTTCCCAACTACAGATCTCAAATTTCACAAAATCACCAACTTTCAATCTTTTAGCTGACATTGGGGGGTGACCCCCTACCCCCCCCCCCCTCCCGGCGTGACGCCCCTGATTATAACCCCAAAATGTATCGTTATTGGATAGCCAAATCAGTTGGGAATGACTGATTTGGTCTTCGTACTAATTGTTGTGGATAATTTTTAGCTGATTTTTAATCAAATAAATAATTCCCACCGATGATATTAAATGTTTTTATTTTAAGTTGGGAGTGAAGGGAATGCAAGAAAAGGTGTTTTTTCAGGCTTTATATCAAAATAAATCAAATATTGCTTCATCACAAACATAGTTTAATTTTATACACATAGTGATTGAATATCTGTCAAGGTGTCCTGGAATGTAATGACAACATTTTTTATTCATTTAAAAAGTTTCTCATTTAATGCCGCAATGCTCATGACAGATATTCAACAACTTTTGATATCAACATGTGTAGAAAATAAAACTATATGTTTCTACTGGAGCAATATTTTATTTATTTAAGCAAAAAAAAAAAGGTTCGCTATGAAAGAGAGAGAGTAGAAATTAATCGAGTAAAAACACACCCTCAGTACACCCGATTAGAATCGAACCCCGATCTCCCCGTACTCAGAAATCTAGTCTATTGCGAGAGTAGCGCCTTAGAACATGCGACCACCAAAGCGGTCATTTGTTAAAATATTAGATTTGTACTTGAAGGAGCCTGAAAATCAATCTCCCCTCTCTTCTCGACAACAACTCTGGCTCCGCCTTACACACTCACTCAATTGTCTGGATAGTCCCAAGTTAAATTAAATATGGTGCCAGAGAGAGTAATGATAAATCTCAGTTCGGTACCCGCGTGGTCTAACGCGCTACTCTCGCAGTAGACTAGACTGCCGATGACAGGGATATCGAGGTTCAAATCTCAGTTGGGTGGTTGTCCCAAAATTGTTTTCCACTCTTTCTCCACGCAAATACTGGTACAATTCATCTAAATATAGCCTTCCCAGTCTCTAAAACCACCAGCGTAGTTAGAATTAGTAAATAAGCGTGTAGTCCGAACGGGTAGTAAGACGCGGTGCTTAAAAAAAAAGCAATGATACGTTTAAATATTTAAGAAATCAAGGTCACTTGTGTTACTCTTGCAATGCCATTCTCCCTGTTTAGAGGGAAGGAAGAATTAGTAATCGCGGCAGGCAAACGCTACCGACGCTCATAGGAATATTATATGACTTGAAGGAAGTAGGCGTCGCTACGACCAGGACATAGCGCTTCTCGGGGGGTATGCCATTGTTACCGACCACGACGGTAGCGTACGCGAGCAACAACGGGACAAGAGCACGATTAGACATATCGAATATAAAGTTGCCTTTTAAAGGAGTGCGGAGTCTACCTTTTCAATTCGAAGCGAAGTAGAATCGAATAATAGGTGATATCCCCGAAAGCAAATCGAAGTTCGAACATTAAAAAAAAATTGCAGTCACAAAACAATTTTTTTATTTTGCATATCTATACAACTTACATAACTAACTGCATACCTAACTGCGCCATTTCTTTACGGTGTAGACAATATACTGTACATATCGCTTAAAAAAAACACTCCGTACCTAATTCATCCTTACTTTCTCCACACTTCCCTGTCCTTCCATGGTACTCCCTTCGCTTCAACAACATACATACATCGAGTGATACATGCTCTTTCATTCTTTAAACTCTTAATGTTTCTCGTTTTCGCACGTTCGTCTAGAACTAGGAAAGTGGAGGCCATGGAAATGAAGTTTGTTAGGAGCATTCTAGCTGTCAGCAGGAGAAACAAGATGGGGAGTGAAGTTATCTGGAAAAGAGGAGGAGGTACAGGGAGTACATGGGATAGTAGAGGAAGCAAGACTTGAGATGGTATGGGCATGTAATGAGGATGTTGGAGTACATGAGATAGTAGAGGAAGCAAGGGTGAGATGGTATGGGCATGTAATGAGGACGGAGAAGGAGAGGATGCCGAAGAAAATGTTGACGATGAAGTATGTAGGAAAGAGACCGCAAAGAATGCCAAGAAATAGATGGGAGCAGAAAATAACAGAAAGGGTTTAAGTTAGAGCAGAAGAATGTAAGAAATTGATGGAGGAAGAATGGTGGAAGAATAGAGGAAGATGGAGGCATTTTACTAAACTGACCCGGCCATAGGCTGGGAACAGTTGATGATCATGATCATGATAATGTTTAGAACATTAAACCACGTTTTAATGGCCTGCATCTTCCGTTTGATACACACACTCTACCTTAATATATTTGCTTCGTCACTTGATCCACACTCATTCTGTCAACATGCCCAAACCAAAGATTTTAGGAATACAAATAAATCTTTTTAAATCCATAATCAACTTTATTTTTTTAAATAATATAAGTTATTATTAGAACGTTAGCTATTCAACTATCTAAATATTTGTTATTTTAATGATAGAATATTTACTTAAAAAAACTGAAGGTGTGCCTTGACAATTTTAGAACATTGTTCAGTGTGCCGTGAGTTGAAAAACTGAAGGTGTGCCTTGACAATTTTTAGAACATTGTTCAGTGTGCCGTGAGTTGAAAAACTGAAGGTGTGCCTTGATAATTTTAGAACATTGTTCAGTGTGCCGTGAGTTGAAAAACTGAAGGTGTGCCTTGACAATTTTAGAACCTTGTTCAGTGTGCCGTGAGTTGAAAAAAGTTGAAAATTGGGGGTATAAAAGTTACCCTTACAATAGATCGGACTGCCGATTACTAATAGTACCTTGGTTGGATTTACTGAGGGTAGTTTTTACTAAATGGTTTTTCCTTTCATTCTCCACACAAATGCAAGTACACTTCCTCTAAATTCAACCTTCCTCATCATTGACACACTAGTATAATTAGTACATAGGTGTAAAACCCAAACGTGTTCTCAGACGTGATGCTAAAAAAACCTTAACAATCCATATCCATTTAGAGTTTGATATAGTTTCAGTGTTTTTTCACCCCATTTTAGTTTAGTTTAGTATTTAAAGTTCACTTTACAAATAGATATTGCTCACTTAGCAGAGTTCACAGCAACTAGCACTTAGTGGTAAATCCTAGAGTAAGAATTTTATTATTATTATTATTATTTAGCACCGCGTCTTACTACCCGTTCGGGGTCAGAAGAATTAATACATTATTAAGCATTCACTCATTTGAGCCTAACCCTAACTTTGACTCCTGATCTCTGAATCCATAATCAGCCTACTTAGTTATTCACGCACGGGATTTATTACATAGGGCATTTAATTATGTTTTAATCCAAACCGGTAGGCAGCTAAATGTCAAATTCATCTGGTCTGGATTATCAGTGACTGGGATGATCGGGGTTCGAATCCCAGCCGGGTTTACTTAACCTTCATAAAAATGCGTTTAACTTTCTTCTAAATTTATATCTTCCTCACCTTTACCTTATTACTTACTTACTCTATGGCATTGGGAACTGAAAAGCTCATTGCCGCACTTACAAAAGTAGGCCACCTATAATTATCTTAAGCTAGTTCTATCCGGTCTACCAGATTACACCCTATCCCTATCCTGATCTAGTTCTATCCAGTCCACCTCATTACACCCTATCCCTATCTTGAGAGCTAGTTCTATTCAGTCTACCTCATTACACCCTATCTCTTCTTGAACTAATTCTATCCAGTTCACCTCATTACACCCTATCTCTTTAAGGTCCATTATAATGTTGTCCTCCCACCTACGTCTAGGTCTTCCCAATAATCTCTTCCCATTTAGTTTACCAGTCAGTACCCTGAACACGATTCTAGATTCTCCCATTCGCGCTACGTGTCCTGGTCACCGTAATATACAAGGCTTGATTATCCTAACTATATCTTGTGATGAGTACAAGGTATGTAACTCATCATTATGTAACCCCTTCTACTCCCCAGTAGCCTCATCCCTTTTTGTACCAAATATCATGCTAAGCACCTTGTTTTCGAAAATCCTACTTTTTTTCGTCATGTAAGGTAAGAGACCACGTCCCACACCCATAGAGAACAACCGTTAAATTACTGTTTTATATAATCTGAGTTTTTTACGTAACAGCTCGAGGGAAACCCAGACAATGGATTTGAACGTGTTGAAAACAAATTGTTGACTAAAATGAAACCCAATTCCCTAGAGTTGATTAGGAAACAAGTGTTTGCAAAAGTATCCTTACTGGCTGTACAAAATACAATTTAACAAGATGCTACGACGTCGAGAGTCGTGAAACTTGTGACAAAACGTACCGAATAATCGGTCTTCTTACCATAACCAAACAAATTAAACATTAAAATAGCGATGTTAATGTTGCGTGCAATCAGATTGGCTGGTATAAAACACGTGGTACCCTTTATTTAACGTTCATTTATTATTCACTTGACGCGAAAGTTCTCTCTGAACAACTCTTTAAGTTAAAGTGAACGTTAAGTTAACTGCACCGTGACTGCTTACATTTATAAACACAAGAAGAACATTTACGTTACGTTACGTTACGTTACGTATTGTGAAAGTCACGCGAACTTTAAGTTGATTGTGATCCCGGCGTTAATCTGATGTGAAGTAAGATGCAGAACAAAACTAATGCAAGTTTTTATTATACTTTTCACTATACGTCCGAGCTATATGGAACTAACTAAGATAATGGGCTAGCTGTGAGAAAGGTATAATTTTGATGAAATGTGTCCTTTACGCGGTGGTAGATTAGGAAACGGTTTATTAAACACCTGCCTGAGTACGCCCCAGCCGAGCTTGAAGTTTAGTTGAGCCCACTGATACGGGTATTATTAATGTAATAATTTACCATCATATTTCAGACTATCGGTATTTATATTCTCATACGGCATGCGTCGTAAAAGTTGTTTTTTTAATGTTTTAATCGATGCCGACTCAAATATAAGTTTATTTGTTTATGTCCCGTCTCCTTTGGCAATCCTCCACAGAACCGCCACTGAATATGATGCCAATATGTCTGGCGGAGAAACCAGACGTCTACTTCGGAGCGAGGCAGTGCCAGAAATCTACTCGAGGTGAGATATAGCTTCCAGATGCGGAGTCGGGGAATGTTTGACGCGTGCTAGCNACTAGGTAGAAGGGGAAGGGAGGAGGGGGGGGGGGGGGAGGGGGTACATTCCACAAGTTTAGAGACAGTGTAGCCATCCATATTCCCGCCGAAACGAACTTCTCTATTTGTCTACACCTTGCTTAGGAAGCTGAGCAGGAGGACTAGCTCGAATGGTTCGTCTATAAATTAACCAATGAACCATTTTTATTTTGATGCAGGTATTTTTTTTAAGCACCGAGTCTTACTACCCATACGGGTTCCATGGCTATGTACTGATTACAGAGTTTAGGTTAGGCATGAGTAAGGTTACATTTAGAGGAATTGTACCAGCATTTGCGTGGAGAGGGAGTGGGAAACCATTTAAGAAAAAACCTCTCAGTATACCTGAGCAGCGTCGAACCACGATCTCCCCGTGTCCGGTAATCTAGTCTATTGCAAGTGTAATGCCTTAGACCATGCGGTCATCGAAGTGGGTACCAACGAAATTAATAATAATATTTTTAGAGTGTAAAAACGATAGTTAAGGTATTTTTTTAACGTCGCGTCTTACTACCCGTTCGGATCACACGTTTTATATGTTTGGTTAATTTTTTTGCACATGGGATGCTTATATAAAGTAAGTTCAGAACCTTAGGATATTGTAGAACTCATTAAAATTTGTTAAAAAAGTATTAGTAAACCTAGGTCATCAAACCAACTAGCACAGAGATATAGGTAATTTTGTCGTTCGGTAGTAAAAAATAAATAAATAATAATAAATGCGATGTTATTTGTGTTTATATGACATGAATGTATTCTCGTATCACTACGAAAAGTGTTATACATGTTATCCTTTCATTTCCACATTTTCTGATCAGACTATTAAGTGCTATTTGAAAGAAAAAAAAACTAACTTTATTCTACTCGTCTGACAACCGTTTTCAACTCAAAGTTGTAAGTCTGATAAATCAATTATTAGAAACGAATACACTAACCTTTTTATGTATCCCAATACAACAAAAAAAAGGGTCCAGATAATTATAGCCAAGGTACCGGAAAGCTGTGTAAGCGGGAGGAAAAGGGGGTAAGTGACTGGATCACTTGATTCTTTTCTGTATCTCTTTGTGAGTGGTTTGCGGACCTAGGTTTATCAAGACTTTCTTACTCATTTTAATAAGTATTACAAGATCCTAAGGATTTGAGCCACCCCCTTTTTTTTAAAGATCCTGTATAATAATCTCAAAAGTTCTTGAATATCGGTTATGAGCCAGGTAGAATTTGAACACTATTTTTTTTTATCTCCATTTATAAAGTTTCTATTAAAAATTTTCCCATGACAAATATTCTAGGAACTATTGATATTATTTTGAATAGAAGATTTATCTAAACGTATATACTGAAGTAATCTTTGATTTATTTTGGCCAACAATATTTCTTGTTTTAAAAACTATAAAATTATGGGCTCTTTCTTAGCTCACACGTTTACTTTCAAACCATCTTTATTCTTACATTTATTTTTAACTTGAAAATTTAAATAGAATTCCGATGAGACATCGTCCTTATTCATTACTAATGTGTGTTTATTTCATGTAAAGTGGATTGATAAAAAAATGGTTTTCACCAAGTATGTGCATTGTTTTCCCGCTTACGTGCTCTAATGATCCATCATCATCCATAATTTCTCCTTTACTTTGATCTCTTATTTTGTATTTACGTTCTATATTTATTCTTTAAATTCAACATTTTCTTAAATACTCATGTTCCCGTCTTTTTTTAATATATAAAACACTTTAATTTCCACAGTAACCAATTTAATTTTCTAATAACATTACCAATTTTGATCACTCTCAACCATTTTTTAAAGTACTAGAGCTGTTTGAAAACTTAGAAGACTCAAAGATAAAAATTGATTACAGTGTAATTTTCTGACGTGATCGACTGAAAATTGCCGCGAGATCTGCCGGTTGCCGACCCCTGGGGTAGGCGTCAATCTCGTAATTTAATGGACCGTCGATGATTTGGATATCGGGATTTGATTCCTGGTCTGGTGGTTTAAAAAAAAAATGTTTTCCACTCTCTCCCCACGAAAATGTTACCACACTTCCTCAAAAATTCAACTTCTTTAATTTTTAGACTAAATAATATAAATCTCTTGTTTTCTCTTTCTTCTACTAGAACCGGATTTTTATTATCGCCGGGTCTTACTTCCTGTTTAAGTTATACACAGTATGATAACTACTCTAATGAGGTGGATGAGGAAGGAAACATTTTAGAGATAATATACCCGCATTTGTGTGGAAGGAGAGTGGGAAAACATTTAGGATAAATCACCTTCATTAAACCCTAACGGAATTCATATATTGATCTTCCTCGTCATCAGCAGACCAGTGTAACACAGGAGTAACGCCTTAGACCATTTCGCCACTGAAGCGTATTTTTTTAAATTAAGTGCTATCACGTCTTTCAAGAAAAGTTACTAAAACAACTTTCCGTTACTCGCTTCGATGACTGCGTGGTCTAAGGCGTCGCTCTAGCAGTAGACTAGACTATCGATGACGAGTAGATCAAGGTTTGAATCTCGGTTGGGTGTACTAAGGGTGGTTTTTCAAAAAAGTGTTTTCCATACTCCCTCCACGCAAATTTGGTTACACTTCCTTTAAATATAACATTCCTAATCCCTGAAACTACTAGCGTAATTAGAACATAAGCGTATAGCCCGAACGGGTAGTAAGACACGGGGCTAAAAGAAAATACGATCTATCCACATATTTAAACCAATGAGGTAGGCATGAGGAAGGAATAGTGAAGAGAAAATGGTGGTCACATCTAACTGGAAGGAGAATAGAAAACATTAAATAAAACCGCAACTCCTGTATTGCCTAACAGGATACGAACCCTGACCACTACATCACCGGCAATACAGTTTATGGCGAGAGTGCAAGGGATCTTAGATCGTGCGACCATCTGTAAGGGTCATAATAATATAAAAGGTTATAGTATTACCTAGTGTTTACTGTTAAAACAGACCAAGCCGAACACAATTTGACACTCACTAAACGATCCTTCAAAGCCTCCGGAGTCGGCTGAGGATTCAAACTTCATTTGTACTCGTCTACGAATTGGAAACCCAGCGTGGAGGGGGAGGGGGAGGTTTTAAGTCCCCCATCACCCCACATTTTCACCCATTAATAGCAAAATCACGAGGCGGATCGACAAAGTTTGTAATAGACTGATTCCGCATTCAAAATGGGCTATTTAGTGAAAGGAGGGTTATGGAAATTTCACTTCGTCGTAATGACAGGGGAGGAGGATCTAAGGGTAAATTGGACCCTTATTTCACTACTCAGTTTACGACTGAGGGAAGGGCCATGGTAGTTCCAAGGATTAACAAATTGTCAAATGAGGTAAGAGTTGGGGGGGGGGACTTTTCTCCCCTTTTCAGTCCCTTGTACCTCCGTCTGTACCATCTTTCCCCAACTATACTCTCACAATCAAAAAAATATGCTAATTGCATGTAAATTACGTCTTGGCGGTTTGGAAAGGGATGGAAGTTTGAAAACGGGTAAGGAAAATGGTAAGGGGTAGGGGGGTGGACCGTATATCTTTAGGAAGTTGATACTATCGCAGCAACAAACATTCAGAAGTACCAACCTAATTGCCTGGCAGAAGAAAGTATAACGCTAGTGTGTGTTCCGTAATAATGTCTCTTCACGGTCTAATTGCTTTCCCCCTCCCTCTTTCATTTTCCTTCCCAACCACCTTCACGCCGAGCACGATTAGAGAATAAGTTTCCAGTTTGGAAATTTCGGTAGGGTGTTGAAGGATGCAGTTCAGGAAAATCGACTCCCTCAAGGTCTTCGGAGGGGAAACTTTGTTTTAATTGATTTACAGGAAAATTTGAAGAGTTTGTCTTTTTTTTTTTAGCTGTGTTGTCAGTTTACGGAACTTTTGAGTCTTCCGGACTTGATTAAACTAAATAACAAGATTAATTAAGGGCAGCTGTTGAACCCCTCACTCTTCACCCGCGCATAAATCGTCAACAAAACTAAGACATAAATGGCCGAACATTGAAAATTGTATATTTGAGTTAATACTATACTTGAAAGACTCGCTTTGATTGCCTCGAGGTCTAACGCGTTACTATCGCAGTAGATTAGACTACCGATGACGGGGGTATTCAGGTTCGAATTTCGGTCGAGTGTACTGGAGTTTTATCCAAAATGATTTTCCACTCTCCTTCCACGCAAATGCGGATACATTTCCTCTAAATATAACCTTGATAATCCGTAAAACCATTAGCATAATTAGTACATAAGCGTATAACCTAAACGGGTAGTAAGACGTGGTGTTAATATATAAATGTTAAGCTCAATGAGCGAAATAAACGACCAGAACGCGTTGTGATAATAGAGAAACAGTCACAACGCGAAATTTCGCATTCTGGTCGCTTTTAAAGAGCCGCAACGCGTTCTGGTATTCTAAAAAACACCCCATAGTGAATTTCATGCTATGGCTGTTAAAAAAAATAACCACAACGCGTTCTGGCATTTTTAAAATACCACAACGTATCGTGGTCGTTTCCTTTTACGACCACGACGCGATGTCTGAAGCTGGAAGTACATTTATGGTAAATAAGGTTTGCTATTACGTGAGCTTTCTTCTTACGTCATCCCCTTCCTCATTTTACCTTGGACATGCGCACTAGTACCATGTTTGTAATCTTTCATAGTGTATCTCGTGTCTTGTCAGTAGTGAGTGATGAAGCTGGAAGATAGTAGTTTTTACATGTCTGTTAATAATGTGAAGAATAATTTTAGTAAAAAGAGTAAATGAGTTGAATGAGACAAGCAATAATAGGAGTTTATTTCTTGATAATGAGCATTACAACACAATCTTACGGGAAGTGAAGGAAGTTCAGATATTGCGAAAGAATAAACATTCATTGACTTCGAAACATTCCCAGCGTCTTAAAAAATACGATGTCATAAAGATCGGCGATACGGAGAAACTTATTGAATGTGGTTCAGGAGAAAATGATGATTCAAACTTTCGTTACTACTGCAAGACAGATGAGCTGTTTGATGTTTCGGGTTAAATGCCAACAGGGTGGAAAAGAGGAAGATGGAAATTGGACCAATGAGAGTTTAGAAGAAACAATAAACAAAGTTTACTGTGTAATTTGTGAGGAGTTTTCAAGGGCTCAACAATTTTCAGTGTTTGACAAGTTTGTTCTTGATATTTGTGGAGGATACAGTGAAGATATTGAGGGTTTTGGACAGAAAGTCACTTGCAACCTCTTTGTAAGAAAGAATCAAATTAACATTAAAAAAGCTCAAAATTTGTTTCTCTCTCCAAATAAGGATTTCCAACAGTATGGATTGGGACAAACTTTGTGGTCAGAATGACTTACGTTGACTGAGGACGTCTGGCCCCCAAAAATGTCCTGACAGTTGTCACTGATGTCAACTCCTCTGGACTTTATCAGTTGGGCACAAATAAAGGCCTACCAAAGTGGCTCTATGCTTGCAATGAGCTCACAACTGCTGACAACTTCATCGATGCACATGATGTGTTCTCTTCGGTCAGCATCAATAATAACATTATGGAAGTAAGCAGGGGTTTGTAAGCTGAAATTGTAAGAGGTATTGCTTCGATAAGAAGTACAACTAAAATATCAAGTGGTGTTATAAGTGTCATTCTAAGAGCTCCTGCAAAAATAAATTAGCTTTGCTGTTCTTAATTAAGTATAAGTTATATATATATATATATGATAATTAAACTAGTGCGTTTATAAAAAATGGATTTTATGTCATCTTTTCTGAAAATTGGCTAAAATTTGTTTGGAATTGCGTCATGGCCGTAAAAGGAAACGACCACGATACGTTGTGGTATTTTCAAAATGCCAGAACGCGTTGTGGTTATTTTCTTTAACAGCCTTAACATGGAATTCGCTCTGTGGTCTTTTTTGGAATGCCAGAACGCGTTGTGGCTTTTTAAAAGCGACCAGAACGCGAAATTTCGCGTTGTGGTTGTTTATTTATTACCACAACGCGATCTGGTCGTTGATTTTGTTCATTGAGCGTTTTCGGTATTTGAGCTTAACATATATAATATAATAGAAGGGACGCAGCAACAATTACTACAAGAAAGAGAGATTAAATATATATTACAAAACAATAGCACTTTTTTTATTTTATTTTTTTACAAAAATAGGATATCAGTAATCGGGTTATACGCTTTAAGTACTAATTACGCTAATGGATTTAAAATTGGGAAGGTTGAATTAGAGGAAGTGAGCCCGCATTTGCGTGGAGGGAGAGTGGAAAATCATTTAAGAAAAACCGCCTCCAGTTCACCCGACCGAGATTCGAACCTCGATCTCCCCGTCCTCAGCAGTCTGGCTCAAAACGACAAGCGCGTTAGCCAACTACGCCACCGAGGGATACCAATTTTGAACACCATGGTTGTAGTAATGTTTTTTATAAATAAACAGCCATTAGTAAACTACTATAAAACTTCTATAAAATTAATTTAAAAAACAAATACCTAAAATTATGTAAATTGTATAAAACCTAACAGATACTAAATGCCTATTTAAACCAAATCGTTAGAACCATTTTAAAAAATATTTCAAATTAAACCCAAAAAAATAAGTAAATTACGGTAAAATTAATTTGAGGGATAGTGTGAAAATAAATTTTTAAAAAATTCCGAGGAATAGCCGTATAATATCTAAACATCAAGTTTAAACGAAATCCATCAATCCGTTTCGTGTCTAGGCATCGAAATCTGACCTCAGAGTACAAAGCAGTGGTGTAATTGACCTTAGATTATCATTAGTTTTCTTACTACCCATCCGGGCTGTCATTATTTAACCACATTAATTGGGTAGGGAGGCAGAAAATAGAATTATAGAAGAACTGTACCCATATTTGTATAGAGAGAGAGAGTGAGTGGAAAACAATTTAAGAAAACTCATCCTCAGTATGATCAAGCCGGGATTTTTACTCTGACTTTCTCGGATAAACCAGTCTAGTATCGTGACGTCGAATGTACTGAGGTGGTGTCCATTTCTCTAATAACGCAAATGCGGTAACAATTACTCTACATTTTACCTTTCCCATCCCTATCCAATCAGTGTAAATACACGGAAAGCCCCGAAGACGTGGAGAGTGGAGGTGAAACGAATATTATTGGTCGATAGACTGACTTATATTTGTTTGTAAGTCGTGTGTTTATAGTCACTTGGTTCATATCGTGCATGTCAAATCCTTCTAATAAACAAATCAACACAAAATATCGCCTTCCAGAAAGTTCTATGGAAAGATTTTGGAATTCATCCATAGGCAAATTTTTGAAAAAGAAGGGGAAGTGAAGAAAATGTATATTTTACTCTTCCTCTCTTTGGCAACAAAGATAAAAGAAACACAATATTGTTTTTTCTCAAACACACAGCTGGAGGTCCAAAAGGCCGAGGTGACATAGCCCTCAGGACCTAGTAAAGTTCGGGGCTGGGGGTGAAGTGAGCAGGGGCGCAGTATTCTAAAAAAAAAAGAAAAAAACACAAAGGATAGTAGATTATAAATTATATTTTACTATAAAGTAAGTTTATATTCCAATAAACGTGTAGATGTTTGGTTGAAAGAAGAAATCCCAGTAGAGTTAACTGGGATATTGCCAATCAGATTTTGCGCTTTCATCATTTATAATAGTGTATGAGTTTAGATCTTATTTTAAACACAGCGTCCTACTATCTGCTAAGATTGTAGGAATGAGGAAGAGTTCTAGAGGTGTTATACCGGCATTTACGTGGAAGGAGAGTGGGAAAACCATTTAGGAAAAAAACACTCTCAGTAGACCCGACAGGTATTCGAACTCCGATCTCCTAGTCATCAGCAGACCAGTCTAACCCTAGAGTGACGCCTTCTAGGAATTCCCAAACTTTTTCACTTTAGGGTGCACTTAGTTAAACACAAAATTTTTACGGCACACTTGTATAAAGATTGTAATATAATACTTTTTTTTATTAAATTTAGATAAAACAAATAAAATAATTTGTATCGCGACACCCGCGTCGGTGGTCGCATGGGAAATTTTGGCAACGCACTGATTGAGAACCACTGCGGCTTAGACCTTCCTGCCACTGAAGCACGTCATTTATTTTAGTGTTTAATGGATTGAACACAAACCTATTTTCTTTGACCATATAAAATACATATAGACATGTAAACATAGTTTTATATGTGAAAATTATATTCTTTGAAGTCCAAGAAAATTTTGGTTGATTATTCAATCCTAAATTCCCTGTAAACGAAAGGTAACTGATATACGTAGAATGGATCTTTGTTAATTGAACGATGAAATTCAATAGGGGAGGGGTGGTCTTAGCACACATGGTTTTGGAATGTTGTATTTTCCTCGTCTCTCGTTTGTTCTCCTACTCCCGGACAACTCCGCCCAGCAACGTTTAAAACCCACTTGATTCCTGGCGTGTATGAATTTCCGCTCGACTATCCAAGCGCCTTAATACTCCTCACTCGATTGAATCATAAACTTTTTGTCACAAAAGAGGGGAATTAAATAAGAAACAAGAAAGGAAGGAACCTAAACAAACAAGGATGCGCGAAGAAAACGGAGACTTCAACGAACAAGCAAGGAAACCGAAACACACACACACACACACACACACAAACCCCACCAGTTTTTTGTTTGATGGCGGCGTGACTCGACTGAGAACGAGTGACGTGAAGTAGTTCGTTCCTCCGCCAACTGAAGGAGACATCAAGGATTATAGTGTTAGTTATGACAACAATGTCGACTGCTGCAGAAATGTAACAATGGAGGAGCGGTTGTGACACAAGAGACGAGCTTAGCGTCACGAGTCTGTCGACGGAAATATGACGAGGGACTTGGAAACATCGTATCGTGAATTACAGGAGTTTCCACCGCACTCGGTCAATATCTTGACGCATAGTAAGATTCTGGTAAGAAGTACCGTATCCGACAGCTACAAAATGTACCAACAAATACTTTAGGTTATATTCTTTAAATTGAAAAAAATGACACCTCGACACTGGAATCGAGCCCGGGATATTTGATTCAGTACGTCAATGCTCTAACCACTGAACTCTCCAGGAGTCGTCTCATGCCCAGGGTCATTATTCACTCATATTTTAAGACAGATTCTGTAATGGACGCGTGGAAATAGTCACTTACATAATATTAATGATCACGAGCTATTAGAGAAAGCAGCCACCTTATGTCTAGATTAGGTTATAACCGTAATTAACAAATATAATAGCTTTTAATCTATCATTAATTAAATTTAGTCACACAGAAATTCATGTTCTCTTCAGCTGTTACTTTGGATAGATAATATCAATAGCTACCTATAAAATAAAACAAATAACTTAGACAATGCGTTGCCAGATACTATAGTTATGCGATAAATGCAAATATATTTTACTGTTGAATTTAGTCAACAGATGCTGTTAAAGTGTAGATTGAGATTATAAAGGAAAAATGAATATTTTTGACCCGCTTCAGTGGCCCCATGGTATAACGCACCGCTATCGCAATATACTAGACTGCAGATGACGGAGAGATCGGAGTTCAAATCTCGGTTGGGTGAACTGAGGTTTTTTCTTTTCCAAATGCGTTTTCACTCTCCGCGCAAATGCGTGTAAATTTCCTATAAATACCACCCTCCTAATACCTAAAACGCCTAGTTTAATTAGTATGTAACCGTATAATCCGAAAGGGTAGTAAAATGCGGTGCTAAATATATATATGTGTGTGTATTTATTGCCTGTCAAAATTAAAGATTAATGTTTGAGGTTTGAGAGAACTATTAAAACACGTGGCTTTGAAAGTTATATTTATCTACTTTGAGTGTTGAGTGAGACGTGACACAATATATATTATATTATAGTGACACAACGAACTTTCAAAGTAGAATACTACAATAATAATCAAACAAATCGGGAAGGATATAAATTCCGTTTGGGTTTTAAAAGGTTTTAAGTTGTCACTATGGATATAAACTATACTGCTTATGACAGGGAGGTCGTCATTTTAATTCCTGTTGGCTATACGAAGGCTATTTTATTTTTTAAATACATTCTCTACTAACACAAATTCGCGTACACTTAATCAAAATTCAACCTTCCTCAGCCCAAACTCATTAGCGTAGTTAGTACGTGAGAGTATGAACAGGTAGTAAGACGCGGTGCTAATAATAAAACTGCGAGAGTAGCGTGTTAGACAATGCGGGCACCGAAATGGGTTTTAAAGTTCTGACACTTTGCGACAATCAGTGATCTACCAAGATTTCAAGTGGACCTTT
Source organism: Timema monikensis (assembly GCA_902151445.1). Classification (NCBI taxonomy): domain Eukaryota; kingdom Metazoa; phylum Arthropoda; class Insecta; order Phasmatodea; family Timematidae; genus Timema; species Timema monikensis. The sequence continues at coordinate 57,713 of CABFVZ010000844.1, read as the reverse complement.
GTGAAAAAATGATAAATAAATATGAGTGGTTGTTGGAATGATTACTTCCATTAGTTTACAAAAAGAAAATCTGGTGCACCGTTCGGACTGTCATGTATTGATAAATGATTTTGTATAGGATTATATTCTTCCGTGTCTATTTAATCTCTTCTCTGTTCCCATTACTAACTAGAGTGCATGCGCGAAAACAAGTGGAACAGATGTTGTTGGCATGAAGTAATAATCCTTGTCACATCTTCCCCCCATTCTCACCCTCTTTCCGCCTTCCGTTGTTTACCTGAGAGAAACAAGATGGCGGACATTCACCCTGGGAGAGCAAGGTTACACGTCAGGGAAATCAACTTCCATGTATTCTCGATCTTGTGCCACACTACCAGATATGTACGTGCAAGAGGAGGGTAGGACTGAGGCGTTCTTCCCCACCCCAACCCCTAACAAATATCTGTGTTTTAAGGGTTCTGCACTCTCCCGCCACAAATGTATGTACTCTAAATTATATTGTCCTCATTCGTGCCCCATTAGTGTAAATATGTGACTATCCCGAACGGTCGGTAAGACAGGGTGCGACAAAAACAACCCAGGTAAAATATATTCGGACTGCTATAAAAATAACCTTCTAATGAAATAGTAGTTTTCTAGCACCGCGTCTGACCACCCGTCCGGGTTATACGCTTATATACTAACTACGCTAATGGTTTTAGGGATTAGGAAGGTTATATTTAGAGGAAGTGTATCCTTATTTGCGTGGAGGAAGAGTGGTAAATCATTTAGTTACAGACACCTTCATTAAACCCCGTTTTTTTTTCTAACACCGCATGTTACTATTTGTTCAGACTACACGAATATATTTATAAAATCTCCAATGGGGTAGGTATGAGAAAGGAAACATTTTAGAGGTGATGTACCCGCATTTGTGTGGAAGGAGGGTGGGGAACCATTTAAGGAAAAACCAACCTCATTAGACCCGACCGTGATTCGAAGGCCATTCTATCAGTTGGACTCAAGAGTGATGCCTTAAGCCATTCGGCCACTGAAACCCACTCTTGATTCGAACCCCGACATTCCTATCACCGGGAAACAAGTCTAGATTAGATTGACATTCATGCCGTATTGTCACCGATATGGGTATTCCCCGTGTAAATTGTTTACATTTTGCTTTTACTCTTGAGTTTTTCAACTCTAACATTCAAACAAACAAAATATCATACATTTATAATCTCAAAGTTTTTTTGGACTCACATTGGTTATCACGTGGACTGAGCACCAATATCGTTTAGTCTGGTTAACCGGTCACAAGGGAGTCGGAGCTCGAATCTTGGTCGGGTGTAGTGAGGATGTTTTTACTAAAGGGTTAATCTTGGTGTGAATTTTCGAAACGTAATTTTATCACTATGGTTATCCCATCTTATCTCCACGCTAATAGTTAATAACCAACCTCCCAACCTTATGTCATAGAGTAAGCATTAATTAACATTGATATTTAACGTAATAATAATAATAATAATAATAATAATAAAACACTTCTTAACTGAGTCACGATCAGATTTCACGAAGACAGTTTTTTTTTATTCTACAATATTTTTTTCAGATTGATGCGTGTGTGTTTATTTTTCATTTTCTGCCTACTCATCTCATTCTTTTATGGTGGATGATAAAAACTTTTAATTTACAACAAACTGGAACAAAAGCGATTGTAGTATTTTGCTAGGAATAAACTTTTAGAAAATACAAAAACGTGTTTACGATCAACATTATTATTAGTATAATTTTAGAAGAATTTATTATATCTATCAAAAGCGTCAGCTGCGGCTTACGTGACTTTATCCTTAAATTAAACTTTTTCATCCAAATTTGGTGAGACCACGTTTATTCCGGAAATTCGTAATTTTGTGAATTTTTTACGGTTAGAAATGCACATTACAAAGTTGGATCACGTAATTAGTTGCAGAAATAACACGTTTATTTACAATATGATACAGTGTGAGGGATAAAATGTAATTTTTTGCTATAATCAAAGTCGGAATATAGCCTAGAATGTAATAAAATACTAAAAGTTTGTGTTTTTTTTTTAGATTTGATGTCTACACGAAACTATCGCTTTAGATAACTACGCCACCGAGGCAGGTAGATTTTCAATTCATATTATTACATTTTTTTTTATCTAAGGGTTATATTCCGGTACTTAGGATGATTGTAATTCAGATAAATGGTTTTCTAGTGCATAAAATAGTTTTGGTAGGGGTGTGCGAGTATAAAAAATTCTAGTTCAAATCGAATTTTAGTAGCTGCTAGGACTACATGATTTTTATGAAATTCTAAATATTTGAGTAATCGAAATTTTCGATATTATTCTCAAAATTCCTAGTTTGATTAATTTTAATCAATTTTAAGATATTATTTCATAGCAAATGGATTTACTCAATATTTCTTCTAGCCTAGCTAAAAAAAATTATACAATTATATTAAATTTATTAAAAAAATTATAATGTGTGTGATTATATTTTTTTGAAAAAAAAATTTAGTTATAAAAAAATTATATCTGTACTTATTTTAAGTTTATGCTTGGATCTATTACAGAAATTTAACTTGAAACATTTCTTGTACAAATAATTCTCTATTACTATTCTAACTCGAAAAAAAACTCGTTTTTTATTCAAACTAACTTGAACTTGACTCGGAAGTGAAAAATGTCTTCTCGCACACCAATAAGTTTAAGTTTAGGTAAATAAAAATTCTGGTTAAAAAGTTACTTCCTATCAAAATCAGACTGTATTAGTAAAATAAAACTAAATCAACAACTTCCTTCTTGAAGTTATGGTTCTTTTCGACGGTGGTAATTTATCTTGGAGATTGTGAAACGCCGCTCACACATGACCTTGCTCCAGTTTGTCACATGTGTGTGTGTGTGTGTGTGTGTAAGGATGGTTGGAGGGGGTAGTATCTTGATTTATAGGAGGACTCGTAATCTTATACTCTTTCAGGGTGGTAGGAATATACTACTAGTTTGTTCCCAGGCTCTCTCTATATATTTCACTCCCGGAAACGTGACTCTGGGGATTCCACCGGAAATTAGGTGGCGGTATCTGTCGACTTTCTACAGCAGAGAAAGAAGAGAGAAAAGAAAGGTTGGATATAAACTGAGAACCGTGGGAAAAATATAAAAATGATCTGTCGAATACTGGAACATAAGAAAATTAAATTATATCTGGTTAATACAGAGTTATTATAGGTTTAATAACCTATACAAAAATTTTATTACCATTTACTTAAACATAATTGTCGAACAAAATAATTAGTTAAAAATTATTTTCTAGACTATTTATGTGTTAAAATACAAATCATATTTAATTATTAATATTATAATTTATATTTATATTAAAATATAATTTTTGATTAGCTTATACTTACATTAAACAATATTATTTAATTAAATCTTTAATTCAATCTTTAATAAATCAAATCCATTAATAACTATTACATAAATATTACATTGATTTTACATATATATCACAGATTTCCAACGTGGCAGAACTCAGGAAATATGTGTAGTCAGGTGTTTAAATTTGTATTGCATTTATATAATAAATGCAACATGAAATGTATACATTTGGTGACCTGGTGGTATAGGGGTAAGGTGTCAGACTTCTATGCTGGCGGCCGGGGTTCAATCCTCGGTCCCGGCACAGATTTATCTGATTACCAAACCCTTCCTTCACCTCTGACAAGACATCTTGTGAATGTGGGGAATGCCAGGCCTCCACCGTGGTTCGGATTCCACGTTAAACTGTAGGTCCTTCATTTCATCTCACAATCACCCTACCATTACACATTAGCGTAAGTGCGTATAACCCGAACGGGTAGTAAGACGCGGTGCTAATAATAATAATAAATGTATACATTTGATTGCGGATACCCCGTACCGTTAGTAAGACGCAATACACAAAAAGAACAATAATTTCATATTCAGAAACTAGTACAAGTGCAGATCTTTTGCATAATTTACAATTCGTTGACCTTCCATATTTATGCAAACTACTTTGAGCCTAGTGGTGTTTTATTTAGCAATAAGTTCTACACAATCATGTTCAATGTTTCATCAACTGTAAACTTTTTTAATAAGGACCAAGTGTTTTAATCACAACTTGTCAATGTGTGGTTTCGGATCCCACGTTAAACTGTAGGTCCTTCATTTCATCTCACAATCACCCTACCATTACACATTAGCGTAAGTACGTATAACCCGAACAGGTAGTAAGACGCGGTGCTAATAATAATAAGGACCAAGCCAATACTATTTCCCTCTTACGTCTGCGAAGAAAATAAATATTACAACACAACTGTACAAACTTTTTTCATATAGGCTAGCTGAGTACATTTTCCCTCTTCAGCAAACGAGCATAAACCCTCGCTATACTATTTACGTTTGTACAGCATTGATTTTCATTTAAAAATAAACTCTTTTATGTTTCCTATTCTAGATAAACGTATGCTTCTAATAATTTGTAAATAAAATCTATATACTGACAGGAAGATACCTACTCGACATTTTCGTGAAGTAACCAAGTATCCAGAGTTGTAGACGATTATTTTTTAAAATTATTTCAATATAAGAAAAATAATATATTGACGATGCATGCGTATTTTTTTATTGTTATTATTATTTAAGAATAAATGGTTTTTGTTTCACTGCTATTGTATAATGTATAAATTTAGGAAAATAAAATTTAAATACATTAACATATAGAATCCTCTCATAACTTGTTTCTACGTCATAGGTAGGCAATGCGGTTAGTGCTTAAACTTATATATATATATATATATATACTATTTAATAGTATATATATATATATATACTATTTAAATGGCATATGTATATATATATATATATATACATATGTCATTTAAATAGTTGATTTTAGAGTTGAGTAGTTTTTTTTAATGTTTCACACGTGTCTCTTTCATTCGCACATAACATATTCTATTCACGTCAGATTTAACTTGCTCTAGCTTATATATATATATATATATA
>CABFVZ010000844.1:26333-52657 GCA_902151445.1 Timema monikensis | reverse complement strand
TATATATATATATACACACACACTTCATCCCATAGCCTGAAAATGTCATTCATACGACTATCTTAGAACAGCTGCTGTGGCTGACAAGTCGATCGTACGCTGACATGTGACATGTGTAGCAAGTGTAGCAAGTGTCATTTTAAAGTGTGGATGTCACGTGTTGCTGTGGAGCTTGAATTATAACTGCTCTTCAGACTAGCTCTCGACGGTCCATCTGTACCGTGACACGTGCCATCCACGCGTGTGTACACGTGTAACACTAGAGTGTGAGCATCTGAAGGAGACCATGAAAGTTATGGGGCTTACCTTGACGGGTTACACTATGGCGCACATTATAAGGTAGTGCCAAAATGTAGTACTGCTACCTTTCAGGCTAAATGAGGGGTGTATAAAGTTGGCACACCACATTCTCCAAATAATCTTACATGTGTTCATATGTGCTCGAAATTCAACGTTTTTGCTGACAAATTACCCAAATTACAATTACATGAATGTGGTGGGCTAACTTGATTTCAAGCTAAACCTATCATAATTATCCAAATTTACTATCGCATTAGCTTAATCGGAGGCGTGTTTGTCTACTGAACCAAGGGTCTCGGATTCGATTCCTGGCATGAACGAAAAATGTATCATTGATGAAATGTGATTTTACCCTTTCACATTGATGAATTAATGGTCGGGGGCTAGATTTTGTGTCTGTTCTAGATTTAAGTTAGTTTACAAATCGCGTGCTGATATACTGACTCGGTTTAGAAAGTGCACGTTAAATACCTCAGATAAATGATAAAATAAAACATTGCATGTTTGAATGAACCATTCGATTGTGCTCCGTTTGTGCTCATATGTGCCCGCCATTCATCATTTGTGCTATCAAATTTTACCCGAGGAAATTATTTTAATGTTGTGGACCTAACTAATTTCAAGCTGACCCATTATATTTTCCCTAATATCTTATCGCACTTTAGATTGATATATTAGATTGTGTTCCATTTATGCTCACATGTGCTCGATATTTAGCTTTTGTGCTATCAAATTATACCAATGGTAATCATTTTAATGTTGCGGGTCAGTTTGATGTTCGAATAGGCCTGTCACATTTTTGAAATACATTTTTTTAGCACCGTGTATTTTTACCCGTTCGGGATATTATTATCATTATTATTATTATTATTATTATTATTATTATTATTATTATTATTATTATTATTAGCACCTCGTCTTACTAACCGTTCGGGTTATACGCACTTACGCTAATGTGTAGGTAAGGTAGGGTGATTGTGAGATGAAATGAAGGACCTACAGTTTAACGTGGAATCCGAACCACGGTGGAGGCCTGTCATTCCCCACATTCACAAGATGTCTTGTCAGAGGTGAAGGAAGGGTTTGGCAATCAGATAAATCTGTGCCGGGACCGAGGATTGAACCCCGGACCCGTAACACAGAAGTCTGACACCTTACTTCTAGACCGCCAGGTACTAGTTACGCTGATTGTTTTAAGGGTTAGGAATATCATATTTAGAGGAATTGTGCCCGCATTTTCCTAAAGGAAGAGTAGGAAACCATTTTGGAAAAACATCCCTCAGTACACCCAACCGAGATTCGGACCGCGATCTCCCCGTCATCGGCAGTCTAGTCTACTGCGAGAGTAGCGCGTTAGCCCATGCGACCACCGAAGCAGGTCATCTTGTGCCACGTATGCACCCACGTGTGTTTCTGGTTGCAGAGCGCGAGTGCGACCAGCTGAGCGGTCCCGATCTGGGCGCCGTGACCTTGACGGGCCGATTGTTCGGAGACCGAGCCTCGTACCTGTGTGATCCGGGGTACCACGTGGTGGGACTCCAGGAGAGGGCCTGTCAAGCCGATGGGACGTGGTCGGGACAAGCCCCATCCTGCAAGGAGAATAGTGAGTACCAAAAATGAATATTTATAAAGGATTAAATAGCAATGTTATTATATCTGATAATTACGTTTATAGCCGCATCTAAATATAATATTCTTTAAATTGAAAAATGAAACCTGGACACGGGATTCGAAGTCGGGACCTTTGACTTAGTACACCAATGCTCTACCCACTGAGCTATCCAGGAATCTTCTCGTGGCCAGGGTCATTCTTCACTCATGTTTCAAGGCAGAGTCTGTAATGGACGAGTGGAAATCGTCGGCTACGAATGTGTGATCAATTAAGATCACGAGCTATCAGATAAGGCAGCCACCTTAGACTCGACATTTGGCACCACAAACTCTGCCTTAAATTATGTGTGAAGAATTACTTTGGGCACGAGACGATTCCTGAATAGCATTGGTGTACTAAGTCGAAGGTCTCGGATTTTAATCCCGTGTCCAGGCGTCATTTTCCAATTTAAAGAATATATCTGATGTTTTGTTTGTTCTCATGAGGATACATATTTTGTTTTCTACCGTTTATTGACCAAACTTCTGTTGGGCTATATACATTTATTGGGAAATAGGAAAACTACGATTTATTTTTTTATGAAAATATTTTTAATACTTCACTAAGGACCGGTCTTGTGACTACCGGGTAGATATTGCTATTGGGAGGTTAAAGTTATCTACCTGAAAAAAGTTATCAGCCACTTTAATGTTCTACGCGGCTTATGGACTGAATTTATTTGCTAGATAGCTATTTGTAGTATACATATATTTTTATGCAGAACACACAAGGCTGGTACTGTTTTTGCTGGTGCGCGCATGCAACGCGTCACTATGGCAACAACTATTTTAACTTCCAGATAAAAGTTATCAGGTACTTAAACCTCCGGATAAAAATGTGATGGATAAATACATTTTATCTGGCTGATAAATGCTATCTGGAAGTCATAAGACGCACGTTTAACTTATCCACCAGATATAAATATTTATCTACCAGATTAATATTTATCCAGGAGTCATAAGACCGGCCCTAAATGTGATATATTTAAACATGTGGTAATCTTAATAACAGGTTCTTAACAGTATTTTAACACCAGCTTGTAATTAAATGACATATATAACGTAAACATCCGCTCTAGTGGCGTCACTTTCGTGTTAGAGTGGCCTGCTGATGACGGTGAGATAGGAGTTTGAATTCCGGGAAGGTCTACTGAAGGTGATTTGTCCTAAATGGTTTCCCACTATACTTCCACACAAATGCGGGCAAATTACTTCTAAAATGCTTTCTACCTCATCCCTACCTCATTAGAATAATTATCATTATTATTTTAGTGAGTCTTGAACAGGTGTTAGGACGTGGGGATAGAAAATTCCTTTTGATAAATGTCTGAATAGAAACCGATCAGAGTGGATACAATGCAGGAGTTTGTAGATATAATTCCAGGGGATATAGTGCAGGTTATAAACAAAACAAAGCACACATTATTATTTTATGTTTTGTATATATATATATATACAACATAAATATATATATGCCTATTGCGCGTTTGGGCTACATTATTCGCAGCCCAGTAGGGGAAAGATTACTCAGTAGCAATGTACCGCTGCCCAGGAGACGCCCGAATGTACTGATCGTACATCCTTTCCATGTCCCTATGAGGGTGATAGTGAGTATGAGGGTGTGGAACCGGTGGAAACAATTAAACCCAACTTAAGCCTAACTAACCAAACCCGTGGGAGGAGAGTGGGAAATTGTGTAGGAAAACCCACCCTTAGATAACCCAACCGGTATTCGAATTCTGAACTCCTCGTCATTTCAGGCAAGCCTAACACGAAAGTAGCTCGTCAGATAAATCAGTCATTTAAGTGGGGTTAGTACTGAATTAAGAACGGAAGCATCGTCCTCGAGTTACGGTACATTCTCTACTCTTTCCCGCGGTGTTTGTTGTTACTGACGAGTGTGTTGTGAATGTACCGATGTGGCAGTCTACTGCACGTCTCCGCCGCACATAGAGCACGCCCGTCACAACGCCCTGTCCGAGCAGGTCACCTTCGACTTGGACAGCACCCTCCAGTACCAGTGTCACCACGGCTACGTCACCAACGGCTTCCCCAAGGCCAAGTGTCTCGCTATCGACAACGTGGCCTCCTGGTTCGGGCCCGACATCTCCTGCGAGCGTGAGTACACGGACTTTTAGGACTGCCTGTACCAAGTGTGAGTGCAAGGACTTTTAGTACTGCTTGTACCAAGTGTAAGTACACGGACTTTTAGGACTACCTGTACCAAGTGTGAGTACAAGGACTTTTAGGACTACCTGTACCAAGTGTGAGTACAAGGACTTTTAGGACTACCTGTACCAAGTGTGAGTACAAGGACTTTTAGGACTACCTGTACTGAGCACTTACTACTGGCAAAATGCAGGCCCTATTCCTCAATATTTGCACTAACAAAGAAATTTGTTACAATGTGTACATAATAATAAACATTATGTACATTTTTACAAAAAAAAAATAACCAAAAGGATGTAGCTTAGTGTTAAATAGTTTTTAAAAATTTGAGGTATTTTAAAAATGGTTAAAATTATTATTGTGCTCAAAATTTCAATCCAAAGAATTATTCATATGGTCATAAAAATAAAATACTATATTTGTTTTTTTGAGGCAAACTTAATAACCGATAGCAAAATTAATCAAAATTTGTTCCAAACTATAATAGTATGTATGAGAAAGTACGTGTGACTGTCGCATAGCGATGATTTAACTTGAGAAAATACACAACGCGCGATTTAATGCATAAACGCTGTAAAGAGTCATCTTAAAATGTAATTATTTATTCTTCTTCTTCATTCATAAACCTGAAGGTGGGTTTGATGTAATTTCTATCCATCCGAAGCTGGGCATGCATTCAGTATTTCCTCTGGTTAGTGCTACTCGCACAATCTGGTAGAAAGCTCATCTACCAGGGGAGTTCATAAAGTGTGGTTGTTTGCCGATGTCTTCCACACTGAATTTCTATGAGCGAGCGCGATAGAACCTATCATTTTTGCCGGGAAAGGTATTTTCACACACTTTCCGGGGTTATTTTACTTTTCCACAACCGAGATGGGAACAACGGCTTTACTTCCTTGCGAAGGAAGTTGTGCTAAGAGTTTCTATCACTCAAGAAAAATCCTTCGACCTTGCCTGGGTTTGAACCCATGAGCATCGGATCCTCAGTTGAATACCTTACTCCAAGACCACCAAGGTACATGTATTCATTTTTAATTATATTTAAAAAAAATATATATATAAATAAATAAATAAATATATATATATATATATATAAATTGATACTACTGTAAGGAAAACATGGGATAAAATTTGTTCAATAAAGTGTACACTATTTGTTTGAAATATTTTGTTTAGAGGCAACACTATTATAGACGCTTCTATGCACATTATTTATTTGGAAAAACATTTTCTTTGAAGAACTAGTGAAAAAGGACCGACCAAGCTTTTAAAGCCTTTCAAAGAGTTTTTTCTAATCCGATATATTTGATGGTTTTTTTTATGCTAAGAGTACATAAGTTATATTTTAATGTAACATTTATCTTACTATCTGGCACATACTTAACATGAATGTAGACAAGTGCTTCGTTCTGCATCCTCTTCTACACATTTGTAGTCTTTTTACGTATTTTACTATGACTAAATCACTTTTTGTTTGTCCTTTGTTTGATATCTGCATACATTAATGTACGCCTTCCACCCAAAGCGTGAATGGTTTACAAGTATCGTTTCTTTCTTTCTTTCTTTCTTCCTTTGTAGTCCTTGTGGAAAAAAGAAGTAATTTGTTCTGTCAAACTTCAAACACAGCTTGTATTCGCATGCTTCATTGACAACGAACTGAACAATACAGTCCAGTTTTATCCTAACTTTATCCAGTCGTGTGCCCCTGTCTGGGCCATGGATCAACAAATTATATACCCCTCCCCCCCAAACCCCAGCTCTTCATTCATAAAATGTATGGCGCACCACACAAACTATCTCTCTCTCTCTCGCTCTCTGTAATCTTTAAATAAAAAACATTTACGATAAACTAATAAGATTTATGAAACTAAATAATATACATTCTCGCAGAAACACTTCATCAAAGAATAATATACACTAGGTTCTGCCCTTAACAGACTTAGGGCCCTGGGAAAATTTCATTTGCTGGGCCCTTGGTTACCTACCTCACCCTATTCCCCTAACCCCCCTCAAAGTTAAAAATTTAATTTTTGTTTAATATTAATTAAAGTTGTTTCGCCTATATACCAGTTTTCATTGACATAAGCTATCAGGAAATGCTCTAGAATGTAAATACATATAATATTAAATTACATTTGGATAAAAACTACACTGAAAAAGCTGTTTTTGACAACTTTAGAATGGCTTCACAGATAACCACTGTGCACAAATCTTTATTTTGTCTTAATAGGGACATACTGTAGTTATTAATAAGAAACTTTGTCGCTTTGTCCCCCATCGTCACCGCGGAAAATATCGAGTAATCATTCAAATACGAATGTACTGCACACATTTCTGGCATATTGTCGGTGTTTTCTTATTTCCCTTTTAATCCCAAACCTCGCGTGAGCCGGGAGCTGATTTGGGCCTGGTTTGATGAACTATCTCAAAGGTAATTGACTGAAATCCCATCTTTGAAAATCTTGTCCCAAGCTATAATACACCAAATGAGAAAGTTTGTGCGATTGTGTCTTACCATTTATTTTAAAATGTTTTTAAATATATTCTAAGCAGTGTGCAGTCAAAGAGATAACATATTTAAATAAACTGTTGATTACATCATCATAATTTAATATAGTTGACATATTTTCACTCTGAATCAATATTTGTGGCTTAATTTTATCAACTAATTCAGATTCCTCGACTTCTTTTCAAAGTAAAACATTTGATCTCTAAACCAAAGATCATGGCTCAAACACCCACTAAGGTGTCAATACACATTATTGAGAAAGGCAAGCTCAATGGGGAATTCTAGGACAGTTTATTGAAATTCATCCTTCTCGTCCTGTTCCTTAAAAGATCGGGTAACCAATACCGGCGTGACATTAGAGCATAATATAAAATATATTCCGGGTCAAGTGGAACAAAATAACGCCGTGAGATAGAAATTATATCAATCTGTTGTACAGTTGTGTACGACATGTAGTATTCCAAACTAGCGCAGGCGAAATAACGATCACACACTGCTTATAGGAAATCTTGGAACTCATTCTTATTAAAGACCAGATGAAGTAACCGGCGTTGACCGGGAGGTTTTTGATTAGTAAAATAAATATAATCAAAATTGTAACATTTGGTCTTGAGGTGAAAACGATTGTGTGCAGAGCCTGATAATTTTAAAAATTTCAGATCTCTGCGTGCGATAGATTTCACGCAATGCTCATGAAAAACAAACAAACTCTTCATTTTATTAATATAGATTGTGTGCTACAATAACAATATAGTGACAAGTGGCTTATTTATTTTGACACATTCTTAATTCCTCACTTATGGAAAGTATTGTAATCCCCAACCTTTTCGACCTATAAACAGTGATTGATGTCTGTCTGTTCCCTTGAACAACTGAAACGGTCTTAAGGATTTCTGGGAAACTGGAGATCTATATGTTATATGGTCCATACCTTGAGGCTTAACCAAGATTTTGATTTTTTTATTAAAATCCTAGAATTAAGTGTAACTTAATTTGCTTATGACTGAATTTTGAAAATTAGATATTTTTTTCTAAAATGACTTTAATTATTTGGTTCAAAATGAATAGCTGTGGAGGGCTTTTACATGGTAAATAACCATTTATTTTCGTTTTTATACTAAAAAAAAAAAGTTTAAGGTTAATTTGCTGATTTTTTGAAAACTTTATGTTTTAAATAAATGGCGCCAGCAACTTTATTTAAATTTTATTCAGATTGTTTCATATGATTGTCAAAATAGTATACCGTTGATATAAGTAAAATGGTACCTTAAGGTTTTTTAAAAAATGTTGTTCCTAATTACTTTGATGGCAGTTGTGAAATACCTAATGATTAAAATGAAAAGATTTATTTGAAACGCTAATGATTTCATTTTATCATGAATTTATCTTATTAATAAAAATAGGTATACATATATATTTAGTGCTACGTTATTTTATTAAAGTGTGTGTCGCGTTAATATTTTATCAAATATTTTTTGGGGATTAATTAACTTTATTTGGCAGTACAATTTGAAAGGTTCTACCATTCAAAAATACAATTTATATATACAAAATATTTTTTTATTAACGATTGTTGTTTTTAGGCCTATATTAAGTTTATAGGCTACTAAATAGAATTATATTTGACACGTGGTGGAAAATGATAACAGAGTTGTCCATCGAGATGAAAAACGTTGGAAGTGGTTGTTTATCACGTGTAATTTTATCACTTTTTTATTGTGCCTTTTACTCGTTATTGCGGGTGCTATTTCTCTTAGCTACCCTCCTCCTTCCTAGCCCTTAGTAGCACGCCTTGCCTCCCGGCCAACCCATACATTAGATAGACAAGATGGCTTGAACCAAACGTTTCATCATGATACATTTTCCTGGTTTTCAATTTTGATTTTCAGCGGCTCTTCCTTTTTTTTGATCACCTTCCTCTAACAATTAAAGTAATTTTAATATGTTCACAACAGAAAGTATTAAACAGATGAAAATTTGTATTCTTTGTTATCCGCTAGACGCGCTAGCGTTATCTTGTGTTGTTACAGCGAGGTCGTGTGGTCCTTGTTCTCCGCTAGACGCGCTAGTGTTATCTTGTGTTGTTACAGCGAGGTCGTGTGGTCCTTGTTCTCCGTTAGACGCGCTAGCGTTATCTTGTGTTGTTACAGCGAGATCGTGTGGTCCTTGTTCTTAGCTAGACGCGCTAGCGTTATCTTGTGTTGCTACAGCGAGGTCGTGTGGTCCTTGTTCTCCGCTAGACGCGCTAGTGTTATCTTGTGTTGTTACAGCGAGGTCGTGTGGTCCTTGTTCTCCGTTAGACGCGCTAGCGTTATCTTGTGTTGTTACATCGAGGTCGTGTGGTCCTTGTTCTCCGTTAGACGTGCTAGCGTTATCTTGTGTTGTTACAGTGAGGTCGTGTGGTCCTTGTTCTCCGCTAGACGTGCTAATGTTATATTGTGTTGTTACAGCGAGGTCGTGTGGTCCCCCTGCTGACATCCCGCATGGCTGGCACGCAGGAGAATGCTACACCTACGGCTGTCGCGTGGCCTACCACTGCGCAGACGGTTTCGAGATTGTTGGCCGCCAGGAGCGCTACTGTCAGGCGGACGGCACGTGGAGTCCTAAAGAGCTGCCCTCCTGCGTGCGTAAGTTGCTTGCCCGACTCGTCCATTCCGCAAGGCTCCCCACTCGGCTTAGTATAACACATTCACGACCTTAGTTTACTTGGATGACAGCTCATAACGTTACTAGAAATAGTCCCTAATATATCCCTACGCACCCTACGCCAACAGCTGATAACTGCAATGAAAACATATGGTATTGTATTAATGTGATAGTTAACCACAGCAATTTAGGCCAATATTATATATATATTTATTTTAGATCGGTCACAAAGCTTATTTATCGTTTTATTCCACTTTAAAAAAACATTATTCACATCACTTTCACAAAAGGTCTAACTAACCTAACATAGCTTCAAAATGGCGACCGACGAATTTAAACCATGTGATTGAACGTGACGGAAACAAGTTTTTTTTATAATGATGCACCCATTCAGTGGATGGAAATATTTTATTATGTTAAATATTTTGAAATACGATCAAATACTTATAAAATAATGTATTATATATTATATAATGACAAGTATTTTCTCTTTTCCAAGTAAATACAACGCCTGTATTAAAAGGTATTGATGTGTGCACTATATTACACATAGTCAATAACTTTACAAATCGAAGAATAAGTACTTTTAATTATGTTTAAAATATGGTTTCGGATTGGGTAAAAAGAAATTATTAAAATTTATGAAACAGTTTAAGAAAACTTAAGTTTACGTTATTTTAAATGTAAAATATAACATGTAGTTAAAAAAAATTAACATTCATAACAAAACAGTGATCTTTTACAAGTATTGGCAACCCA
The DNA here is from genome assembly GCA_902151445.1 of Timema monikensis. NCBI lineage: Eukaryota > Metazoa > Arthropoda > Insecta > Phasmatodea > Timematidae > Timema > Timema monikensis. The sequence goes on along the minus strand of CABFVZ010000844.1, from coordinate 42,624 downwards.
AAACCATAAACATGTGATTTTTGAACTTATCCAGGTAACAACCTATCATGAACAAACTCTACATGTGTTATCTTGGGAAAACTTTGTTCGCGGGGTCCCCAGTTATCCTCCTCGCCCCCCCAAAAATAATAGCACAAAACTTAATTCTGAATTAGTATTACTACAGTAGCTTGCACCTATATACCAATTCTCAGCCATGGTAAGGTATCAGGAAAGGTAAAGGTATGTTCACATACCTACCAGCATTCTTTTACACACCACAATCGACACGGGACCGATGGCTTTACTTCCCCCACGAAGGAAGTTGTGCTACAGTTTATCTCTCAAGGTAAATCCGTCGAGTCTGGCTGGGTTTGAACCCACGAACATTGGGCCCTGAACCGAACACTTTACACTGAACCTTCCTCACCCCTAAAACCATTAGCGTAGGGTCTAATAATTAGTAAATACGCGTATAGCCCGAACGGGTAGTAAGACGCGGTGCTAAAAACAAAATTCTCCAGAAAACATCAAGGATGATACAGTAGCCCCATGGCTTCTTTGGTGCTGACTGACAGCTCACAGCTGACTTCTGACAGTCAACATTTAGGTATATACCTAAATGTTGACTGTCAGAAGTGACAGCTGCTAAACACATGTTTTTGCAGATCATATGGCTCGGCGTAGGGATACATAATTTGGTCTGGTGACTTTTCAAAGCCGTCAGCTGTGAGTTGTCATGGGGCTACTGTAGTTATCTAGAGAACGAGTGAGTTATTTCCCCGCACTGGTGGGGACGCAGGCTAAGGAGTAGACCCGCAGTTGTTGTCTGTGTGTGCTTGTGTTGTGGTTACAGCGGTTCAGTGCCCCCCGCCCGAGAACCCGAGCAGCGGGAAGGCCATCTTCACGTCTTGCTCCTACAACTCCGTCGTCTCTTATGAGTGCAAGTACGGCTACACCCTCATCGGCGAGCCTACCAGGAGGTGCGGCGCCGACAAGAAATGGTCCGGAACTCAGCCCAAGTGCAAAGGTAGCTCTTGTTCTCTAATATCATCGTCTAGAACAGGGATATTTGCTAACAGCATCATGACATTTGACCAGGACTTATTCTTACTCATTTAGGTGGTCGCGCGGTCTGACGCGCTACTCACACAGTAGACAGGGAGATCGAGGTTCGAATCTCTGTCTGGAGTACTGAGAGTAGATTTGTACAAAATTGTTTTCCACCATCCCTCCACGCAAATACGTGTACACTTCTTATAAAAATAACCTCCCTAATCCCGAGTGTATAAGCGTATTGTCCGAAAGGATAGAAAGAGTCAGTGCTAAAGAAAAAAGGGTTATGATCAAATGCTGCTATGTTCAGGGCGGATATTTAACAACTGTTGATATTAATATGTGTAGTAAATCATAATAAACTTATCTATTGAAGAAACATTTTATTTATCATAGCCCTAAAATGTGATTTGCTATAAAAACTGCAAAAATACAAACTTAAATTCGAGTTCTCTTCCATCATACATACACACATACATACATACATACATACCTAATCATACCATCCGCTTACAGGGTAGGCAAGAAACTGTGCACATGGCTCAAAAAACATCTCCGTACTTAATCCATCCTCACTATCTTTCTCCACACTTCCCTATCTTTGCATTCTCCCTTCGCTTCAACAACATCCACACACAGAGTCATTCATGCTCTTTTATTCTTAAAACTCTTAATGTTTCTCTTTTTCACACATTCGTCTACAACATTTAACCACATCTTACATGGCCTAACCCTGCCTTTTGATCCGCACACTCTACCTTCATATATTTTACTTCATCAGTCGATACACACTCATCCTCTCAACATTCCCAAACCAACATAACACGCTTCTTTCACATTGACCTGTCGGATTCCTTTCAAACCACACTCCTTCAGCACCTATCCATCATCTGCCCTTCCATCAAACCTTTAACAAAATAATAATAGGTGAGTATTTTATGGCTATTTTAATATTACATTGGTGTATATTCATGTTTAGCTTTATTTGATATTTACTTGAATCAATTTACTTGTTTATTTACACTGTAATTTTGATGTAATTATATTATCTAGATGTTTTAATTATGTTTGCTATTATAATTTCTCATTATTTGAATAATAATCTCCATGGCAACAAAAAAAATGTAAGTACAAAATTTTTAATTAAAGCGGAAGATAGATTTTAAACCACCAAAACAAACAGACAATACGAATAAACACAAACGCAACCAAACAAAATAAAAACAAATGACACGTGCATAAATACTGTAAATAAGATCACAATTTTATTTTTTCAATGTACATAAAGTTTTGCTTGGGTTTCAAAAAAATCAAAATTATCTGAAAATATCTTATCCTTGAAAAGAACAATGTACTGGTAGCTTTGTTTTTTTAATTTCACACCTTCCCACATTAACTTTTTTTTTATCTAATTTGATATTCGATAAAATATACGATATAGTTGACTGTCACTAACTGTAGCTTAATATAACTTTGTCGTGTTTTTATTTATCTATGTGTTGTTGTAAAATAAATGTCAAGCCAAAATCCTTAGTTTGGAAACGAATCGAAAAATAAACATCGTACAAATCAAATATTTAAAAAAAAATCAATAAAATGTTTATATGAGTGTTTTTTTGTAAACCGCGTTTTACTACCCCTCCAGGATATGCAAGTATTTATATTATTGGAGTAGGTGTAAGTAAATAAAAGGCAGAAATGTACCAGAACTTTCATGGAAATAAAATGGGGAAACAATTAAGGAAAGACCACCTTCGGTGCACGTCACCGAGGATCGAACACATACCTCCCTATTACCGGCAATATATTCTAATGCGAGAGTGAATCTTTAGATCATGCCATCTCCTTTTTTTTCTCTTATTATTTGTCTCGATAAGTAATGCTCGTCTAATCTGGTTTACGAGTGATAGAGAGGTCGTGGCTCAAATCCCGAACGAGTGTGAGGAGAGTAATTATTTACTTTTGGCTTCCCCACACAAAGGCGAGAATATTTTCTTCTAAATTCTCCTTTCCTAGCCCTTATCCCGTAAGTTGAATTAAACTTGTATATCCCTGACGGGTAGTAACCAGTTTTGGGTAAAAAATAAATACTCCGTACGTGATGCAGAAAGCACTAGCTCTAGTTGTAAGAGTCCCAGTAAAACACAAAGTTGGGTCTGCTGCTTGTAAACACAGCTGATTGGTGCTCGTATTGTCTGTCTGTTCTCGGTGGTCGGAGTAGAGATAAACTGTGGTCACCCTGGCAACCTGTACAATGGCTGGCTGGAGAATATCGAGGCTGGGACAGGTCTGGGTGCCAGCATCATCTTCAGGTGTCACGACGGCACCAAACTCGAGGGGCACACATCTTCTGTGTGTCAGATAGATGGGCACTGGCGGTATCCTCTGCCTAAATGTCTAGGTACGTATCAGTCCCTAACTTCTGTGTGTCAGATAGATAGACACTGATGATATCCTCTGTCTAAATGTCTAGGTACGTATCAGCCCCTATCTTCTGTGTGTCAGATAGATAGACACTGGTGATATCCTCTGTCTAAATGTTCTAGGTACGTATCAGCCCCTATCTTCTGTGTGTCAGATAGATAGACACTGGTGATATCCTCTGCCTAAATGTCTAGGTACGTATCAGTCCCTAACTTCTGTGTGTCAGATAGATGGACACTGGCGGTATCCTCTGCCTAAATGTCTAGGTACGTATCAGTACAAGCGTAACCCCAGCTTTCGTGGCCGGATGGTTTAACGCGCTACTCTCGCAGTAGACTAGACTGCCGATGACGAAGGCTCAAATCTCGTTAGGGTGTTTAGAGTTTTTTACAAAATTGTTTTCCATTCTCCCTCCACACAAATTCAAAATTCAAAATATAATCTTCCTAATCCCTAAAATAATTAGCGTAATTAGTACATAAGCGTCTAACCCAAACGGGTAGTAAGACGTGGTGATAAAAAAAAGTACAGGGGTAGAATATACACAGTGATATTTGTTAAGGTAGATGTAGAATATGCTAAAATGTTTAGGTATATATTATATCAGTATTGGGGCATATTATGCACAAATATCTACGTAGGCCTATGTAGGCCTAACTCAGATGGAGGTATACATAAACGTCTGAGCATAAGGTATGTATCAATGGTGTTGATTCAAAATGTACACTTTCACTCTGAAAGATATAAATCTTATGGCCCTACCTTATGAGCTACGCCATAATGCAACAATTCGAGGTAGGCTCGCTATGTTTCAGAGCCAACTCTAGGTTTGTTGGCATATCTATCTCATTTTCTAGATACGGTAAGTATAAGAACTGATTATGTTGCATTGATTTCAATATAAATAAACGTTTAGACCATCATTGCAAACACACTATTTTTATTCATGTTTTTATATCAATGTTTCCAAGATAGGTTCTAAACGTCTACTTCAAAAACCATGACAAATATATTTAAAAAATTGGCAAATTTAAGATTATATCCAGAGTTAATAAAAACTCATTGCGTGTGCATTGTCAATCACAGCAACTATGCAATTTCTAATAGATCAAAAGATACAACAATATTCTAGATGCATAAGCTTCACAATTATATTTGGCAATTTCTTACAAATATTTTAAATCAAACTCGCTTGTCAAAGTGGAATATATTGTAAGTCTTTCAGTAACCCTCCAACTGTCGCAAAAAGCCTAAGCTGCCATCTACCAAATAAGGATGTTCGGGAACTCACAGCCCAAACTGCACATATAGCTTGTTTGAACCAAAAGTAATATAAAATCCCTATACACTTACATCCAGAAAACTATGCTAATACCATTAAATTGTGTTCAAAGTTTCGACGTACAGCGCCGGTAGAGCAAAGCTGTGCAAGCATGCTTGTACAACAGGTTGCATAGGAGTTAGGCGCGCGGCTCTGCACATTTAATAATGACAAGCACTTTCTGTGATGTAGGACCGTTAATGATGACCCTCAGAACGTATTCTCATTTCTAGATGGACTTGTGTATTGCTTACAATTAATTGTGTTATGTTCTGCTGCCGTGATCCAAGATGTCGAGGCGTGCAGTGCCGCGCGCCTAACTCCTATGCAACCTGTTGTACAAGCATGTTTGAGCAGCTTGAATATCTCGGCGCTGTACGTCGAAACTTTGAACACCATTGATTAATGGTATTGGCATAGTTTTCCAGCTGTAGGTGGTTCACACAAACTATGTATGCAGTTTGGGCTACGAGTTTCCGAGCACCCTGTATACTATAAGGCCTATAGTGCGATTACATTTTCTCGTTGTTCATTTTCATTTCCCTTCTAAGCTGTTTTGTTTACTTGCAACCCTCAACTTATGACAATTATTGTTTCTGTTAATGGAAACTATTATTGAGGTCCTCTTTGAGAAACTACAACTTGAAGAAACAAAACAATCTAGAAGATGGGACGCTATTTCCATAAATCCTCTTCTAGCCGACATCCTGACTAGACTACAAACACATCCCCGAGGCTTCATCACCCCCTAACCCCCAAACCACTCACGTTTCTTGCCGCCCTACCCCTTTCTTATACATTCACACGCCACTGAGCCCTCTATTTGTTCCGAGAGCGGGGGCGGGGATAAAATCCAATAAAAGTAATGTCAACTGTTGACAAATAGTAGCCATATTTTACAAGCCTCTTGCGCTGATCATATCTCGAGAAAGACAAACCAACACCTCAATGCTAAAAGTGCATATATCCTTAAACATAATCTTACTATCCAAGGGGATAAAAAGTGAAAATGACCTCTATGGCGAAAATAAAGTTATTGCTTAGGAAGTAGGCTAGGGTTAGTACTGAAAACGTTTATTTAATTAAGTTAAACCAACGCTTTTTTATTCCCGCGTCTTACTACTCATTCGGTCTTATGTACTAATAACGCTAATGGTTTTAAGGATTAGGAATGTTATATTTAAATGAAGTGTACCCGCATTTGCGTGGAGTAAGAATGGAAAACCATTTTGGAAAAACCACACTTTGTTACAACCGAGATTTGAAACTCTATGTCCCTGTCATCAGCAGTCTAATCTAACACGAGAATAGCGCGTTAGATCACCCGGCCACCCAAATGGTTTTAACGGTATTGTAGTTGCTAAAATAAACCCCGTCTTTATCGTGTTTTTGATTGGTGTTGTTTTTAGCAGCCTTAACATGACACCAAACAGTCATCCTCTTGGATAATATTGCGTGTATCATCGCTCAAAATAGTAATTTAGTTCCACTAACATCAGACCAATCTAGGGGAACATCTTACAAGTCTGAGAGTGATAACACGTGATTGATTGTTGGTCCCACCAGCGCCTTGCGTGGTCCCCGGTATCCAGCAGGGCAGGATCGTGCTCTTGGGGATCCACAACGAGACGGTGACCGACCTGCCTCTGGTGGTGCCTCACGGAGAAAAACTGAGCGTGGAGTGCGATCCTCAGTACGAGTTCCTGGCCAACAATACACCGGTGGCCTGCAACAATGGTACATGGACCCACATACCGCGCTGTGAGCCAGGTAACAACACCTCGCTTAGATATGCGCAAGTGTTTCCCAAAACTCTCTCCAGTCACGTACCCGTATCAGGGATATGGCCTAATAAACGTAACCCTTCCGGCTCTTTATTAAACCAAACTTATACAAATGATGAGTAAAGGGAGGCAGTCCAAGTGAGTTAAGGTGGGGTGTAAGGAGACGCGAGATAAGTGCTTGCAGTGGTTTGGCTGTTTTTATGGCAAAACTTTTTTTGGCCAAAATAAATAAAATATTGCTCCAGTAGAAACATAGAGTTCAATTTTCTTCACATGGTGATATCAAAATTTCTTGAATATCTGTCAAAGGTGATCTGAAATTTAATGATAACTTTTCTCTTCATTTAAAAAGTTTCTCATCTAATACCACTATGCCCTTGACAGATATTCAAGAAATTTTGAGGTCCACATGGGAATAAAATTAAACTTTATGTTTCTACTGGAGCAATATTTTTTTAAGCAAAAAAAAAGTTTCGCCATAGAAACTGCAAAAAGACTCTCCTTTTTCGCGTCCTTTTCCATCCTGACTTAATGCTTCAAGTCAGACTTTTTTTTGTAGCGTATGCTACCAGTTGCAGGGCCGTACTTATGGGGGTGAGAGGTTAGGGGTTCAAATCTTTCCCATTGATACATACATTTACACTAGATAAAACAATATCAATATAATGAGATGAGAACAAAAACTGTTCCAGAAGTAGACTCCAGCGAGAAGCGATGTTTTTAAGACTCCTACTGGGACAAGCTGAGTACTGCGAATGTTTGTGTTTTTTGTGCTTTATCACATATTAAGTTATTGTATTGTTAACCAATCAATTATACCTAATCATAAAACAATTGAATTTGACCCCCCTCCCTTTTACAAAAACCCCGCTTACGGCCCTGCCACCAAGGTTTGTCGGCTAGATATATCTGGTCTTCTACTGGCATTGGCGGATATGTAACTATCATCTGAATTTGGGGTACCATATAGGATGATGATGATGATGATGATCATGATTATATGGTGCCAGTTTAAGTCTTAAGTCTAGTAAACCGGACCTTGGCAACCATAGAAACGATTACCCTTCGGGAGAAATATCTATGGTACCACTGGTAATAGAAGTTGGGACCTCTATATTAGTAGTCAGGAATGTTGACTACTAGACCAAACGAGTGGCTGGTCATGAGATCTTTCTCATTCACAAAATGCTATGCCATATTTAAATAATTAATAGAAACAGTACTTCCTGGGGTCCTTATGGGTATGGAGATATAAAAGTAATCCTGGAAAATGTGTGTAGTATGACTTTCCTCCTTTTTCCCCTGTACCACACAAATATATGCTATCCTTTGTAGCAGGAATGTCAAACTTAGGGCCCGATCTATGATTTTATGCTTCCGGTCCACGGACCCTTGGATTTGTTAACATGGGTGCAGCCCTTTTTTCCCCCTCTTATAAACTCCGAAGAAATATATAATTTAGAATTTTAGCATAATTTTGGGAAATCTAGCAAATAAGGTTGGTGTACCAAATATTTACTCGTTACTCAGCAGAGCTCGATTAAAAAAAAAAAAAAAAATGTTAAATTTGCTTAGCAAATATGTGCAATGTTTAGCAGCACCTCAAGTGTGTGTGAACACTAGTTATTCTTTATGAAAATAATGATCTCCACCCCACCTCCCCAATCCCCCGAGATATCACGACTTTCAGAAGCGCATTTTTCACCAATTATGAAAGTGAATTCAATGCAATACTAGAAAATAGCATTTACACCATTGTTGTAAATAAATTATTTTTTATATAATTATATGGATTAAAATGGTGTATAATCTTAATTTTCCTCGAGATTCTGACAATATCCTCTTTTTGAAACACGGCCCCTAGACATAAAAGTTGTCTCTCTGGCCCTTTTGGTCGAATGAGTTTGACACGCCTGTTGTTAAATATAAAAAGTCGTTCCAGATTTTGGTAAGCTTAATAAATCTATGGCAGGGAAAGGAAGGCTTTTATACTATAGTCCGTATCACATCATAATTACCCGCTTGGGTGGTCGCATGGTCTAAGGCCATACTCTCTCAGTAGACGAGACTGCCGATGACGGGGAGATCGAGGTTCGAATCTCGGTCGGGTGTACTGAGGGTAGTTTCTTACAAAATAGTTTCCCATTCTATCTCCACGCAAATGTGGATACACTTCCTCTAAATCCCTCCTTAATCCATAAGGCTATCAGCGTAATTAGTATGGGTAGTAAGACGCGGTACTAAACGAAACTCACATCCTGGCCTACGTTGATCTGTTACTATTTATTGTATATTATTTTTACTACTGGTGTTACGTGCTCCACAGTTTGACAAACACTGCTCTACGCTTGTCCACAGCTCGGTGCAAGAGGCTGCCAAAGGCCCCGCGCAACGGGATGGTGATTGCGCCCAAGATCGACCACGGCATGAGGGCGAGGTACAAGTGCAAGGATGGTTTCACCTTGAGGGGAGGTAACATCACCGAGTGCCAGTTCGGCAACTGGACTGGCGTCGCGCCCTACTGTCAGGAAGGTAACAGTGGTTTGGTTATTTTTCATAGAATGGGAGGATCAAAGTGAAAACCGGGCTCAGTGAATCCGAACACGGACGTCCACAGTCCCTGGTGACATTTGTTTTATAACTTTCTTTCTTTCTTTACAAGTAATTTTTATTGGTGACCAAAATATCAAAATGCGTACATATACCAATTGAATCGTTCTCTGCAAAAAGGGCCTCAGTAAAAAAAGGTAATTTACATAATTCCCTGCAAATAGGGCTTCAGTTAATGACTGAAGTCTTTTCTGCAAAGAAAATTAAATATCAATGTAGTGACTGAGTGTTCTTTGCAGACTTCAATGACTGTAGCCCTTTCTCTAGGGAACTATGGAAACTAATTTTTTTTTACCAAGGCCCTTCCTGAAGAAAGCAATTCACTTGTATACACAAACAAGCTTCGTGCGACTTTCCCTTTCTGAAGATAACGATTCATTTGGACATGTACACAAACCAGCTTCGTGGGGCTTTCGTGATCCAGCATCTACAGAAACTCATAATGGACAATTAACATGGGCCCTTAACCACACCAAGTTACAATATGGTCCTAGATGGCCGATACTGATAAATAGCGATGGTCTGAACATTTGCTATTCCTATCATCAGCACCATCATCCACAGTTTCCTGCCACTGGCTGGGTCTGTCTCGAACATAAGCCTTTCCATTTACTTCTGTCCTCTCACCACCTTTCTTCCTCCACGCCGGCCCGACCCAGTCCTCTCCTCTCCATACTCCCTTTATCCACCTGTCCCTGGATCTTCCTCTTTGCCTCCTGCCCACTACCTTAATTTCAAGCATCTTCCTTGGAATCCGCTCCTCTCCCATCCTCTTCATATGTCCATACCATCTAAATCTCGCCTTCTCTATCCTACTCTACAGGGCTTCTTCCTTCACTCTCTCTCAACCTTTCATTCCTCACCCTGTCTATCTTTGTAGCTCCCATCCTACTCCTCAGAAATGTAATCTCGCATGCCTGTATCCTGCTCTCATCCCCCATGTTTCTGATGATTACTGCAATATTGCGATATACGCCCTATCCTGTACATCTTTACTCTACCACACTCACCAAGCATTCACATGTGTTGATTCCCCCAGGACAGTTTGTAAACTCACAGATTGACCTGATGTAAGGATCTATGTCATCCCTAAATAAGCTCCACCTGTGGTGTGTTCAGTGTACTGCCCGTTTCCTGGCTACATCGAGAGCGGGAAGGTGATGCTGGTAGGTAACATGGGTCTGTACGACTACCGGCCGTACGTCCGTAAGGTGACCAACAACAAGCAGATCATGTACGACTGCGACAGGGGATATGTGCTGGTGGATGGTCCTCCCGGGGCCACCTGCATCGGGGGCCGCTGGAGCCCCAAGGAGCTACCCAGGTAAGGAACAAGGAGGGCCACGGTTGTCTGGGCTTAGAGACGGTCCCAAACACCTTCACAATAACACAAACTGACGGTCAAGATAATATAGTTTTGTAAATCGCCACCTCTTGAAAGTTTGTGTGATCCTCAACTATCACGTCTGACCTCCATTTTATAACAATGTCTAACTCAGCAAGGTAAGTATTTTAATTTTTTAAGCATATATATAGTATTGTATATGTCTGATATGTGTACATATGAAAGTGATATATTGTACCCTCCATTTACTCTAAACGGTAGCAAACATACTGTGCTTATTTCTACTATGACGTAACCTATAATATAGTGAAATCCTACTATATTTGGAAGAAGGTACAGGAAAGGTGGATGGAAAACATTTAAAAGGGAACGAACACAACAATATGGCTTTTACATTTAAAATAACACAGTTCACAGCTTACATTGCTGTCATTGGACAAAGCTTTACCATCCAATCCCCCGACCTAGGTTTCATTCTATCTGAACTCATTAGTAGGGAATGGGAAACGCGTAACGCAACTTCCTAAAAGAGGAAACCAAATAACACAAAAGGGGAAAAAAAGAAAATGGTAAAGAATGATAGAACACTTAGATATGAATATGTAAAGCTGATGAGTTCCGATAGAATGAAACCTAGGTAAGGGGATTGTTTGGTAACGATCGATTTTCTTATAAAGGCAGCTATTGCCTCTTTGTACAGTGGCAGCAATGTAAAGTGTAAGCTTTGTTCTTCTTTTCAATGTAGAAGCCATATTGAGTCCTTTCCTTGTATATATTTCTATCCACCTTTCCTGTACCTTCTTCCAAATATAATACAATTACCTCAAAAGGCAAGAAAAGTTTTTCCTTAAAGATATCATGAATATTCTTCCTGTGATTTGTTCCTTGTAACACCAATCCTTGAGGAAGTTAAAAGTTTATCCGACTCCTACGGACAACGGACTTACAGACCGAGACTATGTGTGCAGTGCGATCTATTAATGTTGAGTCTATATCTTTATTCGGACCTTACTCATATGGAGTGTGTAGAGTGACATTTTCATAGAGATAAAAAGAGCCTTTTAAAAATACAAACAAATTTTTTCAGCCAAAATGCATAGCATTTTATTATATGTATTGACTATATCTATCAAAAGTAACCGCTGAATATCACATGACCTAACGTATGAACGCATGAAAGTAGATCTAGTAACGTTTCTAGGTGTCATAAAAGGTTATTCATATGAAAGTTGGACTGTTAACAGTGACTTGGCGTTGACTGTAGCAATAAAAGGAGACACATGCGTTTACAGATGTGTACCGGGCATGCACCCTCGACTCCGATGGAGCCGTTCGGTTCGGAGCAAGAGGGCCCTCATGGGTCAACAAAAGCAGATCCAGAACCGCCAACAACAGCACCAGCAGCATAACAAGAAACAAGTGCAGCAGGTGACGGAGAGACGGAGAAACAAGACAAAACACGAGCGCAAGAACGGCAGGAAGAAGATCGGCGGCAAGGTCAAAGGTGAACGCCTTTATCTCTAAGACTAGGATTGGAGGTAAAAATACACCTTAATTTTCATTATAATCAGTGTCGTGTAGTAGAGTGTGGCCAGGACAATCCGAGTTATTCTAAACTGTACCTTTGATATGTCCTCACCATTCAGTAGAACACTTATTGGTCTGGTATGAATGGTAATACATGCCCATATGAGATTTATGTTGAGGAGCTTCCTGTGATTGGTCAAAGATACATTTTTATTGAGATTGGCTTACCTTTGACACATTCCACGACACTGATTGGAATATAATTGGTAGCCAAATATTGACTCTTACCCACAAGAAAAGGGTTTTATTGGAAATATTGATGGCAGATTCTCTTCTTCACCAACATTGTTTCGGTGACATATAAAACATCAACTCTTATTTTGAAAAAAGTAAAACCCATTGATGAACATCAATCTAGCGATCTAGTCTGGTTCAGTTTTCTATTGACTGGGAAGTCGGGGTTCGAATTTTGGCCAGGTATAATAAGGATAGTTTATCATAAATGATTTTCCACTCTCTCTAACACAAATTAAGAGTACACATCCTATACATTCTACCTTCTTCATTCCTATCTCATTAGTGTGGACATACTGATATCCCAGAAGGGTAGTTAGATACGCTACACAAAAAAAGAAACGGTATTTACTTTATTGAATGAGTCGCCATTACCTTATCAAATAAAAAAAGGGCAGAATTTTAAAAGAAGGCTTCATGAAATAATTATAAGCCAGGTGGAATTGTTTATCAAGAGATGATATATTTCTCTAAGATAAGGTCACACTCCTTAACTCACTCATTTGGTAACGTGTCTGCACACTGAGCTAAGGGTATCGGGTTGGATTCCCGAAAGGGCAAAACAAATGTCTCTTTAGTGATGAATTGATATCCAGGAGACCAGGTGTTGTATCCGTTCTACGATGGATAAAATATTAAGTAGGTTCAAAGAGCATGCGTTAAATAACATCTGAAACAAAATAGCTAAAACCCGCTTCGATGGCCGCATGGTCTAAGGCGCCACTCTCGCAGTAGACTAAACCGCCGTTGATGGAGGTTCGGATCTCGGCCGGGTGTACTGAGGATGTTTTTTACTAAACAGTTTTACACTCTTCCGACATGTAAATGTGGGTACACTACCTCTAAATTCAACCTTCCTCATTCAAAACTCATTAGCGTAATTAGAACATATGCGTATAACTTAAACGGGTGGTAAAACGCGATGCTAGAGAGAAAAATGATAAAGATTATCCACAGTAACTCTAAGAAATGCCTCCCTCCACTGTAGGCGTTGTATCTGATACAGGGCCATGCGAGGTGATCTCTACAGAGCCGTTCATAGAGGTGGAGGTGATGAAGTCAGGACGGGATCCCAATCAGACCTATTCTTCGGGCACCCTCGTCAAGGTCACGTGCGGGAAGGGGTACGGCTCCAACCTAGGGGTCAACTCGACGGCCAAGTGTGTCCGGGGTCAATGGAGGCCCGCCAAACCACAATGTGCCATACGTGAGTATTCAAATACTCTTAAAAATACATCTTGAATTGTTCCACGAGCGTCCAGCCGTACGCAGACACAATATTGGGGGAGGACGGGGTTTCCCCCTTCTGTTAGCCCTTCCAGCTCGCCCAAGACACAATTTCACTTATTCTTCGCTGCAACATTCCGGATAACCGCTTCAGTGGCCGCATGGTCTAACGCTCTACTCTCGCACTAGGCTAGACTTCCAATGATAAGGAGATTTAAGTTCGAATCTCAGTTGGGTGGTTTTTCCAAAATGGTTTTACACTCTCCCTACACACAAATTCGGGTACATTTTCTCTAAATATAACCTTCCTAATCCCTAAAAACCATTAGCGTAGTTAGTACATAAGCGTATAACCCGAACGGGTAGTAATACATGGTGTTTAAAAAATATCAATCTAGTTTAGTTAGTTTAAATAGTTTTGAGTGATCTTTAGCCAATATTTGCTCTAAAACGTACATAAAAGTAAAAAATAACACTTTTAACAAAAGGAAACTTTTTAGTTTGTTGCCGAGGCAAGTCCGGCTTGAGGGGACTATACTAGGAAATTTTTAAATTGCGTAGTATTGTATCTAATTACCCTGTTAATGGGATGTGATATGACCTGTTAATTATGTGAACATCACCCCAGTTCCTTGCCACATCCCATCAACGGAGAACAGCATCTACAAGCTGTCGTCGCCTGAAGTCCGGTCTAGCGCGCCCCTCAACGAGACGGCTGACGTCGCCAATGGCGAGGTGGTAGAGTTCTCTTGCGAGCCTGGCTACAACGTGAAGGGCCCCAGCAACTTGAGGTGCTGGCACGGGGAATGGGCCATCACCAACACTCCGGAGTGCACTCCAGGTGAACAGACCCAGGACTTGGATCTGGGAGATCGGAAGTAAATCCCGGCCGAGTACTCTTGCGAATAATTTTTATTATTTTTTTCGGAGGCCATTCGGGCTTGAAGTCAGGTTTTCATGTGCCTAGGCGGGGCTTAGCTCAGAATGCAGCTGAGGTGCAACGACAAGTCTGTCAAGCCGGTAGTGGAAAAATATATAACTTGAATAAATAACCGACCCAGGATGGAAACAGTAATGGATGTAAAAAAAATCCTCTAATCTCAAATATCCTTGAGTATTTGAGTATTAAAAGGTTTCACCCTTAGTTTTAAGATAAGGGTAAAATGTAATCAGTGAGTATGACGGAGACTGTCCTGTGCCCTATCCCAGCCCCATGCGAGCTGCCGACCATCACGAACGGACAGTACCTGTCCGGGTACCGGGCGGGCCTCACCATCGCCAACGGCTCCTCCGTCACGTTCCAGTGCGACAGCGACTACAGCAAGTCCACGGCTCAGCCGATAGAGTGCATCCTAGGCGAGCTGAGGCCACGTGTCCCCGCGTGCAGACCCCAGTCTTCCTCTCACGGCACGGCCACCGTCTCGCTCGCCAGTAAGTCAGTCGAGATATCTCCACTCAAACTCGAGTACGAGAAATAAAGACTTTAAAAAATATATATTGAGTAGCAAAAATGTTTGTCTGGAACCTTAGCTCAGTCGATAGTGCGTTTACCTACCGAGTTAAGGGTCCCGGGTTTGATTCCCAGCATTGGAGAAAAATGTATCACTGGTGAAATGTGGGTTTCTCCTTCCAGAGTGATGAATTAACTGGCGGGGGCTGGCTGTTGTGTCCGAACTAGATTTAAGCTAGTTTATAAGTCTTATGCTGATATAATCAGTCGGTTCTGAAAGTTTATGTTAAATTCCTCAAATAAAATATATGTTACTTTTAAAAATAACCCTCGTGTTGGACTAGACTGCCGAAGACAAGGAGATCGGGGTTCAATCCTGGTCGGGTGCGCCGAGGGTGGTCTTTACTAAAAGTTTTTTCAATTTATACCCACACATGCGGGTGCAATTCCTCTAGATTAGACCTTCCTAAAATCCCTAACCCATCAGTAATGAGTACATAGTCGTATAACCTGAACGGGTAGTAAAAGGAGGTGCTAAAAAAAAAAGAGAAGAAGAACCCTACCCATCCTCCCCTGTTGTTGGGCACATTGACTGAAGGTTAAGTTAATTTAGTGTCTAGTTTAATAGTGAATGGCAGTTCGGGGCTCGATTCCTGGTCGGATGTACGGACTATGTTTTTTTCCTAAATTCTTTCCCGCTCGCCCTTCATGCAAATAGTTTCCCAGTCCATCTATACATTAACATAATCGAAATTTAGATAATTTGGATGACTAATAAGACTTGGGGTAGATACAATTGACCTTTTCGGGATTCGAAAACGCAATTTTCCCTTGTCACCGGCAAACGAGTCTAGATGAGTATGACATTTAGTCCACGCCGATGCTAGTTTGACACCTCTACTCAGTGGAAGGATGTAATAGTCGAGTGTGTACTTTAAGCACAAGAGAAATCTATACTTATAAAATAACATGCCCTGACTGACTGATTCATCATCGCCGAGCGCAAACTATCAAGGCTACAAGCATGAAATTCGGACTGTATATTCATTTTGTTATGTAGGCACCAACTAAGAAAGGATTTTAGAAAATTCCACCCCAAAGGGGTCAAAATAGGGGATGATAATATGTATGATAATATGTATGAAAGTCCGTCATTTTGAAAGTTACATAAACAAAATTTTGTATTTCGGTTATTGACGTAAAACAAATAAATACGTGTTTCAGGAATTTTGGAAATTTTATTTAATAAGGGATGAAAAAGGGGGTGAAAGTTT
>CABFVZ010000844.1:0-20543 GCA_902151445.1 Timema monikensis | reverse complement strand
CCCCCCTTCCCCAGTGGAAATGTCTAGGCACTCCAGTTCAGTTAATTCAAGAACGCACTTCATACTTGTGTTAAGCCCATTCCAAATATAATTGATAGTTCTAAGCTATTTACTAGCTCCTATCTTCACACTTATTTTCTATTTCATCGCCTCCTTTGTCAATTTCTTGACTTATCCCAACCTATCTTTTGTGCACACTCCCGTACCTTATTCATTATCTCTCAAACTGTCCATCTTCTCACCCTCACCGGGTACCTCTTGTATCTCTCTAACCCTATATTAATAGCTCCATCATATCACATGATCACTGTCCATCCAATTATACATATTATTCTCGACCCTCTCACTCGGTACCTTTCAGCCTCTTCCTCTTTATCTCGACTTGATTTCAACCCAGGCTTGACATCTGGGCCCACGAATGGAGAGTATTTAAATAGACAGAATGATATTTTCCAAACTCTATAGACAACAATAGGCTGCTAAGGAGTTTGAAACTTTTGGAGATATTCCGACCCATCAAATTGTGTGTGCAGAAGGAGATGATCTACTGGACAGTGTCGCAGTACACCTGAGGAACAGCACCTGCATGTTCCGGAACACTGAGCCCAACGTGGTGTCCTTCTACAACGACCAGCAGATAACTGAGGAGGTGGTGGAGTTCCCTGCAGGATCCATCCTTGTAAGAGAACTACACATTGCCTGTCATACAGGTCCTCTGGTTGTATTTTTCGCAGTTTCTTACTACCCGTCCGAGTAATACACGTATATGTTCTAATTACACTAATGTTTTATGGACGAGAAAGGTTGAATTGAGAGGAATTGTACCCACATTTTCATGGAGGAGATGTGGAAAATCATTGAGGGAAAAAAAACTTGGTACATCCAACCGTGATTTGAACCTCGATCTCCCCATCACCAGCAGTCTAATCTATTGCGAGAGTGACATCTTGAGCCATACAGCCAATTTTTCAGCTAGTAATCTATGAGATTGGCTCTTAAAGAGTATTTATTGTTGATTATCGTGAGTTTGAGTTGTCCCTTGCCCCCGTCAGGTGTCCCGCTGCGTGGATATCGGGAAGTACGCCATGATCGGCTCCAGCCGCAGGCGTTGTGTGGGAGGAGAGTGGGACGGACAGAAACCAGTGTGCTTCGGGCTCAACCAGGAGAATGACTACGCAAGTACGTTTAGCTACCACTAGTGTTTCAATTAGTGCTGCTCAGTCTGGAGCATATCTTCCTACAGAGCTAGAGGGGCCCCAGATTTGATTCCTGGCATGTCCGAAAAATTAATTGTTTGTAATAATTAAACATCTGATGGTCTGGGTGTGGTGTCTGTTTTAAATCCAAGTTAGTTTGTAAGTCGTGTAATGATATCGATCGGTTCAGAAAGTGTAAGTTAAATACCTCAAATAAATAAAATAATTTCTGGTACAGTAGTAATGTTGTCAAAACCTGTAGGATCGTAGTCCTTGTGTTGAATGTTTTTAGTGGAGAAACCTCCCACCATACTGTTCAGGCACCAGTTGGGTCCTATCGCCCAGAGCAACGACGGTCGTCTTATTGTGTACCCGGGCACCATACTGCACATGGAGTGCCTTTGGATCCGAAGGTTCGGAGCCCCCAAGTGGGTCATCAGTCACAATTATAGGTAACATGATACACTTTTTTTTTCCCACACATATTTACATGGTTTATTAGCATAATTAGTACATAAGCTTATAGCCCAATCTGGTAGTAAGATGCTGTGCTTAAATAAAAAATAGCACTATTATTTTCACTTAATGCAGTAGTTCCCAAACTTTTCCAACCAGATGCCCACTTCTGAGAATAATATGCTAGCTACCCTCTGCCAAAACCTCCCCCCAAACCCCACATAGCCATCCAATAAGTATGCTGAAAACATTAAGAACCTTTAATTCATGTTACATTGTAAATTAATATTTAATTATTTCAAACTAAATAAGTATTATGAATTTGTAATGAATAAGTACATTTTTCTTAATATCCTTCAATAACTTCAAGTAAAAGTATAAGTACCCAGGGGAAAAAAAAATGGCTATATCACAATCAACTTAATGTTCACATAACATAACGTTCACTTAATGTAAAGAAACTGATATGTGACCAGGGTTCATGTGAAGTAACAGCTCAAGCTAAACACAGACTTTGAATTTGGACTGTTAGAAACAAAATTGTTGGGAAACAATGTGTTAATGGACAAATAATGGTGGACTGCATGTCAATATTGTGTTGATAGACAAATATTATTTATTTATTTATTATTTAACACCGCATCTTACTATCATTAGGGTTATACACCTAAGTACTAATTACACTAATAGATTAGGAATTGGGAAGGTTTAATTTAGAGGAAGTGAACCAGCATTTGTGCAGAGGGAGAGTGGAAAACCGTTTAGGAAAAACTCCCACAAGTTCACCCAACCGAGATTCAAACCTTGACGGGGTGTCCTCGGCCGTCTGACTCAACACGAAACTAACGCGTTAGCCAACTAAGAAACAATAGACAAATAATGGTGTACTAGACACCAATAATGTTGTCTTTGAAACATGTTAAAATTAGCATGTCGAGCCACCAGATTACCAGCTAAAATTGAAATATTTCAAATCGCAGAAATAAACAAAAAATCGGGCTCTTGTTGCTGAAGCAAATGAGTGCCCTGTCAGGGGAAGGTTTGATATGCCAGTGTCACATGATGGGAAAAAACACCTTCCAGATGGTTCTCAGTAAGAAAATCAAACTATACCATGAGAGGTCGCAAGTATACCTTACTTATTTCCACTGTGGTGCAGTTTACAAGAATTGTTGTAGTTTTGTCTGATTTACTTGATTAGCATGACGAGTGTCATTCCAGGAAATATCCCGAAGGTTGGACGACGGACCCCGGTAGAGACTCCCAACTAGAATACAGACTGAGTATCTACCACGCTAGCAGGGATGATTCCGGAGTGTTCACATGTGTCACACCTACTAGACACACACACGCCGTGGAGATTGTTGTTAAAGGTAATACTGGGACATTGCAAATAAACTATACAATTATCTCGGGGTACACACAAACAAATGTTTTATTGGGGGACAAATACTGGCAAATGATGCGCCAATATTGTTAGTTGGTGAATACATAATAAAGGATATCACACCAATATTGTTAGTTGGTGAATACATAATAAAGAATATCACAACAATATTTTTAGTTGGTGAATAAATAATAAAGAATATCACAACAATATTGTTAGTTGGTGAATACATAATAAAGAATATCACAACAATATTGTTAGTTGGTGAATACATAATAAAGAATATCACAACAATATTGTTAGTTGGTGAATAAATAATAAAGAATATCACAACAATATTGTTAGTTGGTGAATAAATAATAAAGAATATCACAACAATATTGTTAGTTGGTGAATAAATAATAAAGAATATCACAACAATATTGTTAGTTGGTGAATAAATAATAAAGGATATCACACCAATATTGTTAGTTGGTGAATAAATAATAAAGGATATCACACCAATATTGTTAGTTGGTGAATAAATAATGGATGATTATACAACAATATTGTTAGTTAGTGATCAAAATAATGGATGATTTCACACCAATATTGTTACCTAACTTATGTAGGTAATATAGCTCCAAACAGGGGTCATATAGTGGTGGGTTTTTTTTAGCCTTATTAAAAAAACAGTTGAATTGAGACCAATTAAACCGTTTTACCATATTTTAAAATAATACAATGGAATTTTAAAAACTATTATTTTAAGATGAAAAAAAACTATGAAATTGATCCCAATTTCACTATTGCCAACTGAAGAATGCAGAAAAGAGACGATTAAGCGGGAGAGTAGACACACCATCTTACCCAAACCAGAAAATGTTTGAAGGGTGGTTTACTGCATTCTTCACAAACAATTTTTTTTTATTCTAAATTTTGAAGTATTTCATTATCAAATATGATAAAACTGTTTCATTGGTCTCAATTCCACTGTTTTAAAAGTAAAATACATAAAATTATATCACAGAGCAACACACGGTTTGAGCTGTATTTCCTACCTAAGTTAGATGTTATCTGGGGAGGGGGAATATTGCTTCCATTATTATAATTATTATTATTATTATTATTATTATTATATTTGTCACAGCTGTTCACTGTCCCATGCTCCCACCACGTCGCGGCCTTAACCTCAATACGATGAACACCAAAATGAACACCAAAGTGCTGCTGTCGTGCGCTAATGGCAACTCGCTGATTGGCGCTTCCGAGATCATGTGCCTTCCCTCGGGTAACTGGAGCGCACCTATACCCATTTGCGAGAGTGAGTTTGAAGAACAGAATCTTGAAAATACAATATAGTCAAGGGGGGAACCCGCAATATCTTAATGTTGGTGGAAATACATGTGTTTAACCATCAAGTATGCACCCTGGTGGTTATCATTACCTTTTGACTTGGATCAACGATTATTTCACTGCTCTTAGTTTCTCTCAGCGGGGGAGGGAAATGAGGGGAGGTGTTCTGTCCGATGGGACTACCCTACCCTACCCTACCCTACCCTACCCTACCCTACCCTCTCAGCAGGGTAGCTCTGTAGGTATTTATATTCGTCTTTACTTTTATAATCAAACTATCATAAGAAATATTGAGTGTGACACGTTGGTGCTGATATAAGCAGCTAAAACCATTGGTGTTAAAAGATTTTTGTTAGGGATGGACATCATTGATGTTAAAAGGTTTTTGTTAGGGATGAACACAAAACGTCATTATTTTCAAAACATCGATTTTGAAGGTTCAATGTTTGTGCCATCAATGAATGTTAGTTATGAATTACTATGTTTATTTCACAAGTACCTAGTTTTTCTATAATGTGTGTTTAAAAATTTTACTAATACTATTTGTTTTGATTGATATTGAAGTTATTAATTCATTTTATATTCAATGTTTTGAAAAAAAACAACTCATTATTATATTTCATTTAATATCCACCTGTATTTGTTGTAGACTCATGAAAGTGGGTAGTAAATAGTTTAATTTCAAATTGAATTATAAATCTCACCAGTTTTCTGTGAAACTACTCACAGATGAGACCTATGTGTTCAGGTATTGAGTGTGCGGATCTGATCAATCTCACTGATGCGTACTTGCGAGTGTCCATATTGAGTCGGGAAGTTGGAGGTCGTTCAGTGTTTAGTTGCACCCAAGGATACGGTTTGAGGGGTCCACACGAAGCTATCTGTCTCAGCAGTGGCGACTGGGCCTCGCCTCTACCTACCTGTCAAGGTATGTTGCGCATTTACAAACGTTATTATAATAAGTATGAAAAAAGTGCATTGAGCAAAACATTTAGTAATGAATAAAATGATAAAGTATTAGTAAAATGGTAGAACACAAATAAAAGAAAAGACACTAACACATAGCATCGAAATATTGACGTGTGTGTAAATATGTGTTAAGTGTCTTTTCTTTTATTTGTGTTCTACCATTTTACTAATACTTTATCATTTTAAACTTTATTATAAAGAAGCGCCAACTCGCAACGCTTATAGCTGTATTTATTGTGTTAGTGAGAAATACTACCAAGCATCTACCAGTGTTATAATAAGACCCAATGATTACCAATTTAATGAGCCAAAAAATAACTCAACGCCTATTAGTGATATTAGGTAAAAAAAAAAAAAACTCAACACCTACTGGTGTTATGAGGTAACTATTCCAATGCCTACCGGTGTTATTTGGTAAATATTCCAATGCCTACTGATGTTGTTAGGCATAAAAACAGCGCCTACCAGTATTATCATGAGGTAAATAAACCAACACCTATTGGTGTTATGAGGTAAATAACCCAACGCATACCGGTGCTAAAATGAATAGGAAGAATATTCCTAAATGTACTTTAAGCTGTTGATTAAACATGTTTTCGTCATCAGAGGTGCAATGTGATACTCCCGGAACCCCCGAAAACGGTTATATCCAAGGGAACGGGCCATACAAGGCCGGGGATGTTATTCAGTTCAACTGCAACCCAGAGTTTATGATGGAGGGTCAGCCTATTATTGCGTGCCAGGAGAACGGACGCTGGTCCGGTACTGTACCCAAGTGTGAGTAGTGGTTCAATTGTCAAATCCATTAAGTAGCTCATCGATTCTTCCCCATAATTAGCTAATATCTTATATCATTATTTAAGATATGTTACACCCCTGTGTAGTCATTTATTTTACCCCCTGTCCCGCCCTCAAACACAAACATCACAGCATTGACTAACAGATATATGGTTGTGAAAACTTAAACAAAATGCCTATTAGTTTTCAATTTGGTTGAAATCTAGTAACATTATTGAATAAACCATAAAAACTTTTTATATAGCACACTAAATGTTATAAATGTCTACTAAACCCACTCCTCCCAGCAGATCACAGGGGTGATGTACCCATGCCCCCCCTCCTCCCCCCTCCCCAGGCTCCAGCACCAAAGACTTCTTACCCACTACATAATTCTACACACACATTATGTGCCAATTCAGGTGTCTAAACAAATTTTTAGTTTTATGGTGAGTTTATTAAGTAATATATAATCCGACACCTTAGCTCAGTTGGTAGCGTGTTTGTCTACTGAGCTAAGGGTCCCTGGTTTGATTTGTGGCATAGCCGAAAAATTTATCATTGATGAAACGTGGGTTTACCCTTTCACAATGATATATTAATGGCCAGGGACTTGATGTTGTGCGTTTCCTAGTCTTAAGTTAGTTTTATATGGCATATGAAGCTACAACAGGCCTAGCAAGCCGGTAGTGGAAAATATATGACTTGAATAAAAACTGACCCAGGCCACAAGCAGAAACAATAATGGATGTAAAGTAAGTAATACATAGATAAAATCATAAATTAACTTTACTTAACTATCAGAATAATTTCTCTCATTTACTTTTATCTTTGTATCACCTTATATTATGATCCCATTCACAACCAAATCTTGGTTATCATAGTTAAGTCATTGTAAGTTTGGCTTTTTCTTTATATAGTTGAAATCTTACCAGGAACAGTTATTTAACCGTCTATCTCACAAATGTATTTAGTCACTTTGACAAGTGAAGAGTACTTTAAATCACTTTCCAATGACGTGACTTAGGCCAGTTTTCATTAGAACTTTATCAGACAGCTTGAAAAGTTAATAGATCTATTTTAACATACACTTAGTTTTTATCACTATAAAATAACACTAATAATATAGTGAAATGTTATTATTGTTGACAGCAAAAAATATGTTTATATTTTCTAAAAAGCCCTTTCTTAGAATATTAGATAGTGAAAGCAGAAGAATTTTAAACAGTTTAACGGTATTTAAAAGTCAGGAAAGGGCTAATATACAGTGAATGAACTGTACTAATGAAGAAGCTGTTTAGTAACCCCCTTCTGACATACCCCTGAAGGTGTCCAAGCCTGCTCTTACCCCGGCACTACCATCAGCGGCCGGATGTCTGCAGTCAAGTTCTACTACAAGATTGGTGAGACCATCACCTTCACATGTGATGAAGGCCTAGGACTCAAGGGGGCCCCAATGCTGCGGTGCCTGCGTAACGGCAAATGGTCCAACGCTATCCCCACCTGTGTGCCGATACCTACAAGCAGCCCGGTTATCCTGGCCAGATAATAGGGCAAGAGGGGTGGGTGGGGATGGGAGACCAAGTTACACCACTAGTGGGGTGAGGTGAGGTGAAGGCAACAAGAAATTTTCACAATTTCAAATTTAGTCATTAGTGGTTTATGTGGTACCATTGAAGGTAGGTCATTAACTAATCCCCAGAATTTTAATTTGCTAAACAATGACCTCACATTTTTATAGATGCAATATTATAATAAAAGAAAAGATCAAGTACTAATTAACACAGTTTTTTCTGCAAAAATAGAGGCTTTTTTTTGTTGGTTTTATATCAACTGATATGGTTTTTGATCGTATTTAACTCAATATATTATGTTATGGATAAAATGCCTAATTTTTAATTGCGAATGACTTGGAATGAAATAATGTACATATTATTTGTTTGTTGAAAAAGGGATTATGTAATTAATCTGATTTTTAATAATAATTTATAAATATTGATTGGCTTATCATTTGTCAGCCCTTCAACAAAAATATCTATGGAACCTTTAAACTGCCAATGACTACAGCTAATAATACATTTCTGATTGAAACATTGGTTTATCAGAATGTCCCATTGATAGCTTACCCAAACTAAAATAACAATTAAGATGATTATAGAGGATAAGTTATACCAGCGTTCCGCTGCGGCACACTGGTGTATCATGGAGGGGAATTAGGTGTGCCGTGCGGTCACAGCCCAGAGTACCACACATTGCTGTTCAATAAGAACTCATATGAAGTTGGTATGGGGGGCAGCCTTGCGTTGGTTGTCCCCATTTCTTACCAACCTGTAATTACTAATATTTTTAATACATATGATAGAATCAAAAGATATAGCGCGATGCTAGAGTTATGGATTACCCAAATTACTACAGGTTTGAATTAAATGTTTCCAAATGTTAAAGAAGCGGGCATATAAATAGGACTTCAACCTGTGACCGTTGGACTGGGTTCGTAATCCATTTTCTACTGCTGTGTCGCATACCCAAAACAAAAGAGTTCCACAAAAATTTTAGGTTTTTTAAGTGTTTTGTGAATTAAACATTTTTGTGGAAACTGTGTTATTTGGTCAATTTTATGAATATCACTAGAGAAACATTTTTCTTTTAGAATTATTATGTTTGAAGTTTATATTGTAGTAACTAGTTCAGAAGTAATATTGCAACATTAGTTGTATATCTATACTAAGCCGAGTCTAGAGTATACTTGTGGTATTTAAGCAAGTGTAGTGTAAGACTACATAGCTATAGTGAACAAATAATACCATTTCAACTTTTAAAAGCATCAGATTGAATTAAGTACAAGAACATCGTCTTGTTTATAGAAAACAAAACAGGAATAAGTGAACTTAGTTTCCAAAGATATTTTATATGTAGTATTTGCTCCTTGGCCTAAAGCTTAAAAATAAGCTAGACTGGTACAGTCGGAAATGGTGTGCCTATAAGCTATTCCTCTCGTTACTTAAGCTGAGCTTAAAAAGGACACACAGGCTAAGTCGATAATGCTTATTTTACCCCGAACACCAATTCAGAAACTTAATTCATAATTAGTAATATTACAAATAAATGAGTCTTACAATAATGCTTATGAGAACTTTTGGCATGAATAGCAATATTACGATCTTTGCAATTTAAATATAATTAAAATGACTGTAATAATATTATATTGTGTAGTTTTACTTGATAGATATGATTTAATATTAGTTGTGTAACTTGGTCTCTTAGTGTATTCTATTGAAATTTGTTATCAATAAAATAATAAGATAAAAGACATAAGCCCTTAATCACCATTAACTTGAACAGACTATACCTACCATAGTATTCTGTATGCCAAGTGTGAAATTAATAAGGATACATTCATTGTGCCAAATATTAGCTGACTATTATTTGTAGATTAGGTCAAGCAAGTTGTATTTTTATGAAGTTTTTTTTACATTAAAATAGATTTTTATAAGTAATTAATTGTTTATGTTTAGATAAACGTAACTAATTTACTTAATTTGAAAAAAAATATATGATTAAAAATAAATTAGGTTTCTAATAAACTAAGTACTTGAAGTATTTATTTTCAGAGTATATTTATAAATTAAATATTCATATTTTGAGAAAACAAAAAAATGTGAGGCTGTTTAAATTAATGAGCTGTGTATATTATGATTATCAAAGGATACATCATATCAAAAAGTATTAATTTTATGTTAATGGACAACTGTTGATAGAAAATCTAAAATATAACTAACGTTACTTGTTTTCAACGATAGTAGACAAGTTAATTAATCTATTATAATAATAGTTGAATTTCCAAATTGTTCTTTGACACATCATTAGCATTTAAAAACTATACTTTTAATATACTTAGAATAAATTTTAAACCTATGCTCCTTTAAACATCAGAGTTAGAAAATGAAAGTATACCAAGTTAATAGATAAACTATGCAGAAAGAATTTCAAAACTTTTCCTTCTCCTAAAACTTCATTTAATCTGTACATCTATTTATTTTCAGAAATTTTGAGTTAAAGTTTAGTGTAAAAAAAGTGTATTTCGTTCATATTCCTAAATATAAACTTTGATATTTCATAAAAAGTAATGATTACTATATTAAAGTGTGATACTTACAAAATAATTGGGGCTGGCCCTGTATTGTAAATTAAATTGTATATAATATGTATTCAGTTATTTAAATTTCAACTGATGTTTGGAAATAAAATTACTAATTACTTTGGGAAATGTTCACATTTATGTGTGATAAAATAAATTTTCAAAGGTTTATATTTTAATGTCAACTATAATGTGATCTCATACAATTTGTGTCAAACTCCTTTTAGAAAGAAAAAAAAAACTCCAATGTTTGATAGCAATAAAAATTATTACTGGTATTTCAAAATAAACTACAAAACATTTTCAAGTTTTTTTAAAAATATAAAATAATTTTGAACAAAATCCAAATATTAAAACTTATATAAAGGGGTAGGGGGTAACAAAATAATTTTGGGTTTTGTTCTACTTAGAGCCATAAATATATATAATCTCTATACTCAAGAGTGTATTCCTATTTTTAATTTCAATTTTTCTTTTGTTAATTCTACTTCAAACAATAGTTGAAGTAATGTTTTAAAATATGTATGTGTATTTGCAATATCAATGTTTTTATGGTAATTATATCAATGTAAAAATTAATTCAGAAAAAAGAATATTTACCTTCTTGTGTGAAAACAAGTTCTAAAATATTAAGCAAAATATTTGCTTCTTTTTGTTGGTGAATGTTTTAAATTTAGATTATAATTTTTTTTTTTTTTTATTCGTAACAAATTTGTCTTCCAAAATGACTGGTGTCAAGTTAAGTAAGATAAGTTACAATTTATTTTAGGGATGTGCAAAGACTATTTTTTCAATTTGAGACGAGAATATAAAAAAGTATCGAGACACGAGAACAAGATGAGAAAACGTCCTTTGAAAGTAAAAAAAAGTAAATTATGTTTATTAAAGTAAATATATAGTTTATAGAGTTCCTTTTTGACAGTTGGGTGGGTGCTTCCTTTAGATTGTCTTATATATAGTTTATTCAAACACTCGAGATATAACTCATACACATTTTATATGCAATTAATAAAATAGTGATAGGTAGTTACAATGAACACCATTTATAATTTAATTTTATAGTGTAACAGCTTATATTGTCAAAGTTTGATATTGAAAATCAATATTTATAACCAATACATTTATTAATGAAGGATATCTTGGGGGTGGGGGGGGGGGATGTGCGCTATTTTTGGGTTATTACGGTATTATTGGAAATAATAAATTCCTGGTTTGTTTTATAATTTCTTAGGGACATTATTTGCTTTTTTTTATTTATCGAATTTTCGAGATACATTTCTTAACTTTCGAAAAGAGATCTAGATTACTTTTTTCTTGAATTTTCAATATATTTTTGAGTCTCGCACATCCCTAATTTATTTTACAGGTTGCATTCAATAAATTAGACATATAACAATCTAGCCTTGAGCACTTCATTTCAGATATATTTTATCTGATTGGGGGAGCTAAGAAGGGGGGGAGGGTAGCTAGAGAGGGCTCAATTTTTTTTAGCATCACACCTTACTTCCTGTTTAGGTTATACACTTATGTACTAATTATGCTAATGGTTTTAGTTGTGAGAAAGGTTATATGTTTTGGAATTGTACTGGGATTTGCATAGATGGAGAGTGGAAAAACTTTTTTTTATTGCCCCCAGTAAACTCGAACAAGATTCTAAACTCGATCTCCCCCAACATCATCATCCAACACGAGAGTAGCGCGGTAAATCATGCGGTCACCGAAGCAGGTCTCAACTTTGTTATTTCCCATCTTCCATTATTACAAATGCTGTTTAAGATATTTAAAATTCATCCTCATCATTGTTAGCTTAATTTGAATAGTTTAACCTGCCGAGAAGAAGAACAGGTATTAAAATGAATAATCAAATATGAACATCGTACAAGGTGTGAGGAGCGATGATCATGTTGTTGCGTCCAATAAACTCACGCATTTTCATTGCTTTGTGTGCGGGTGCATTGTCATTTTAGAGCACCCAAATGCCCGCACGCTACAGTTCTGGTCTTTTCCATTGAACATCCTTCCTAAGACGTCTCAGAACATGACAGTAGAACTCGGGGTTGACAGTCTGACTTTCGGGAACGAATTTCCGGTGCACAATCCTGAGAATATCGAAGAAAACGATGAGCATGCACTTGGTTGCGCTCCTGACCTACCTCGCCTTCTTCAATCTTGGAGATCTGGGGCTCTTCCACTACGAACACTGTTGTTTGATCTCTGAGTCGTAACTGTAGATCCAACTCTCTTCCCCTGTGATGCTCCTTGACATGAAGGTTGGGTCATCCAGATCATGTCGACGGAGTTCCTGACAGACTTCTGCAAGGTACTCCTTCTGTTCAAGGGTCAGAAACCTGGGTACGAACTTAGTTGCAACGCGGTGAATGTTAGAAACGGACGTGAGGATTGTCTGCAGTGATTCGTATGACACAATGACGATGTCAGAAATGTATTTAATGCTCATCCGGCAATCCTCGCGCACAAGTTGCCTCTGTCCACAATTTCTGGGTTTGTGCTCGTGGAAGGTTGTTGCCCTGAACGTCTTTCAGGGACGTTCTGCCGCTCCTGAAGCGCTAGTGCCATTCAAAACAAACTGGACGGCTCATGGCTTCATTGCAATAAGCTTGCTTCATCACTTGAAAGGTCTCTGTTCCAGATTTTCCGAGTAAGACGCAGAATTTGATGTTTGCTCTCTGCTCATGTTTGCTGTCCATGATGAACTCGCAGATGGACCTGTGTACGACATCAAATAAGCGTGTGTAACACAGCTAGCCACTGGTCAACCCACAGACCGATGCCACTTGTCGTACTGACAGATGAAGGTCACAACTCGCCACACCAGTGCGCATCTTCATGCTGAACTCTGTTTTCATTTTACAAAACCAGTCTTGAAATTTGTTGATAACCCCCTCGTATACTATTTTTTATGCCTTACTACTCATCCGGACTATCCACATTTAATTATTTGAATGGGGTAGAGATAAGGAGGTAAAATTTAGATCAAATGAACCCATATTCATATAGGTGTGTTGGAAACCATTTAGGAAATTATCCTCGGTACATCTTACCAGCATATGAGCCCCGACCTCATTGTCAATGAAGACCCAGTCTATTAGGAGAGTGATGCCTTAAACCAGCGGTTGGTAGCCCTATACTGCCTGCGGTTTTGAATAGGTTGACAAACGGGTAGTTATTACCAATGCAGGACATATTCTATTGGCTTGAGATACCTGACCATACAACCTTAGCTCAGTCAGTAGCGTGTCTGTCACTGTCTGTCTACTACCGGGTACAATTCCTGGTATGGCTGAAAAATGTATCATTGGTGAAATGTGGGTTTACCCTTACACGGTGATAAATTAACGGCCGGGGACTGGATGTTGTGCCTGTCCTAGTCTTAAGTTATATTATAAGGCATATGAAGTTACAGCAGGCCTGACAAGCTGGTAATAGAAAATATATGACTTTATTAAAATATTCAGCCGGACCACAGGCTGGAAACCATAATGGGTGTAAAAAACATACCTGGTGACCATAACCTTAAAGCCCTGTTATGAGGGTAACACAACGTTATTTTGGAACAAAATTTGGCCATTGCAATACAGTAGTCTCGTATTATGGTCACCATTATCATGCAGCAAGACTTTGCGTACTGGTGTACTGATCACATTGACCAAGTCACCAATATGACCATGCCCTAAAGGTGTTTCTAAGTAATGCTGTGTAAAGTCAGCCACTAGAATTAAATTGTGTTTTTCTCAGCTCATATTTAGATTCTGACAGTGGACTAATTCTCATCTCGAACATTGATTAGAATTAGATACACCTACTAAAATATGATGTCTAACTAATTTGGATGCATCATGAATTCAAAACAATCTTTAATAGTCTAAAAATAACCTGCTTTATGGCCGCATGGTCTAAGGCGTCACTCTCATGTTGGACTAGACTGCCGATGACAGGGAGAACGAGGTTTGAATCTCGGTCGAGTGGACTTAGGAAGGATTTCCCTCAACAATTTTTCAATCTCCCTCTGCGCAAATGTGGGTACACTTCCTCTAAATTAAACCTTACCCGTCCCTAACTCATTAATGTAATTAGTACTTATAGAATATACAACCTGAAAAGGTGGTTAGACGCAGTGCTAAAAAAAAAGCCTAAAAGATAAATAAGAATGCAATTTGTTGAATAAAAATAAATATACCTTGCTGGAAGATTTTTGGAAATGTTCAATATTAGGTGCAAATTAGGTGTTTCCATGGGTTAATAGAATGCTTTAACAAAAATATAAGAAACGGGAGTGGGCAAAACGCACAAAGCTTTTTCAACGACTGTAGTTATTTCACAAATAAATTTAGCATTTGAACCCATTAAGTAAATATGTTGTAATAACAGCATCACATTCATCCAACATAGATGGCTTAGCTTTAAAATAAATTAATGTAAAGTAAATTTTAAAATTCTGTAAAAAATTCTAGCTGGTGCATTAATGTACATGGTAGCAAAATATCTTGGAGTAAAATATTACTTTAATGTATTTTTAACTTAATCATCATCATTTCAAGCCTGTGGCCAGGTCAGTTTAGTAAAATGCCTCCATCTTCCATTATTCTTTCACCCCTCTCCCTCCGTTAATTGCTTCCATTCTCCTCTTCATACTTGAATATTCATATTTCATATAAATAAAAATAAAAATGATAGAAATGTGATTAAACAAATAGAGGAGTTTGTTTACTATCATGGCCTAACCAAACTAACCTTGGCTTACTTCCGAAAGTCCCATTACATTACTTTACAGTGTTTCATAAAATATGTATAAGTCATTAGGCAGTTACTATATCTAGTCCTTATAATATTTTTCACGGTAAAATCAGGATTCCAGTTTTTATCAAAGTTGTAAAACCACATATTCTTAAGATACTGAACAAATTACATGGTTCATATGTGGGTAGGTGTGAAATCAGTTACATGGCTCTATCCTGTTAGCAAACACAGATATCCGATTCTTATCATTGATGGTTAGTGTTATTTTTTAGATTTACTTGGCTGCCTGTCATTTTACAATCTAATAATCAGTATTGACAATGTATGGAATCCAGTGTTAATATGATGATTATATTCTTAAGAATGAAAAATGACACCCGGACAACGAGGACCTTTGGCTTATTACTCCAATGCTCTTTACCACATACTTAGCAAAAAGTTCAGGGTTCGATTCCCATGTCCAGGTGTCATTTTTCAATTCAAAGATATAATATTTAGATGTGGCTGTAGCCGTTAATTAACAAATTTAATAGCTTAGCTAACTAACCCCTCATATAATAATTATATTTAAATGTACTTATTTGTTTGTAAAAGTTTAATATTGTAAAGAGCCTCCTACTCACTTGGAATATTATACTCATATTCATACTTACCATGTACCTAGCTATCATATGCATCATTGTGTAAATAAATACAATTTATAATAATTTATTAACTGTCATTGATATGCCCGATGTGGCCTGTGAGAAGAATACAGGATCTTAAAACAATGCTATGTATGTTCTTTAAAAATATATACAAATATTATTTTAAAATAAGATATCTATATACTTTGTTTTAAAATAACTTGGATATAGCCCTGATGTCCTAAACAATCTCTGAATATAAGCAATTGCCAGTTTGTTCTGATAAAACAGATTGAGAAAAAAAAGTCATGCGTTTTGATAGCGGTTATATAACACTTGCAGACATTAGATGGGTGGTCACACCTGTGATGGTGGTCGTATGGACTAAAGTACGGGTTGGAAACATTTTTGGGCCCCAATCAACATATAAACTTATCAGTTGTGCATAGTTTCTCGATGATACTTGTGAGTTTTTTTTAATCCATAAGTTTTATATTTATTCCTTAAATTCAATCGAACCTTAAATAATTGTGTGTACGTACCTTTTTCTTGGAAAATAAAAAATAGAGATAATGACTAAATTGTTCATTTTCATAGAAATTTTTTTAATTTTCTTATAACATTACCATATGAACAATCAAAGTAACCCACTTTGGTGGCTCTACGGTCTCACAGTGGCCTATACTGCCAATGACAGGGAGATCGAGGTTCAAACCTCTATCAAGTGTATTGACAGAGGTTTTTCCAAAATGGTTTTCCACTTTGCCTCCTCACAAATGTGGGTACACTTCCTCTAAATATAACCTTTCTAATCCCTAATACCATGAGTAATTGTGATTTTTCATGTTGACCTAAAAAAAAAAGAAGCCTAAATATCTGCAAAAATGGATACCATCCATATAAACAGCAGCCCTGGCTTAACTGCTATAGCCAGTGTTACTATGTTGAATATTATATTGTGTGACATGGTATTTTCCAAATTACAAAGAAATTGTGTTTATTTAAAAAAAAAACTAACTTAGATTCGTTTTATTCCCATGAAAACAGAATTTGCATTATTGTAAATGAAAAACTTGCGTGTCCCTAGGTTTAGGTCAGATAGTGCAGATCATTATTATTTTCAATTTGAGCTTTGGTTAGTTCGGTGAAAAAAAAATATCACTATAAAAGTAGCAAGTCATATTTTTTAGCACAGCATCTTACTACCCGTCCAAGTCATACGCTTATGTATTAATTACACCAGTGGTTTTAGGAATTATGAGGTTACATTAATATGAAATGTACCCACATTCGTGTGGAGGGAGAGTGAAAAGCTATTTTGGAAAAACAACCCTCAGTACACCCGACCGAGATTCAAACCTCTATCTCCCAGTCATGTGGCAATCTAACCTACTGCGAGAGTAGCACGTTAGACCACGCGGCCACCAAAGTGGGTATCTATTTACTAATGTCAAATATTTTGGTCTATTGACTTGCATCAGTGGACATGCAGGTTAAGGCACTGACCTTGTCCGATCCGGTTTTCCAGCGACAAGAATTTTGAGGTCTGAATCCGGGTCAGGTTTTTTTTGTTAATATTTGGGAAGTGGTTTTCCACTAGCTCCCCGCACAAAATCATGGTACATTTCCTTTAATACTACCTTTCTCATTTTTACCCCATTAGTGGTAAATAGTCCATATGGGCAGTAAAAGTAAATGCACAACAAAATTATACTGCCCATTATAGTCTCGTGTCATGGATATATAACGCAAAGGCATTACACCTTGGTTGTCAGAATAGAATAAATGATTATTCAAATCCTCAAATTTTATTCAAAATTGAGTTTAAAAAAATTTGTTTAAGACTTGACACCACTGACAAATGTTATTTTGACTGTCAAGTCTATTACACCAAACAACATATAGAGCACTTTCTTTTAATAAATTAACAAAATTTTGTCCTTTTATTTGTTGTTGAAATTTTATTATATCAACAACAAAATTCTATATACTATTTCTTCTATCACATTGGTTGAAAGTCAAGTTATACATAATTGTATTTCAGATAGTTACAGATCTTGAATATCAGAAGATTTGAGTGTTCCGTCTCTAGTCTATGAATGGCATAGACAGTTAGTTGACTGGATGATCGTTGTTGGTACCTAAAAATTGTGACTCTTCCTGTTCAGTGGACCTGGTCTATTCACCCTAATAGACTGAAGGTGAATTAACCTAAGTTATGGTTACAGCTATATATACATCTTTCAATTTAATTAGTTACAGCTGAAGGAGTGCTGTTATAAAAGGGAATCCAACAGATCAATGTGAAATAAGCATCTTATGTTGGTTTGGCCATGTTGAGAGGATGAAAGTGGATCAAGTGATGAAACAAAAATATGAAGGTAGTGTGTGTGGATCAAAATGAAGGGGTAAGCCTTGTAAAATGTGGTTAAATATTGTAGACAAATGTGTGAAAAAGAGGAACATTAAGAGTTTAATAATAAAAGAGCATGTATGACTCAGTGCGTGGATGTTGTTGAAGAGAAGGGAGTATGCAAGGAGAGAGAAGTGTGGAGAAAGTTAGTGAAGATGGATCAAGTACGGAGTAGTTGTTTATTGAGCTACATGCATAGAATCTTTCCTACCTCATGACATGATTAGGTATGTATGTATAAAAGTGAATCATACTTAATTTTTCAGTTACTATTTAACATGAGTTTAATTTATTTTAAAACAAATTCTACACTCAACCTTTCTTATTAAAATATAAGTTATCATTTTATAGACAATTTGATTGTGTTATTTTCCTTTCAAAAAATATTAGCATGGGTGTTTTAAACAATTTTAAATAATTGAGTATCTTAACTTTTAAAACACATTCCATTTTTTTAAATTGAATTGTTATTCATATATAAGTTTAAAAAATATTTATTTACCCAACAGTTTGAAGTGGCGAGCTCTTAGAGGAAAACATTACTTTTGAGCTTGAAACAAACTTGAGCTTCAGACTCTTATTAACATTTAATTATAAATATATAAACTACAGGAAAAATTTACAAAACATCACAAAATATGTATAAAAAAAATCCAGCATAATTAGTTAACTTCAGGCAAATTTAATCATATATATATATATACATACACACACAATTGTAAAACTTAACCCAAGTGTTTTTAGATCCTAAAAGCTATACTAATTTATTGGTTACACATTATCTTCAAACCAATCCAAACAAACTTGATTAATTTTTTTAATCTGTTGTTTTTTCATCCATCAACTAAATTTTACCATGATACTAAAAAGATAGGTATAACAATTAAAAGTGGTTGCTGATCATTGGCTATTGAGTGTTTATTATAACAAAGACCAAATACTTTCCTAATTAGTAAAAATAATGTTAATGTTTAGAGCTTATTTCACCTCACAGATAACAAATAGCGTAGGTACCTATATAATACAGCTCGAACCAGGTGTTCACATTGTATTGCAGTTTACTCTTGTTGCCAGGAAACAATTAAATGAAAACCAGTGAAAATATTTTACTATATTTAAAAACACATTCCACAAATGAAAAATGATATTAAAATTAAAAAACTATTTAATGGTCCCAATCTAGCTGTAGTCAAGTTAAGAATGAAGAACCCTACACTTCAATGTTTTTTCTGGTTAACGCATAATCATGAACCTTATCATCATCATCATCATGGAACCCCTCCAGCTTTTCCGATAGGTTGTTTGCGAACAAGCTCTCGTCAATGCTATCTGTCCAGGTACATTTCTCCTTTAATCCCTCTTCTCCAACACATCTTCCTTTATCTGGTTTACCTACTTCTCTATTTATGTACACACATGTTATTGTGTTTTCCATTCTTTTCACATGGCCGAACCATCCGAGTCTTAATGACGTTAGGAGTTTGAAGGAATTAATGGAGGAAAGAAAGGTTAACGTCATTAAGACTCATTCCTCCAAACTCTCTCTCATGTCCTTGTTCCTTACTCTATTCCTCCGTGTCTTCTGCAAGGATCTTCTTAAGAGCATCATTTCACATGCTTGTAGTTTACTCTGCTGTTTCTTATTTATCGTGCAAGTTTCTAAGCTGTATGTGAGAATGTGGACGATATATGGCTTATGTGAACTCATCTTGGCTCTCCCTGGCACCTTCTTGTCCTACATTTGCTGTTGTGTCAAATTAAATAATGTTGACCTGTTGGTCGCTCTGTCGAGTACTTCCTGCTTTACGGTGTTCTCAAAGAAGACCACACTACCCAGGTATTTGAACTCGTGGATGCTTTACGGTGTTCTCAAAGAAGACCACACTACCCAGGTATTTGAACTCGTGGATACTTTACAGTAGTTCTCCTTCCAGACATATGCAGCAGTTGTAGTTTACTTTACTGATTTCCCAGGCAACTGTCTTTGTCTTACTCACATTCGTCTTAAACTTTGAGACCCTCTTATCCAGCCGTTCCTATACTTCTCTCTCTGTGTGTACCCAAATCACCGTATCATCCGCATGTACCAGAGCATTTAGGTTTTTGTTCTCCTCACTTTTCAGGCATTTTAGTACAGCATCCACGACAGAACTTCCTTGTTGAACCCTTCTTTTGGTCTCAAACCACTCTGACCTGCCTTCTCCGACCTGTACACAGCTCAAGGCACTTTTTATACAGCATTAGAACTTTGACTATCAAATTTCCTGAAGGAATTTAGAATTCAATAAAAATTTTCTCTTAAATTTTTTTTATTACATTATCTATTGTCATTTATTATAATTATTCTTATTATAATTACTCAATCTTAATAATATTTTCATTCAACATTATACCAAGTTCAACGTTTTTCCAGTATATGAATTCATGTTAATCTTTTAATGTGTTATATTTTAATGTTATGTGTTGTACCTGACTCACATTTTAATGT
>CABFVZ010000843.1:284147-295103 GCA_902151445.1 Timema monikensis | reverse complement strand
GAAATAAGATATGTTTATAAAATTAGGACGATATTATTGTCAATGCTTTCACATACTTTTTAGGGGCAAATCAGTTACATTACAATATTACTATCAAAATTATGTTGTTTTTATGAGTAAAACTTATTGATAACTCATTTATGAAAATTCTATCACAAATTATGAGAAAGTTCAAAAATGTTTGATGAGTGTGCCTTAAAATAAATTATTGGAACATTACAACTGGTCTTAAGACTATCGTCTCACAGTGGGGCCAAATCCTAAAAACCTGGACAAAGTCGTAAAATGAAGTTTCGATTTCGGTGATTTGAAGTGGTGGGTTAGTTTGAGTAATAGTACGAAGGTCAAATTCTAGACAAGAGAGGACCATGTCTCTTATACCTGCTATTACATTCCAGTTCAAAAGTGACCCTAGCTCGAGCAAGACGTGTCGTGTTAGGAGCCGAGTTCTTAAAAGTTTATTAAAGAGGACGCCAAGACTATAAAATTAAATCAATTTCAAATCTAAAAAATGGATTCGACAGCTGGAAGTTAGTGGAATATCATCACGTATTACAAAATGTATAATAATAAATTACGTGATATCAATAAACAAATGATTTGTACAAAAATGAACATTAAATTGCACTGAATTTTTTTTTAAAAACGTAGAGAAAAGTTTATGAGTTCTATAGACTTCTGACATATTGAAGGTTGTAGATTCAACTATTATTTAATGAAAACAACAAAAATCTGCCGTTACTAGCTGCTAACCTGCTGTTGGTGCAAGTTTTTGTAATAAAACAAATTTCCGAAGACTATCAAGAGTCTAGTAATAAGTATCTATATTAAAAAGTTTAGAGAAGATTTTGCAAGAAAATTTTTCCGAGTGAAAAATGTGGGAGACTTTTTTTATTTTTACTATTAACATCCGATCCATGTATTTCTAGTTTGCACGAATTACCTAGAAGAAAAACAAATCGTTGCTACCAGAAGTATTATTATTAATTGCGGCAAATATTAGATAGAGTAAGTAAAGAAAGTCCCTGCTATCTTAAAGTTGAATAAACTGACTGTAAATCAAATTCTTCTTCTTTTGATGATGCACAAATTGTATGCATGACTGAATTTTAGTAAATACAAATTTATTTTGCACTTTTTACTTTTAGTTTCACTTCCTTTCTTCATAAACAACTACACATTTAATAAGACATTTAATGTTAATCTTTAATAAATAACCAAACATTAGAAACAGTTTTTCTATAGTAGCTTTATACTAAAATATTAGAATTTTGACAATATTCTCAAGCTTTTTCTATTGTTATTTAGAATTCAAATTTTTAATTACGGTCATTGAAAAGGGCAGAATTTAAAATTTAGACTAAATAAAAAGTTTTTTTTAGTTATATAAGTGGTTCATATTGGAACCATCCCTTTGATTTTTCAAACTTTGTTTTCGGATTCGTTTTCAGCGACCCCAAAAATCCCCGGGTACTGACTGAGCTTTACTCAAATTGAAAATATTTTTGAAGAAATTTTCTGTCATATTGAATCCGCCATTTTGTTTTTTCAAATTTTGACATAGGATTCGTAATCAGCGAACCCCAAAAAAACCCGGGTACTAAGTTTCACCCAAATTGAAAAAAAGCTTTCGATTTTGGTCAGCTTTATGGTATTTGGCCCCAATGTGCGTCGGTTCCGGAAATTGGCTCCTATTTGTTACCGAGCTAACCAACAGCAAAGTCATATAGTAAATAATTGATTGTATTTGTTACCGCTAAGACAATTCCTTTCCAGCAACATGGACTTGAAGACGGTTTTTTTTACAGACAGTATCGTGTCGTGGCTTGTTTATAGGGTAAGCAGGGCTTGCTAACCCTGTGCCTGTGATGTTCCTAACCTCTTTGTCCCTAATTTGACCAATCGTACCTAATCTCTGTCCTACATACCTCGTATGGGAGTGTATTTCCGTGAATACCTGAACGAAGAGAATAATTTCCGGGCACAAGTTTAAACAGAATTTGCTTATCATGGCGACACTCCACAAACGCCATTGACTACTGAAAATTATGTTTGAACTTTGATATTTCCCAACTATAAATGTAAACGTGACCTATATCCCAACTGAATGTGTTTTATTAGCACCGCGTCTTACAACCCATTTGACTTACACATATTATTATGTACTACTTACGTTAATGTGGTAAGGACGAGAAAGGTAGAATTAAGAGGTAGTTTATCCGCATTTGCGTGGAGAAAGAGGATAAAAACCCAACCTCAGCACACCCTGCCAAGATTCGAACCCTGATCTCACCGTCATCGTCAGTCCAGTTTATTGCTAGAGTGACGTATTATACCGTTTGACCACTGAAGCGGGTACATGCATGTTGATGGAGATATGACGGTCTGGTTCCGGACCTTTGGACTGGGGCACAACATCAATCGCCAAAATGCTTCACAATAGGAAACACTTTTTTAAAAAAACTATTTTTCTCACTGAACTTTGAACATAATAGGATGCAAGGAAATGTCTATAGGCGAGTGGGCAGGAGGAGGGTAAGAGGGTGGTAGAGAATATTCACCCCCCCTCCTCTCGCACACCACCCCCCACCCCCGCATACAATAGGCCAACATTTGAGAGCAGACAGAGAAAACAAGGGGCTAAACCCTTCTCTATTCGAAGGGTTGGAAACTGTTTCAACAGGGTAGACTATAAATTACCCACCCACCTCTCCGAACATCCCTCAAAACCGGTTCGCTTGCGTATTGTAGCCCTTTCTGCTAGGAATTTACCCGACTGTGTGTGTAGTTTCACCATGGAGCCGTAAGAGCGCAGCACTGCGCCTCGACTAGCCTACAAGAAATGTGATCTCTCTCTCTCTCTTTGTGAATGTCATCATTTCCGAGAAAAAATATTAACATCAAAATGTATGAACTAGAAGTACAGTCCCATTTTCATAGAAAGAGCCTTAACTTGAAGCTTGAAAAGATACTAGACTTACTTTCATGTATTTATACGTCAAGTCATATAATTTGCAGGCGTCACTCTTGATAGATATTTTCAATATCGATAAAATAACACATATAATGGTTTTTAGGAGCGCGTCTTACTACCCATTCGGGCTACATACACATGTACGACTAAAGTTAATTGTGTTAAGGATCAGGAAGGTTGAATCTAGAGGAAGCGTAACCACATTTGAGTGACCCGCCTCGGTGGCGTAGTTGGCTAATGCGCTTGTCGTGTTGAGCTCGACTGCTGAGGACGGGGAGATCGAGGTTCGAATCTCCATCGGGTGAACTGGGGGTGGTTTTTCCCAAATGGTTTTACACTCTCCCTCCACGCAAATGCGGGTTCACTTCCTCTAATTCAACCTTCCCAATTTCTAATCCATTAGCGTAATTAGTACTTAAAGCGTATAACCCGAACGGGTAGTAAGACGCGGTGCTAAATATTATTATTATTACATATTTGAGTGGAGGGAGATTGGGAAACCATTTAGGAAATATCCATCTTCTAAACACCCAACCGGGATTCGAACCCTTATTTCCCCGTCATCGACAGTCCAGTCTTTTGCGAAAGTGGCACCTTAAACCATTTAACCACAGAAGCGTAATAGTAATATAGTAAAATGTTATCAATGCTAGTCGTAAAAAATAATTTTATAAGTTTTAAAAGGCCCTTCCTACCAAAATCCTACTATACTTAACTGCTCAAAAGAGAGAGCGAATGGTCGAGATCGAGAAGTAAGGATGAGGGGGGCTAAATTTAGAATAAATGTATCAGTATGTGTTTGGAGTGGAGAAGGCCACGGGGTAGCGGGGGTAGGAGGGGTAAAGGAACTATCAGTAAAATAAAAACCACCTCAATACACCCAACCAAGATTCAAACTCCGACCTTCCTGTAACCGACAAACCAGACAGGACGAGACAAACGCCCTTCACCCACCGATGCGGGACGCTATAGATCTGGGTGTCACTTGAACACGATTCGAGTGGGAGCGCAACGACAAAATAAAAAGTGGTAAGCCTCTATAATTTTTTCTAGTCAATAATTATTATTTGGACACAGATGTCATTCAATGTAATAAGTATATTGCCTAGAAAAATACAACATAAATATTTCAAACTAATATGGAAAAGATTATGTAAGTTATATACTATCTATTTTTCATTGAAGGTGCTACTTTCAATGTTTATGATTCTAATTAAATTCACTTTCTCTTAGGAATTGAAAACTTGAAAGACCATTGGCTCATTTACAAAAGTACGCCCCACCCCTCCCCATTCCTATCCTGAGCTAGTTATATCCAGTCCCCCTCAGTAATTTTTTTGATAAGCTCACAACAGAACATTTTAAGATATTTGAGAACTAACAACGAGCTTTCCTATCTACCCTGAGATAAGAAGTTTAATAATTTTCGTAATTTTCGTTCTTTTTCTTATTGACACGACAAAGAATGGTTGTAGGTGAAGGGCGATATGGAGTATAAACTGCACATTGGTCGGAAAGATTTCACCATCCCTGCTTTTGATAGATACTGACGGTTTATTCTCGAATGTAAACAGGCACTTCCTTAAGTTTAAATCCTCCCTTTCGACTTCCTCAGTGTAAATAAACGGATAACTCAGACGGGGCATGGGTGGCGCTAGCATCCCCCCCCGGGCCTTTCCTATAGCGCCCTCGATTCTACGGCGCCCATCTCTTGGATGACGCCCATTATTCTTTTAAAATGAACATCCCGGGAAAGGCCCAAAGTACCCTATGAACAAACATTTTGACTTGTTTAACTTACCGAGTTATATTGTCGAACGAGACCGGGCCTAGTTATTTTGTTGTTGGAAATATAGTTTTATAAGTTATGCTTTAAAGTAGAGTAATATTCTGGTTAAAAAAATATTTTAGAAAATATATATTTTGCTATAAACAT
The DNA here is from genome assembly GCA_902151445.1 of Timema monikensis. Classification (NCBI taxonomy): domain Eukaryota; kingdom Metazoa; phylum Arthropoda; class Insecta; order Phasmatodea; family Timematidae; genus Timema; species Timema monikensis. The sequence goes on along the minus strand of CABFVZ010000843.1, from coordinate 290,193 downwards.
TTTAAACGTTTTATTACATCATTAGTAGGCCTGTTGCTTTATTATCAAAGAAGCTTCAGTGATCGAATTGTCTAAGGCATCACTCTCGCAATAGACCAGACTGCGGATGACGGGAGTTCGAGTCCCAGTTCGATGTACTTAGGTTTTTCCAAAATGGGTTCCCACTCTCCATTCACGCAAATCCGGGTACAATTCTTCTAAATATAACCTTCCTAGTGCTTAAAACCATTAGTGTAATTAGTACATAAGCGTATAACCTGAACAGGTAGTAAGACGCGGAGATAGAAATAAATAAAATACAAGAGTTTGCCGTTTACTGGGATGAACACAAAAACTATTTTATGTGAGCCTGTACATAGACATATAGACTTTTAAATATAGTTTAAAAAGTTGAAGCTTCCTACTCCGAAAAGTTTATGACTAAGAGCTAAATGTCCGGGAAATAAAAGCTGACCGACATAGGAGCGTAGAATGAATCTTTATGAATAGTATTATGTAATTGGTTTAGTAGGAGTGTATTAACATTCGTGTTTTCCTCATTCCTTGCTTGTTCTCCTAGGAACGTTATAAGCCCTCTTGGTTTCTGATAGACTAGCGGTTCTTAAAACTTTTTAAACCTCCAAAACTCTTTCAACCCCTGAAAATAAATAATAATTGCAAGGCCCTAAAACAAGACTTTATTTAAATGGTTTATATGTATCGATGTTTATCGCTTTATAATTCAAAACTTTGTGATAATTTTGTAAATATACTCAAATTCCAAGAACTCCTTTACAAATATTCAACAACTGTTGAGGTCACCATCAGAAGAAAATTAAACTCCGTTTGTACTGGAGAAATATTTCTTTCTTTCTTTAGGCCAAAGAAAGTTGAACCTTAAAAACTGCAAAAACCCTGACCTTTCTCACGTACCCTACATCCCCACCTTAAATTGCACCCAAGATGTGTGCGACTCAGTTGACAGTCCCCCCTCGCCCTTGTATGACTCATCTTTGGCGCAACTCGGGCCGGAGGGTGCGAGGGGCCATCTTGATGCGGATCACGTACCCCCGCCAAGCAAATACCACACATCAGGACAATGTCAGAGCGAAAGCAACAATAAACCAACAACGCATGCAGGTGACGACATTAAGAACATGAGGTCATTTCACCAGTTTACACTCTTGATCGCGAAGGTTTGGGTGGTCCTGGGAGGAGACCGGCCTTCTCCGAGCGCTCATTTTGACATAAATCACTCAGCTACAGTCGGACCGCTCTGAGAAGAACAATCTTTGGTAGCTTGACAAGTTATAAGTATTTATAGTCGGACCACCATGAGAATTACCTTCTTTGGTAGCTGGACAAGTTATAAGTATTTATAATCGGACCCCCATGAGAAGAAACCTTTTTTGTCGGATCGATGAGCTACAAGTATCTATCGTCGGACATCTATGAGAAGAACCATCTTTTTTGGTAGCTCAACCAGTTTCTAAATAGTATTTCTTTCACTTCAAGGCAGTCGTCGTTTAAAAATTTTAAAAATAAGGATTAAAAAAAGTTTCTTATCTAAATCGAAGTGTACACATTCCTGGGCGCCGACAGCCTCTAAGCGGCAAAGCGCATGCGTGCCACCGACCTGTTTCATGTTTTGATAATTCTGTGATGATATTCGAACAAAGACTCGTCAAACAAAATGTACAGGGCTTACAGGCAAAGTAGGACGAATGGATCCTGACGTACGTTGTATTAGCGTGTTTCTAGTTCTGGCTTGGGTTAATTAATGAGCTGGAGATAAGATGATGAGATTACTTGCCTCTGGCAGACACGCTAAGCCACGGTGGGGGTTTAGAGGGGGTTGGGGTTGAGTTAACCCTGCTGACCCTAGGCCTTACTGATTATCACCCAGTAACTAGCGGTTAACATTTTACAGGGAAATTTTTAATCGTAAAGCTTTCCTTGAAATAATCCCGAATCAAGAGTAAGAATGAATAGCTATTATTTATGTTTTGATATTTTTTTTATTACACCGCATTATACTACCCCACGTTTGTGTAGAAGGAGATTGGGGAATCATTTAAATAAAAACATACTTAGTACACCTGACTGGAGTTTACCCACAAACCCAAGCAGACGCCTTAGACCTCGTACCAACCGATTTGATACATTTAACAAATAGTGTTTACAGAAGATACAAACAACTAATAAGCACACTGGTGCAAAGCTTGCTGTGAGCGTTCTGTCCTAGATTAAGTTATGTTTTATTTATTTAGCAGCACGTCTCATTACCTGTTAAAATTATACTCACATTTACTAATTACGCTACCGAGTAAGGGATGAAGAAGATTTAATTTAGAGGAAGTATACCCACATTTGCGTGGAGAGAGAGTGGAAAACAATCTATAAAAAAAACCACCGTAAGTATTTGAACCCCGATTCTCTGTCATCGGTAGTCGTTCATCTCCAACTATTTGCCGACTGCGCGAGTGTATAACACACGTCCAATCTGTATGATGATATGATCACGAGTGTATAACACACGTCCAATCTGTATGATGATATGATCGCGAGTGTATAACACACGTCCACTCTGTATGATGATATGATCACGAGTGTATAACACACGTCCAATCTGTATGATGATATGATCACGAGTGTATAACACACGTCCACTCTGTATGATGATATGATCACGAGTGTATAACACACGTCCACTCTGTATGATGATATGATCACGAGTGTATAACACACGTCCATTCTGTGTGATGATATGATCACGAGTGTATAACACACGTCCAATCTGTATGATGATATGATCACGAGTGTTTAACACACGTCCAATCTGTATGATGATATGATCACGAGTGTATAACACACGTCCAATCTGTGTGATGATATGATCACGAGTGTTTTTCCAATGGCTGCCGGAGGGGCTTCTTACAACCCTCACCGCGTCTCCCCTTGGACGATTTACATTCTTAGACAGAAATCAGCCAAGGTCACTTTAACTGTCACTTAAAAAATTGCATCTCGGTTCTTGGAGATCTTTTACAATTGGTCCTGTTCTTTATTGCTAGTTTTTAAGGATCGTAAATATTAAAAATACAATGTGTATTGTACCGTTATTTTAGAAAGAGGGACCAAGTGACGTTCGAGTACTTCCTTCGATAAAAAACACAAATCCTACTTGAGTTAACATGAGATATATGTTATGCTTTATGTTCCATTTGGAGCTGCGCACGCACCCTGACGTGCTAAACGCACACGGATCCATTGACGTATCCATCGGGGGACTGTTGACGAACGTACGAACGGTGAATAATGTAAAATATGTTCCATTAGTGAAACATTGAATAATATATAACTGGATCAGTGTCACGAGCCTTTCAGAACATGTCCTTCACCTCAAAGATACAAAGTCTCGAGGCAGGGGAGTTAGATACCATTATCATTTTATTCCTTTGCGCTTTTAAGGTCACAACGAAGCTTATATAAGAGTATTTTAACATCACTAAAAAAAAACCACAAACTTTTCTGCTAAGGTTCTTCTGAAACATCAGTTAAAGGAGTTACCTAGGTTGCTGAAATATTGGACTGCCAGTCTGATGTTGAGCTGAGGTTAAATACATATTGACAAATAAAAAAATCTTTAACAATAAACAAGTTTAGTGTTTAATTGGATGAATACAAAATTATTTTCTATAACCCGTTGCGTAAAAATATAGAATTGTTAAAAAGTTGAAATTTTCCACTACGAAAAAAAAAATCCACCTAATTTATTTAATAATTCAGAGCTAAATTCCCGGGAAACTAAAAGTACTGTACCTGGTATAGGAGCGTAGAATGGATATTTGTGAATCGAACGATGTAATTTAGTACCTGGGGAACACAACCCAAATTGTACTTATATTTTTATTCTCCAACTGCCGGATAGTTCCGCACAGTAACGTTATAAGTCCACTTGGTTTCTGGCATTTATGAGTTTCTGCTCGAATATTCTAGCGCCTTACTAGTCTATAGAAATAATTTACTATTCAAAATAAAAAATCTAGTAAAAAATGTAAATGTGCGATTTAAAAAAATGTAGTTATCCTAAAATCTACTTTAATATCAACACTTTTTTTGTGTGTACAAAACAAATAAAATATTGCTACAATCTAAACTTGGTTTAATTTTCTTCCCACGGTGATATCAACAGTTGTTGAATATCTGTCGAGGGTGTCCTGGAAGTTAATGCCAATTTTTTCTATTCATTTAAATAGTTTGTCGTCTAATGCCGCTATGCTCATGACAGATATTCTAACAATTACTGTTAATATCACCATGCGAAGAAAATTAAACTGTTCCTACCGAAGCAATATTTTATTTATTTTGGTTAAAAAAAGTTTTGGCCATAAAAATTTAACACATACCAATCTTTTATGGATTTCTCTACACTCTACCATCCACCCCACGGATAACAACGAATTCAGGTGAGTATTACACTCTCCCATCCACCCCACGGATAACAACGAACTCAGGTGAGTATTACACTCGAAACAGGCGTCGAATAGTGGCGCAGTTTTCTGTATTTTACTATAGAAAATAGTGGAATAGTTTCACTATATTAAAAAAAAATACAACAAAAATGAAAAAAAAAATTCACAGACTATTAAACTGATCTCAGCTTTTCCGTTGTCATCTTGTATTAAATATCCCGGTTAATCAGAGCGTGATATTGGTTCTTACAGCAAGTGCACATCGCAGTCACGTATACTGGTAATAAGATATGGTACAAGCAAAAAGAGAGGGTCTACAAAGATATGAGAACATGTAGTTTCAGGGGTGGACAAGTACTACTGGAGATACTTGTTGGAGGTATTTAGTAAGGCTTAGTAATCTGCTATTTAATGCTAAGTTGCTGAGTATTAGTAACTTTGATAAATTAGTACTTACTTTAATCTATGGCATTAGGAACTCAAAAGTTCATTGCAACACCTTCAAAAGTACGGCATTTATCTCTATCTTGAGATAGTTCTATTCAGTCCACCTCATCACACCCTATCCCTATCTTGAGCTAGTTCTATCTAATCCACTCATTACACCCTATTCCTATCTTGAGCTAGTTCTATCCAGTCCACCTATTTACACGCTATTTCTATCTTGTGCTAGTTCTATCTAGCCCACCTCATTGCACCCTATCCTTATCTGGAGATAGTTCTTCTATCCAGTCCACCTCATCACACCCTATATTATCTTTAGCTAGTTCTATCCAGTCCACCTCATTACACCCTATCCCTATTTTTAGCTAGTTCTATCCAGTCCACCTCATCACACCCTATCCCTATCTTGAACTAGTTCTATCCAGTCCACCTCATCACACCCTATCCCTATCTTGAACTAGTTCTATCCAGTCCACCTCATTACACCCTCTCTTTTTCTGGTCCATTATAATGTTATACTTACAGTGCGTTTAGGTCTTACCAATGGTCTCTTCCCATTGGGTTTACCAGTCAGTACCCTGTACACTGTTCTAGATTCTTCTATTCGCGCTGCATGTCCTTCTCACCGTAATCAGCGAGACTTGATTATTCTAACAATAAATCTATTGTGATGTGAGTACATGGTATGTAACTCATTATTATGTAACCTCTTCCACTACCCAGTATATTAATTCCTTTTGGACCAAATACCTTCCTAAGAACCTTTTTTTTCCCAAGCACCCTAAATTTGATCTAGTCATTTAAGGTAATATAAACCATGTTTCAAGGGAATAAATCAGTTCTTAGACCAAATAAATAACATCTAAATAATTTACCAATCATATCCATAATTATGGATTAGTATATATTTATCTGCTGGAGTATTATTTGTAACAATTTGACCAATTAAGTTTGTTGTTTTAAAAATAAAACTGCAAAAATACTCACCTTGGCTCACGTAACGTTCCATCCCCCCAAAAATTTCAGACAGTATCAAAAGTTAATAGTTTTGTCTTGAATTTGAACCATAGGTCCTTGTTCTGTCTTGTGTCCTAAGTATCTTTAAATAAATAGAAATAAAATAATGAAATATACAAGGGGTGGGGGGG
>CABFVZ010000843.1:268715-284041 GCA_902151445.1 Timema monikensis | reverse complement strand
TAGTTAGTGCTGTTATCTGTTAGACAATAACTAGACCTTTATAATACACTTTGGATTATCGTTAAAAGTAAGTCGTTCTGTAAAATGTGTTATCATGTGAATTTTCCCCCTTTTTACCACCGTATTATTATTATTATTAGCACCACGTCTTACTACCCGTTCGGGTTTTACGCACTTACGCTAATGTGTAATGGTAGGGTGATTGTGATATGAAATGAAGGACCTACAGTTTAACGTGGGATCCAAACCACGGTGGAGGCCTGGCATTCCACACATTCACAAGTTGTGATTAATAAACGTCTTGTCAGAGGTGAAGGAAGGGTTTGGCAATCAGATAAATCTGTGCCAGGACCGAGGATTGAACCCCGGACCTCAGCACAGGAGTCGGACACCTTGCCCCTAGACCACCAGGTCACCACTTCCAATAAATCCTTCCCTAGAAATGCTTAAAACATTTTGTATGAATGAATCTACAAAGTGTATATTTTATTTTAAACGTTTCATATTTCAATATTTGAAGTACATAAACCAACTAATTGTACGAAAGTTTCACTGGAAGGCAGATAAATCAATCGCGGTCCGTTCGCGTCTCGCGATCCCCCTGTTTGGTGCTTGTTTCAAAATGGAAGAAGAAATGCCGTGGGAAAGTGACCATTGACGGCTACGGGAGGTGAATCATTATCTCGGAGAAAATAACCCAACCCCATCATTTACTTGTGAAAATAGACAAGAGTCTGGGCGGATTATTGGGACGGGCCGCGTTATTTTGAAGGAAAGGGAAGAATTCTCAACAGTGTATCAACATTGAACTTGGTATTGTTGTTTAATATGGGTGGATGGGGAGAGCAGGGGTAAGGGTGGATTAACGTGTGTACAGGGTACTACAGAGATAATGTTCTGCATAACACGAACTCTTATTCTCCCCCCCAATTAGTCTATAGGCGGGGTTACACTGGAAGGGACCGATAGAGCGATTTAAGCACCTATATAGTCCAGTTTAATTGGAAAAGGCCTTATCTGGAAGCTAGTTTTTTTTATAGCTGCATATTACTTACCTGTTCACTCTATACGTATATATGATAATAATTACTCTAATGAGGTAGGCATAGGGAAGGAAGCGTTTTGGAGTTCTACCCATTTTACAAGAGTAACACCCTAGACCATTCTGTCATTGAAGCGGGTAGGAAAAGTTACTAGATCTACTTTCACATGTATTCATAAGTCAAATCATGTGATATGCAGCTGTCACTTTTGATAGATATTATCAAACATTGTAGTTTAACACTAATAATATACTAAATTGTTAACAATGTTGGCTGTAATATATATATATATATATATATATATATAAAGTTCCGTCTTACCAAACTACTGTTATAACATGTAGCATATTTTTAGTTACATTAAAAGTTTAGAAAAGTGATAGAATTTTGACTTTACACTTTGCAAATGTTTGGTTCACATTAAAAAGCTACCACACAAAGATCCATAGGACTCTTGAGATTTGTTTTTGTGTGTAAGTCATCCCTCCTTTATAACTTTGAACTAATGGACGGAGTTTAAATAAACTTGACACACACATATCTCAACAAAAACAGCCAAATATCATTATTTTCAAAAAAAACCAAGACATGCGTTGCTTGGCTTATAATATATTTTCTTACTAGCTATGACACAAATGTCTTAGGGATTAGGAAATATATATTTAGAGGAAGTGTACCCGCATTTACTTGAAGCAGCATGTGTGAAAGTAGTGGATCTAACCAGTTGTGGAAAAACTACCCTCAGTACATTCCGGTGCACACGAATAGCGGAACAACTCATCCGAGGTTGCTAGTATCCTTACACGAACTGCGAAGTGAAAATTAAATTTATAACGACTTTGTTCAAAATGGAAAATGGAAGTTAGGTTAGGTTATGTTAAGTTAGGTTAGGTCATGTTAAGTTAGGTTAGGTCATGTTAAGTTAGGAGTTAGGCGTTGAATGGGACTTCTAATCTCATGTGTACAGGATGACAGGTATACTTTATTCCTCAATTAGAGTGCGCCCTAATTGAATGTCTGTTGACAAGTATACTTTATCCCGCAATTCGAGTGTGCCCATACACCCGACCAAGATTCGAACCTCAATCCTCCCGTCATTGTCAGTCTAGTCTGACACGAGAGTAGTGCGTTAGGCCACGCGGCCACCGAAGCGAGTATAAATAAGGTTAAATTAAGATAAAGTTTACTCATATTTGCTTGGAGAGAGAGTGAAATACCACTATTGAAAAACTTTCAGTACACTTGGCCAGGATTCGAAACCTGATTTCTCCTTTATCGGCTGTTCGGTCTATCATGAGGAAGATGCCTCAGAGTTTAGCGTTTAGACCAGGGGTGGGTAACATTTTGACATTGATAAAAAATACCTCATGTTCAGAGAGTTTTATCAAAATTATAAAGACGTAATTTACCTAAATATAAGTTAATGTTTTTTTTTTTCCAAGGAACCCATCAAGAAGCAAAATGGTTTGTTTTACTTTTTGCACTTTCTAATCAACGAGGACATATTTCATTTTTTAAATTCATTCATAAAGGAACATTTTTCAAAAAAATGTTTTAATACACATTATAAAATATTTGACAGAAACAGTTTTTTCGCTTTTTCTCGAGTTTATTCTCCATGGATCTTGGTTAATTTTAAAATTCAACTTTAGATATATATCGTACAAGCATTCTTTAAAATAAATATAGACCTATATCAGCGTGTAGTAAGTATTATAAAATATAATAGAAAATCACTCAAGAAAGAGCTCTACAAACTAACCATCTCAACAGTTAATAAAAAAACTTCATCTTAATATATTGTAGGATTACAATTTTAATTTGAGAACGTATATTCATAATGTGAATGTGAGGAATGCCAGGTCTCCACCGTGGTTCGGATTCCACGTTAAACTGTAGGTCCTCCATTTCATCTCACCATCACCTCTACCATTACACATTAGCGTAAGTGCGTATAACCCGAACGGGTAGTAAGACGCGGTGCTAATAATAATAATAATAATAATAATATATTCATAAAAGGTGAAACTAAATAATTGACAGAATATGCTAAAAGGCCGCATGAGGCCTGAAGGCCATCCACACCCTAAAGCATGTCTCTTATTAATGGGTTGAGTGTATTAAGCGTTGGTTCCACCTGCTTGCTTACTTAATGTATTGACTGACAGTGAAGCTACATCTCGTGTGAGAACGGCTCTAGGAGAACAAGTACAGGTCACATGGTGAATATAGTAACTACAGTAGCCTCGTGGCTTCTTTGGTGCTAACTGACAGCTCACAGCTGACTTCTGACAGTCAACATTTAGGTATATACCTAAATGTTGACTGTCAGAAGTGACAGCTGCTAAACACATGTTTTTGCAGATCATATGGTTCGGCGTAGGGATACATAATTTGGTCGGGTAGCTTTTCAAAACTTTCAGCTGTGAGCTGTCAGTCAGCACCGAAGAAGCCATGCGGTTACTGTATGTTGTCCTCGTGTGTAGACTGTCAGTAGAGGCACATCTCGTGTGAGAACGGCTCTTGGAGGCGATAACTCAAGAGAACAAGTACGGGTCACATGGTGAATATAGTAATTATGTTGGAACAGTTTCCTAGCGATCTACGGGCCGATACGGGCCGCACACGCTACCCCACGCCTCGTCAAGGCGTCGCTTTTGATTGATGGGGCAACGCTTCCTACTGTGCTCCCATTCCCTTCCGTCGGCGGCGTCCCTACTTCGTTAGTATCGCGTTCTTTGTCAGTCACAGTCACGGTTGTCGTCTTTGTCACATCCACATCTTTCGTCATCGTCACATCATACGTCATAATCATATTACAATGTCGTATTTACGTCTTTCCTCATCACGTCCTTTGCAGCTCTGACGTCACCTGAATCGGTGTCCATGTGGAATAAGTGTCGGGGTCGTCCATTGTTTTCCCAGTGGTGGGAAGGTCCGGGGATAGAGCCCTGGATAGGTGAGATAGGGTGTTTTATTTCTTAAATGGACTCCAATTTTCTCTCCTCGCAAATGCGGGTCTATTTTATCTCAATTCCTAATCCCTACCTCATTATCGTGTATAAATGTGGACATTTCCGACAGGTAAGAAAGGGCGGGGTACCGTTTGTGGTGTAGTGGTCAGAGCTCCTGGCTACAGATACAGGTGTTTTCGGGTTTGATCCTTGGCTCTTACAGAATTTTTCTGTGAAGCTTTGGATCTGGAACGGGATCTAAATCAGCATCATGGCGACAAATGAGCAGCTACTTGAATAAATAAGTAGCATCTGAGGCCTAGAAAACTGACACTAACCACCAGAGTGTGCGTTGTTCTCTGACTACACATTTTCTATACGTAATACCATCGCTAATGGCGGCGGCCGCTTGGTCAGTATAACTAGTTTGTGGACTCACAAGATTGAGTTTTTTTTAAGAAGGGATGGGGAAAAACATAATTATAATATTAGTGATCTTTGCATCTTTGTCATCTCTTGTGATCATTAAAATGTGGGATGACGCGGGCAAGTATTTTCGCAAGATTTCATAGCAGAAAAATAAATATAATATTGTATTGTATATAGATTGAGCTTAATTGTCTAGACATTGTAGTATCAACAGTTTTTTAACATGAACATAATGGAACTTACGTAATTAAAAACCCTTTAAATGGAAAGTTTATTTTTTTATCAACTCTACGATGCCCACATCACAAATTAAATTACTATTGATATTACTAAAGTAGACAATTTAATTAAAACCTATCTACTGAAACAATATTTGATTTATTTTGACTAAAATATTTTTTTGTTATAAAACTTGCTAAAAAAACAACTCAATTTGAGTTTCATTCCGTCCCACATTAAGGCGTTAAAATGGTCGAGCAGAAATTAATAAACGTCTGACACCAAGTAGGTTTTACATCGTTTCCGGGTGGAGCTATCCGGCAGTAGGAGAACAAACAAGGAGGAGGAAAATACGAATTACATTTTAATTTGTATTATGACCCACTCCCCCCTATCCTAATTAAATTACATCATTCTATTCATAAATATCCATTATACGCTCCTATAGTTAGTTACCTTTCGTTTTAAGGGTATTTTTTTAGAGCTTGATGAATAACCAAAATGTGGATTTTTGGACTTTTCAAAGTGGAGAATGCTTTTAAACCATGTTTACATATATATATATATATACATACATATATACATACATATACATATATACATATATATATACATATACATACATAGGGTCAAAAAGAATAGTTTTTTTTGTTCATTCCAGTAAACACCAAACTCATGTACTGTTTAAGGTTTTGTCAATATTTAGCCCAAATACAACATCTGATTAGCAATATCTTAGTCACATCTTGTGAAGGTGGGGAATGCCAGGCCTCCACCGTGGTTCGGATTCCACGTTAAACTGTAGGTCCTTCATTTCATCTCACAATCACCCTACCATTACACATTAGCGTAAGTGCGTATAACCCGAACGGGTAGTAAGACGCGGTGCTAATAATAATAATAATATCATAGTCCGACACCTTAGCTCAGTCGGTAATGTGTCTGCTTACTGAAGTAAGAGTTCCATGTTCAATTCCTGGCATGGCAGAAAAATGTATCATTGGTGAAATGTGGGTTTCATCTATCACAGTGATGAATTGGCGGACGGGGGGCTGGGTGTTGTGTCTGTTCTAGAGTTAAGTTAGTTTATAAGTTGTGTACTGATATAATCAGTCGGTTGTGATAGTTAACGTTAAATACCTCAAATAAATGAAAACAAAATGTAAAGCAATATCTCAAATTCGTGAGGACCCCCCTTAAAATCTCCTTCGAAACTAATGTTACATGCTGTCGAATAGAGGGATTTAATTAAGTCTGATGGAGTTTTTTTTTAAATTCAAAATAAAACTAGATTGTTTGTTAACTTTTTTTTTAATTTACATAAAATACTTATTGGAAGTCTCTATGCTAATTTAACTACTTTATAAATATCGGAAAGAGACAAAAGTTTAACTTAAAACTTTATACATTAACTATTTTTAAATTACTCTTAGCATCGCTATCAAAATCACATGAATACGAAGTGGAAATGGATTTATCTTTGAAAGATTCTCAAACAAACAACGTCAAGTTTAATATTTAGAGATAAAAAAGGAAAGTGGAAATCACGTTTTGTGTAAATATAGGTCCAAATGATTTCAAGAGAAGTCTTACTCTATGAAAAATATAAGATACGGTTTGTTTTAGTTTGCGTCGAATGAAGCAAATAGCACCTTAATTCAACACCAGATGAAATTGTTAGAAGTTTATTAATTAATGACAGCCTTTGTGGTTTAGTGGTCAGAGTTCTTGGCTGGAGATCCAAAGGTTCCAGGTTCGGTGTCCATCGCTTCTATATTTTCTGTGAAGCAGTGCGTCTGGAATGGGTTGAAACTCAGCCTCGTTAGGATAAATGAGGAGATATTTGAATTAAAAATTAGCGGCTTCTGTTAAAAAAACAGATTAACGGCTGGAGAATTCAATGTGATGACTCTATGACACCCTATATTCACAAAAGTTGGCACTATCTTCGTCAAAATGCTGCGACCGCTCGGTCGATATGGCTAGATTGCGGGCTGACGCCTTAAAGTTATGTTTTTATTAATTAATATTCAATTGCTTAAGAGCCCGTCTCACTCACCGAATAGCCCCTAGCTTAGGTAGTTAATAAAGCTCGTACCAAATGTTACATCGAGGTGCAGTTTTCTGTATTATTTATAAAACAGTGGAATTGAGACCAGTGAAATTATTTTGCCATATTTTAAAATATACAACAAAATGAAGAAATAATAACTAAAAAACAACTATTAATCTGATGCTCATTTCAATGCTGTAAAGTTAAGTTCCGAGTGTAGGGTGCGAGGGAAAATCAGTGTTTTTTTTTCAGTTTTATCACAAAATATTGTTTTGGCCAATAAATCAAATATTTTTCCAGTATAAACAAAGTGTTTAATTTTCTTCACCCGATAATATCAACAGTTGTTGAATATCTATCTGTCTAGAGTGTCGAGGAATTTAATGACTAGGTTTTAGCTTTATTTAAAAGGTTTCTCAAGGTTTCTCATCTAATGCCGCTATGCTTATGTTGATACTCAACAACTGTTGATATCAACATGTGAAGAAATAAGTTTTGCTATGTAAACATTAAAAAAAAACTGACATTTCTCAAGTTCACTAAATTCCCACCTTAAGAATGCACTAAACCACACTTCAATAAGTTTTCTGGTTAATTTAATAAACCGGTTAATCGGCTGTTAGATGTGCTACTATCACCCGTTTTACTCGCACCAGTGGCCACACAGACCAAGGCATCATTCTCGTCTTGTCTCATCTGGTTTAATGGTGGCAGGAAGGTCATGGGTTTGAATCCTTATCAAGTGTACTGAAGGTAGCTTTTCCTTAAGGGTTTGTGGGCACACGTATTGTAAGTTTTACCCTCCTCATCCCTACCACATCGATGTAATGCGGAGAGCCTGGAATGACAGTGAAAAGCGAAATGCGGGTGTTAAAACCCCATACGCATACCTTATTAATAATTGGAGCTCGGGGACTTATTTGTAGTGAAATCCGAACCAATCGTACTTCCATCTGTATTTTAAGCCCCATGAAAAATTATATTTAGACCCTAAAAGGATTCAATCCCAAGTCTCTCACATGTATTTATTGGTTAGGGATGGCAATTTTTCCCAATAAGTCGATATATTTATCATTTGATACATCGCAAAGTTTTTATCGATAGTTTCGATCAAATTATATCGATATGTCTGTTGTTTCCTGTATAGGGGTCTATTGAATTGCATTGCTCTGAGCGAATTGTAATTGCGGTGTTAAGATGGCTGCGTTTCTGTAATTATATTCACAGCTGATTTGCCCTATATAATGTTTTATTTACCTGTCAAAAATCGCATACAAGTTTTTGTTTTAAATTGAAAGAAATTGTTTCAGTTAATAAAACTAGATAAAAAAAATCGTTCATTCAATATATTTTGAGTTATAGCTCTAAAAGTTTAGTCCGATATATTAAATATACGCTATGGATAAATTTGATCGATATATCGGAAAATAATATTTTTTTTCTTTTTGTAAATAGATATATCGTTTCAAAGATATTGACCATGCCACAGGCCATTAAGATTGTCTAATTAATAATCGAGTCCGCAACTCTAGTAATGTTTAATTTGATTTTTCCAGTGTGAGAAAATATATATAATGTACACCTACAGGAAAAAAAATTCTCATCCTCACGTTTTGTGTAGTAGAGTGTACAAACTAATATTTTTTTTCGGATTTTCTTTTTTAGAGCAATATAAAAATAATAATTCTTCACCAACATCAGCTTATTTCGTATTATTTCTTCCTACCCTCTCTTACTTTTTTTTTTGGTCGGTTGGGTTCTTGTCTGGAACAGCGTAATCGCCGCCTCCACCCCCGCCTCCCGCCAGCCGAGTCACAATATTATATAGAGTGGAACCACCAAGATATGACCGCTTCATATTACACTCCCCATTGTGTTCGGAACTGATAATACTCGCATGAAAAGACCTCTTCTCCGGGTCGCTACAGAAAGGAGAGTATTATTGGAAGTGCGGTGATGTTTAGGATTAGGAATAGGAGGGGGAAGTGGTGGATCTATCAACGCCGACATTTCATGACGTATCGGAACACAAGGATAGATTATTGTACTTACTACCAGGGCCTGGACTTTGATGACATGCTATATGTATATATTTTATTTTTTGCACATTGCAGACAATGCTCATGTACAAGATTTTCATAGGAAGCCCGTTATTTGAAAACTGGAAAATCATGTTACCACAATGGCGTGGGAAAAAAAAAATTAAAACATTATTTTATTTAAATTTTTATTCCGTTTAGTTTATAATGTAAAAGTAAACTATACAGTAATTCATAAGTATTATCGGAAGCTTTTGGTAACGTTTTACGAGTAGATGGACTTTATAATTAATAAATTAAATAAGACATATTTATAGAATGCCAAATTTTAGTGACTTTTAATCATTTTTGGTGGTCTAAAGTGGACTTTCCTTGAAAATCAGGGTTTACGCATAAAATTTACATGGTCCCCTGTATATATATATATATATATATATATGGTTGTCCGGAAACTCATAGCTCAAACTGCACATATAGTTTGTTTTAACCAAAAGTAATACAAAATCCCTATATACTTACATCCATAAAACTAACCATTAAAACATGTTCAAAGTTTCGAAGTACAGCACCGGGAGAGCAAAGCTGTCAAGCATGCATGTACAGCAAGTTGCATAAGGGTTAAGCGCACGACAATACACATGTAATAATGGTATGTCATTTCTGTGATGTAGGACCGTTAATGATGACCCTCAGAACATATTCGCATTTGTAGATGGACTGGTGTGTTGTTTACTATTAATTGTGGTATGTTCTGCTGCCATGCTTCAGGATGTAGAGGTGTGTCGAGCCGCGCCTAACTCCTATCTATGCAACTTGTTGTACACGCATGTTTGCACAGTTTAGCTACCCCGGCGCCATGCCGACACTTTGAACACAATTAAATGGTATGAGCACAGTTTGACAAATATAAGTATATGGGGATTTTTTATTACTTTTGTTTCAAACTAATTATATGTTCAGTTTGGGCGTTGAGTTTTCGAACACGCATTCCTTGGCTTAAAACATGGTCTAAGCCAAGGAATCACTCTTGCAATAGACTAGACTGCGGGTGACGGTGAGGTCAAGGCTCAAATACCGGTCAGGTGTACCGAGATAGGTTTTCACAATTGTTTTTTCACCCCTCTCAACCAATGTGAATGTGGGTACACTTCCCCTAAATTCAATCTTTCTAATCCCTATCGCATTGGAGTAATTAGTACACAAGTGTGTAACCCGGACGGTGTGTGAATAGATAAATAAAGTGTCTGTCTAGATATGAAGTGTAGTTGAGGCCCTCTTGACAGGCTACTATTGAGGCGGGGCTGGTTGGCAATATGTAACAGAGTTATTGATGGTTGAAACGTTTATACCGGGGACAGGCCGTGTACTGTATAGTAGACTACTGACGGGGATGGGGGATCATTTTACAAACTTTAACATTTCAAAAACAGATACCCGCCTATTGTCTAACAATTGTGAAGCATTTTGCTCATGCCCGTAGAAAGTAGAAGCTGATATTTTAAGTGGATAATAGTGACGTAATTATCGATAATTTAGCTGAAATGGCCTTGGGATTAAACTCACTAACAATAAGAATATACTTCACCTCAACACTTATTCTTATACTGAAACAAAGTTTCAGTTGTATTTAAGGATGTATTTTAAGACTAGCTTTGCTCGTTGGGGGCTCCGCCCCAAAACCCCCGGTGAGTTTCTTAGCAAGTGGATGCAAACTAATTCCAGAGCAGTTTTTTTGATAGGTCTTACCGTTTAGCCACAAGAGACCCCCAAAGAAAGGTTAGCACAGACTTTAAAGTTGCTCCGCCATTTTGAATTTTTTTCGGGGTTAATTTTTTTTTAACTTTTTGGAATTTTCCCGTCTGTTACAGGCTAAAAGCTATAAGTTTCTAAGCTCATCTGGAAGTGGGTAAACATTAATGTCGGTGAGTGAGTCAGCCATGTGGCTTTATATTAGTATAAAATGGAATGAAAGGGAACACGAGAAAATGCCAGTGTTTTTGCAGTTTTTATGGTAAACTTTCTTTTGGTTAAAATAAATAACATATTTCTCCGGTAGAAACATAAGAGTTTAATTTTCTTGTCATGGCGATATCAACAGTTGTTGAATATCCTTCATTAGCATAACGGCATTTGATAAGACACTTTTTAAATGAAGAGAGAAAGTTGTCATTAAATTCCAAGACACCCTTGACAGATATTCAACAACTTTTGAGGTCATCATGTGAAGATAGTTAAAGTTTCTACTGGAGAAATATTAGTTTTATTTTAACCAAAAAATGTTCTGCCATAAAATCTGCAAAAAAACACAGTCCTTAACTTGCTTTCCCTACACTCCCACCTTAAGGGACGTCATATTTGTAGTCCCGGACTGCTTAGAACCCCAGTATGGTTCACCCCTGGTTGTGGGGTGTGGTTTTAGCACGATGTCCAAAAATAATTTATTTTTACACAGGTATAGACATTTATATAACAGATCACTTTTTTTTTTTGCTTGGAGGCGAGTTTTATTAAGCGATGCGTGCAATTATTTTTAATTTTATTTAAAATAGAGTTTTTAATTTTATTTTTTTTACATTTGTATCCTCTTGGATGTTTTCGCGTACCCCGGGTTTAATACCACTGGTATAGAGAGGAATTATTATTTTTTTAAATATAAAAGTGACTAGAGTAAAGTAAATGTTATTGGTGTTTAGAACAATACTATTTGACCTTAATTTAGAAAATACACGCATTCACTACTTAACCTAACGTTTTAAACAAACAAAAAAAAAAGTGGGATAGTACATATTTTTGAATCAAGATGTTTAGTTCTACAGTCCACTTTTGTTTGACGCAAAGATTTATTTTATGGTTTGAGGTTAAATGTCCCAAATTCATAGATATTCCAGGTTTTTTAGTTTGTTTTTGTCAAATTCCCTATGACTACCCAGTTTTCCAAATCACAGCAATCCTCCAAGAATATCCGATATTGACCCGTTTCGGTGGCCGCGTGGTTTAACGCGCTACTCTAGCAGTAGACTAGACTGCCTATGACGGGGAGATATAAGTTCGAATCTCAGTCGGGTGTACTGAGAGTGTTTCCCCCACTCTCTCCACGCAAATGCGGGTACACTTCTTCTAAATATAGCCTTCCTAACCCCTAAAACCATTAGCGTAATGGTAGAAAAGGTGTGATGGGAAAAATAAAAGCTAAATTTTTATTTTATGAAGTACTATTTACAAAATACATTCTATTCAAAGAGGAATGTGTAATGAAAGACACCACTGATAAAGCACGGCTACATTAGTATTTCATTAGTCACGTGGATAGCCGTATAATCTTTTGTTTTGTTTTTAGGAAATATCAGAGTCATGTCTAAATTTATACACCAAGTTTTATTTTACCTTGACAAAAAAAAAATGCTGCATCGTGTTTTTATAAAAAATTATATTATCCCCCTTCCTATATCTCTACTTCAACCCTTTCTCTTTTTTTTTTTGTTTTTGTTTTAACAAGTGCAGATTTTTGTTCGCGTGATGGAAACGGTTCCGGCTCACGCATGGAAGGTGAGAGGGGGTGGGGGGGAAGGTAAGGTAAAACATACATACTAACTTGTGTACAGTCCTTTCAGAACGGAAGTTAATCTCGTTAGGACATGCACTGAGAATATCGCGTTCACAACTAGAAATTATCATTGTTTTCAAAACGGAAAGGTTTTTTTTTTTATGGCACGGCATTAGAATAGTCGAGCAGAAATTCATAAACGCCAGAAACCAAGTGAGTTTATAACGTTACTAGGTGGAGCTGTCCATCAGTAGGGGAACAAAAAGGAAGGAGGAAAATACAAATGTCAATACAATGTCACACGATCCACCCCCCCTATTAAATTTAAACATTCAATTCAAAAAGATCTTATACTAGTTTCCTTTTGTTTACTGACCATTAAGTTCTTAATGGTCAACCCAAATATGTACATTTTTTAACCTTTTAGAGTGAAAAATGTCAACTTTTATACTTTGTTTACGAGTATATATATGTATATATATGGTCTTAGAAAATAGTTTTGTATTCATCACAATAAACACCAAACTTAGGTAATGATTAAAGTTTTATCTTAAGTGCAGCATTTGACTGGAAATATTTCATCTACACATATATAAATAGATCCATGCATTTTATACACGGATCCGTATGAGATATATCCCTCTAAATTATCAGTGTGTTGAACAAGCATAAATTAAATAGTTTATTTATTTGAGTGTTACTTGACTCGACTGTTTAAACGGGTGAAATGGAGCATTTAAATTTTGAACAATTCACACACCCGCTTCGGTGACCCCATAGTCTAAGGCGCCACTCTCGTAATATACTAGACTGCCGATGACCGGGAGATCATGGTTCGATCTCAGTCGGGTGTACTGAGGGCGGTTTTTACTAAATAGTTTTCCACTCTCTCTCTCTCTACGCAAATATAGGTACACTTCCTATAAATTCAACCTTCCTCATCCATAACTCATTATCGTATAGACCTTATGGGAAGATGCGGCACTTTAGAAAAAAATGCTTTTTTTATACAAAGTTTAGTAACATTTCTAATTGCAGCCTTTATATTTATAGAATAATAATAATAATTTCTCATTTAAAAATTGGTTATTTTAGATAAATTTTATCTCATCCTGACGTATGATGAGTATAAACGCAAAAACATAATAGCTAAACGCATTATATTAAAGAAAATCAAACAGTTTTGGAAACTGTTTTGACAATTTTGGTTTATTTTCATTTATTTACAAACAGGTTGTTACGTGGTAATAATGCATAGGATGACCTAATTAAAAATACGGTGCTTAATTTTATTTTTAAATATGATCAATGATCTAATTTACAACTGATTTGGCGAATTTAACTAAACTATTTGCTATTAATAAACGAGTGTGCACAAAACATTTTTTTTTTACGAATTGCGAAAGAACATAAAAATTACATTTTAGTCAAAATCTTTAAGATTGATATTAATATTTTACATAACTCTTTAAATGGCATTGTCAATCTATCGATATAATGCGTAATTGTCAATACATTTGAGGACAATACAAAAATATCGATAACCAAGCTCTCGAGGCGGCCATCTTTTCTTTCTAACGCCTGTTAAAACTAATATCCTCAACTCGCTCGACAGTCGCGTTCAGTGGTTAGAGGAGCGATGTAAATAACGGAGGAACATTAGTGAGTGTTGGAGTGGGCGATCCTAGGTTTAGAGGACGCTGGTTCAATTTTATGTGGGGCCCAAACTGTACATTTTAAAGTGAAAATTCGGAAATATTTTCTCTAAAACTCAACCTTCCTCATTAATACAGTTGTCCCATGGCTTCTTTGGTGCTGACTGACAGTTCACACCTGACAGCTGACAGCTTTGAAAAGTTACCAGACCAAATTATGTATCCCTACGCTGAACCTTATGATATATAAAAACATGTGTTTAGCAGCTGTCACTTCTGACGGTCAAAATTTAGGTATATACCTCAATGTTGGCTGTCAGAATTCAGCTATGAGCTGTCAGTCAGAACCAAATAAGCTACTGTACCTACCCTATTAGCGCAATAAAAATGATAAAAGCCTGGACGGATAGTAATAACCTTAGTAATAATAATTTAAATTAGTTTTCCATTTCAATTTTCTTTATTATATTGCTGATCAACAGTCTCAAGTTGGCAGGCAGACTCTCACTGAAAAATACATAAGACGACCACATAGGAAAGCAAAACCAAGAATGTGTATGAGTAAATGGAGACACTAAATTGAATAAGTGAAGTATAGTGACTAAAAAAAACATAAGTTATTTATATCCAATAAAAAATTTGATATGTTTAAATATTTAAATTACATAGTTGACATTTATTAAGGTAGGCAGTTTTTATAGCAAAACATTTTTATTGCTTCAATAGAAAGATGAGTTTTTCTTCACATGTTGGTAACAACAGTTGTTAAATATCTGTCATGAGCATAGCAGCATTGGATGATAAACTTTATGAATGAAGATGAAAAAGTTGTCATTAAATTCCAGTACACCCTTGACAGATATTCAACAATAATTATTGTTGATATCAACATGTGAAGAAAATCAAATTCTTATGTTTATATTGAAGAAATATTTTAGTTATTTTGGACAAATAAAGAGTTTTGCAATAAAAAGTGCAAAACACTGGCCTTTTCTCACGTAGTCTATCTCCCCAAAGTAATCGTAAGGGAGTTCCTTAAAAAAAAAACTCTCTCAGTTTGACTCTTTTTTATGATAAAAGTCAAATTTGTAAAATATAGAGGTTTAAATACCACCATTACTACTACTACTACTACAACCAATAATAATAATAGTTCGCTTCTAAGCTATGTATTCAGTAGTATTTATTTTAATAGCTCGCATTTTGTTTTTGATCTTGGTAAATTTGTTTCATTTATTTGTAAACGAATCAACAAACCAAGGGTTGTCCTGAACTGATCGAGATCCATATTTTGGATTTAAGGTGGTGTTATCCTTCGAATCTTGTTTGGCTGAACTTTGTTAAAGATAAGTGAGGGTAGAGAAACCCCACCAGGTTATTAGTTCAAGAG
>CABFVZ010000843.1:245138-261837 GCA_902151445.1 Timema monikensis | reverse complement strand
AGTGGCGTAGTCATTCCTACGTAAGCAGAAAATAGAGAAGACTGCTTGAGTGGCGTAGTCATTCCTACGTAAGCAGAAAATAGAGAAGACTCTGCTTGAGTGGCGTAGTCATTCCTACGTAAGCAGAAAATAGAGAATACTCTGCTTGAGTGGCGTAGTCATTCCTACTTAAGCAGAAAATAGAGAAGACTGCTTGAGTGGCGTAGTCATTCCTACGTAAGCAGAAAATACAGAAGACTCTGCTTGAGTGGCGTAGTCATTCCTACGCTGTTTCTTACTCTCTTTTTACAACAAAACAGAATTGTTTTCTTGAACTAAATACATTGTTAGGGCCCATAGTCTTACAGATTTATAACAAAAACAACTTTTGGTCAAAAAAACAAAACATTTCTTCAGTAAATAAGTCTAGTATAATTGTTTACGCATATTTATATTAACAGTTCTTAAATATATGTCATGGCCATTGTGGAATATGACAAATACTTTCTTTCTTTCTCCATTTAACACTTTCATTCCAAATGGCTAATAGACTCATAACTGATATTCAACAGTTAAGATTAATTTATACCGAACATCAAACTAAATGTATCTACTGTGGCAATATTATATTTACTTTGGCCAAAAAGATTTTTATTAGAAAAACTTTAAAAATAAGGACTTTAAACCACGCTTAGTTCCATTTCACCTTAAAATGGCATTAGTCTGTAAAAGTAAAAATATTTTAAAGGTATATTTTGCAAATATTATTCTGAAATATGATCAAAAGTAGAGAAGGTAAGAACTACATTTTAGTAATGCGATTTCAGTTGTTTTTTTTAAAGATTACTTCAAATGAGAAATTCACACGCAACTTTCTTATATATTCTTCAACGTTTGCTACAACAATTTCTCTTCCTCCCTCACTTTCTTCCTATTTTCCAAAAATTGGGTACTTGCAGCTAACCGCAGCGATAAAAATGCCACAAAGCGTTTTCATGGGTCGTGTCGTAAAAAAAGAAAAAAAAGAAAAAAGAGGTTTGCCTGTCGGCAACGATTGTGGACCAGGCGTTGGCAGGGGTGATTCTTCGGAGGGGTTTTTTGGAAACTACAGCCCTCGCCAACACTTGAGACGTTTGCGGCAGATCTAAACTAGAGGTTTTTCTTAGAGTTGTAGTCAATCAGCATTGAATACCATACATGACAGAAAAGAAAGAAAGTTGTCACCTTAAGACGATACTAACAGAACAGACTATCTCGCAAACTCCGGTGGTCGGATGATCTTAGGGAAAGACTACCAAACTTACAGAGCGTAGGGCCACATTAGGATGTTGTAAGTAATCACTAGGTGGGCCGGATTGAAACGATGCATACACTATTCCAGGGTAAGTGAGCTCATATCCATAATTAAACATGAATAAATGTATTTTTTTATTTTCAAGGGAATAACAAGTTAGTTAATAAATGTAAAAAAAAACTAGTTAGAAAAAATTGGAACACACTATGTATGTATGTATGTATGTATGTATGTATGTATATGTGTGTGTATGTATATGTGTGTATGTATGTATGTATGTATGTATGTATATATGTGTGTATGTGTGTATGTGTTTGGCCAAACGTGTTAGCTCACCAGCCGTGGCCGGGCATATAGTATATTGAAGGGGATATTCCACTTACCAACAGCCGCCCGCCCGATCACCTAATTGTATTACGCGACTGAGGGAACTGACTAAAAATTAATTTTTTGGGGGGTAATGTGAGACAAAACGTAACCGCGAACAAATGCCAGGGGAATATCCATTGACGAAACTTTTTCAATTGGTGCTTGGGAGCGGGTTTTTGTAGTCGGGGGGGTTTTAACAACCTTGCAATTTTTTTATTTATTTTTTGTAAAGCGTGCCTTTTATCTTTCACAAACGTATGCTTTGTACCAGCCCACAGATGGAAACTATTATCCTCAATGTCAATGTCAATAGTAACAAAACTAAGAAGAAAGGTAAATCATAGTGTCCCTACAATATTAAACTCTTCACATTTAAAAGTTTTATAATTTTAAAAATATATATAATTGTTAAAAGGTGAAATTCGAGTAAATTAATTTTCGACGACGTTGCACTGCGACCCAATTTAATGGTTAGAAACATAGATATAGCTTTACTCAAACAGATAAAGTATTCTTATTTAAATAGGGCCACAAAAGTGTTTTCGAAAATAATCGTGGATCATTCGAGTGGTTTTAAAAATCTTAAGAGCTACGATTACCATAATAAAGGTACCACAATGTCAGGGTATTTACCTTCAAGTAGGCGATGCCCTTAGTGGTGAGATGATAAGATAGACTACACAAATAAAGAGTCATCCAGTTCAAGATTCCAATGAATCTCCAATTATAAGACCTGTGACGAGAATCAAAACCCCGGGTTCCTTTTGTAAACGTTAGTGGAGTCTATAATTTTACCTTTACAGATCCTTCACCAAATGCCATTTCATCCCCTTTCGCCCTTCTGACTTTTTTTTTTTTTTTTACTAGTTCCGTCTTATGACACAGAAAACTTAAGTTTTTTAAGAATTTTTTTTATCTTTATACACACAAATACACACACACTGGAGTTTTCACTCTGTGAGTGTCCCCATCAAACTCTGGACCTTCCGCAGTGGATGCCGCGATTATAGGAAAAAAGCGCAAGGGAAAGAAGCCCGCACGAAAATTCCTACAGAAAAAACCCCACAACTATAAATTCCCACACGGAAAAATGCCCACATGGAAAAATGCTCACATGGAAAAATGCCCACATGAATAATGTTCAAACGAAAAATGCTCACGGAAAAAAACTAGCACTAAAAATGTAGCATGGAAAATGTCCATAGAGACAAATGCCCCCATTAATTTTTACTTTTTCATCATGAGAGAAAGTCTTGAAATCGTGAAAAAATCGAAATGAAGTTAAAAATTTTAAAAAGAAAGAAACTGCATTTTACAATTCTGTCAGTCTCCTAGTCTGTCTGTCTATGTATGTGCTCAAACTTGATATTTAATTTTTACAAGTTTATACTTAAGAATTTTTTTTTTCGCCCTAACTCTCAAATTAAGGGAAATGAGTGCTTTTTTTGAATTCCAATTTCGAAAATGGCTTTAACGATTTAGATTGAAATTGATGTATAGACTATGTTTGACCCCCCCAAATAAGTGAGATAACACCTTATATTTGGTTTTTGGGTAAAAATTAGTTGAAGGGCAATATACTGATGAGTAATTTTAAAACATTCAAAATATTTTGAAAGCGGCTTTGACGACTTTGTTCCAAACTGGTATCTGTGCTATGTATGTCACTACAAAAATAAATGGTAAGGAACTCAGCACGGACTTTTATCGCTCTAGTGTTTAAAAATGTAGATATTTACTCAAAATTCGTAATATAATATACACTAGTGAAACCGAGAACAAATTGTGTTATAATTACAAACAATTCTTTTGAAACACGGTTTTAAATTTTATAATTTTATTTATAAAAAATTAACGTCTTCATTTTACAACTGGACCAATAAAAAGTATCGATATTGGGTCCCCAAGGGTAAACACTTTGTGATGCTCTGGAAATATTAAAGCACCGCGATGGGCGCCAATTTAAATGTTCTGGAATTACGGGTACCTGACGTTGGGCGCCAACTGTGATGTTCTGGTTTGTCGCGTTGAGCGTCGATTGAAGTTACACCGTTTAATTAGCTGGTAATTGCCCCGTGGTCGAGCACTAATTAAATCGGTCCGGTTTTCTGATGTTGTGAGTTAATTGGTATTTATAGACCCGTGATCGAGCGCCAATTAAATAATAATAATTAATACACACTTATTATTTTGACATGTTTTTATTTTTAAATCTCAGTTTGTTTCTAAAGAAAATAGATCATGTTCTCGAACTATATACGCGGCCTATTGTAGGGATCGCGGACAGGAGCTGTGCTAGTGACTAGTGAGTAGTGAGTTCTGTGCAGTACTAGTCAGTTCTGTCCTTACATTGCACCATCCTTCGTATATATCCATTGCTCATGGAAGCTTCGAGAAGGTTTAGTTTGGAAAAACAAAATACAAGACAAAAACATCTTAGTGTCACTAGAAGCTTCGAGAGCCGGAAACTGACTCAAGTTACATTTTAAAATCTCTATTCGAACTTTCCAGAGGAGGAAGCTATTATTTAAAATATTATATTGTCAACTTAACTTGACTAATGTCACGTGCGTGACGTCACTTATCAGTGGCTTTTGGCTTCTTAGAAGAAGAAGTGCTTTAAGCGCCATGTAATAGATTATAATTTAAAGAAAATAAAATAAGTTTATAAAATTAGGACGATATTATTGTCAATGCTTTCACATACTTTTCAGGGGCAAGTCAGTTACATTACAACTTTGTATTAAAATGTCAACTTCCAGTTTAGAATTTTTAGGGCAATAGTCTTTATTTTATTTTATGTAATATGTAGCCTACTTATTAAACTACAACAACTTGTAGATCCAACTTAAATGTATAATAGCCATTAAATATACCTCTATTTTGATATATTTTTGTATTTTATTTGAACCCTAAGCACTTGTAAACATTGATTAAGTTGTTGTACCAGGGCCAGGATTTTGATTACCTAAAATGTGTCAAAAAGTTATCCATAAAATGACACTAAAAATTCCAAAAAATTACTTTACATTAACAAAAAGACCCAAAATTGAATGCAAACTCTATGAATGCACAATAATAAATCAAACGCGCGCTTTACAAGTGGAAACTAAAATTTATTAATGCAAAAACCCCAATCAAACTTGCATTCCGTTAAAAATTAACTTTGATTTATAATTTTTTTTTGGTGTGGGTATTTTTCATGTGAGAATTTTTCGTGTGGGCATTTATCCTTATGGGCTTTTTTCCGTGTGGGAATTTTTTCGTGTGGGAATTTTTTCATGTGGGCATTTTTCCGTGTTAGCTTTTTTTCCTGTGAGTATTTATGACCGTGAGGTTTTTTTCTGTGCGCTTTTCTCCAGTCGCATACTCCCCCACCCCCTTACTTTCCTCCCCTCTCCCTGTGCTGGAACTTTGATATGTGAACTTGATGAAAGACGCCCAACTCACTAAAAGCAGCGAACCCTTCTCGCCTAGACGATCTATTATGTGACATTTTAAGGACCACGACTGGCTCAGCTTCACAAAATGCGGCAACAGTTTCCACCCTTATGGACCTTGAGGGGTGGTGAGAAGATAATAGGGCTGGGGGGACATAAACACAGTGTTCTGAAGGGAGGGGGGACGTAACCACCCCTTACTCTGTGAAAGATGTGGAAACAAAAGTTATTAGACTATGGGGAGCTGAAGCTGAAGACGAGGCCAAGAAATTTGTAAATTTGGGGACGTAGGAAGCGCGAGTTAAGGGCAGTATTTTTGCAGTTTTTATATCAAAACCTTTTCTGTCCAACATAAACCAAATATTTCTTCAGTAGAAACAAAGTTTAATTTTTCTCACATGGTGATATCAACAGTTGTTGAACATCTGTCAAGGTTATCCTGATATTTAATGACAACTTTTTATCTCCATTCAAAAAAAGTTTCTCACCTAATCTGATATGTTCTTGACAGATATTCAACAACTGTTGATATAATCATGTGAAGACAATTTAACTCTACTGGAGCAATATTTTATTTATTTGGCAAAAAAAAAAGTTTTTAAACAAAAACTGCAAAAATACTTCCCTTAACTCACGTTTCTTACACACCCACCTTAAGTGGAAACAATAGAACACCCCAGTTTGGGCTGGTGTGCCAAGAGCTTCTGGTGAGGTGTTTCCCAAACGGTGGTCCGAGGAATGGTACAAGGACGAGGGCACGTTGATGTCAGGCTGCAAACAAATTTCTAGTTATGGTTGTACTAGGGGGTAGGCCCCAATTCCGGATTTTACGTGAAGTCTGTTCCCTGTAGTTTTAATTTATTTGTATACTATTTTTTTTCAAATAGAAGGTAGAGCTGTGTCTATGACACTGCCAGGTTATCAGTATAAGTTTCGTCCACCATCTTGGATTTTTCAAGTTCATAATACTATCGGGAAGTGAGAGGAATAGTCGGGGGGATGGGGGGGNGGAGCATTTGCCCTGGGCCTCACATTCCAGGAGGCCACATTTCCTCCAAAAATTATTAAATTCAATTACAGTTATTATTCTAAATTTCACAATAAATAGTTTACAGATAATTAATAGCAATAAGCACTTGCTTAGTGGTAGGATTCCATTTCAGATTCCTGTAAACCCCAACTTTATGTAATATAAGATTTACATTACTCTAGTAATGTGCTGCAGTACAGTAGAATACGCCTCCATTGTGCTACCGCTGTCGGTCCACAGAAAACTAACACTGCAATGGTACAGAGAGGAATTTACTTAAGTAACTTAATTTGTTTACATTTAATATAAAGTGCAATCATTTAATGGGTTGACCAATATTAAATAAAATATGAGAAATTATTAAGTACTTAACATAAGTATCGAGTACTTAAGAATATATTTTAACGGCTTAATGATAAAACTGAAAAACTGCCGTACAAAGGCGGGCCTCATATTTTCTTAAAACTGCCCTGGGGATAGTCCTGAAAGGATATACAGACACTGGCATGGATTGTATAGGTACGTCTCTAGGTAGATTTTAGTCGACCTTCTCGCCTCAGAACCCGATGTTCGTGGGTTCAAACCCAGCCAGGAACGACAGGTTTTTATTGAGAGAGTTGGTCCCATATCTATCGTGGGATGTAAAATATCCATGGAAGTTTAGGGAAAGAAAATACCTGTCTGGCAAAATTAGGGAAATCTTTCTAAGTCACTAGATTCTGAAGTTGGAGGTCTGCGAAGAGAGAGAGAGAGGCGCTTTCGAGGAGGGCGTTGGTGAGGAACGCCAGGAACTGAGCGTACTTTCAGAACTACGACATGGCGGTCAGTAAGAGAAGGAAATAAGATTGCAAGGTAACGTAGAGTAAGATATTTAACAGGTTTTTTCAGCTCTTCGAGGGTAAGTGGTAAGATATTAGAATGTTTAGGTGGTTAGGTGGTAGGATAGGGTTTGTGGTATTTGGGGAGATTTTTGCTGGCGATGTTATTTTTTGGGAAGGGAGGGATTAGTAAGTTACACAGGCTCAGACTTGTTCTTATTTGTAAACTCTGCTTCAACTATTCCAAATGTAAATGCAATTCAGAATTTCTTGCTCTCTTTCGGCGTGGACTCAATCTAAGGAGGCAGCTCTTCAGAAGAGTCGGGGTGGGTACCTCCACGAGGTCCCCACTGGGGCTCTTCAGAAGAGTCGGGATGGGTACCTCCACGAGGTCCCCACTGGGCAACGTAGGATAAAGATATTCCGTCGAGCCCTACGGGTGAACCCCACCTTATCCACGTGATGAACACCCACTGCAGGGGGGCCTCCTACTCTCGGATAAGGGTGAAGGCGTATACGAGGGGTTCATTCCGGGTTGGTTGTCACTTGCCCCTTGATGTCGTGGGTGCACTGAGAATAGTATCTGACTTTGTGCGTTGTAGCAGAAATAGGTCTCAATTGGGCGATAGAGGGAGACCTTCAATGACTGATTATAACAGGACACGAGAATTTCTATGAGCGATTGTTAAAGGACCTCCCAATTTTGCCAGAGAAAGGTATTTTTATATACCTTCCAAGGTTCTTTTACATGTCACAATCGACATGTGAACAACGGCCTTACTTCCCCTGCGAAGGAAGTTGTGCTACGGATTTATATTGCTCAAGAAAAACCCATCGACCTCTGTTGGGTTTGAACCCACGGACATTGGTGTTCAGAGGCGATCAGTTTACCCCAAGACCACAAAGGTCAACGATATGTTTTTTTAAAGTCAATATTGGACATATTTAATTTTAACAATGTCTCACTCGTAGCATTAAGGAAATAAAACCGCATTTGCGGGGAGAGAGTGTGAAATTGTTTATCGGCCGGTCACAGGTGGTATAGTCTAATGCAAGAGTGACGCGTTAGAGCATGTGATCAGTGACGCGTGGTTTTAATGATGTTCAACGTGGATGGAGAATTTGTGGTTTGAAATACTTTATTATAAAAAGTATTTACAGCTTTGAACATACACATTTTATTTCAATTAGAGCTTTAGAGAACGCATGCCAACTTTATAGCTTTTTATTTGTTTTCTTTTATTTTTTCAGCTTCAAACGTACCAAAACGACGTCTCATAAGAAGAAATAAAAGGATCAAAAACAGATATTTACCTCTTCTGTTTATCAGATAAATATATCAATGTCTTATTAAAGGATGAAACGTCGCTTTAAGAGTCTATTTTTGCGTCGAGGTGTTTTTTTTTTGCAGAATAAAATTATTTTTTAAACGATTTGTCTGACGTTGTAGTTTGTCTAACGTATTTGTCTAGATAGAATATTAACAAATTAGTGTGTAATTTATTCATATTAAGATATTGGTGTTTAATAATGGTTTTATAGTATAGCTTTATGAAATACTTTTAAAAAAAATCCATGGTGTGAAACCACATTCGAGCTATACCGACCGAGCGGCCGCCGCTATTAACGATGATACTGCTCACATTTGTGGGTAGAGGGTGTCATATGGTCAGAACGAGCCCTTCAGCCGTTAATCTCAGTTTTCTAACCCGAAGCTGCTACTTATTTATTCAAGTAGCTCCTCATTTGTCTTGGCGAGGCTTGAGTTTGACCTCGTCCTAGAACCATTGCTTGACAGATACATTTTGAAAGAGCCAGGGATCGAACCCACCACCTCTGGACCATTAGCCAGAAACTCTGACCTCTAGGTCACAGACGATGAAATTACTAATCGTCTATTATTTAGTTTGCATAGGTTTATTTCAGTCTGGTAATTTTTACGATGTTTTTATAAAAATGAAAAAGTTATGTTCAATTATGACGGAAAGATCGAGGTTCGAATCTCGGTCGGGTGTATTTTTTCTTTTCAAAAGGGTTTTCCTTCTACCTCCAAGGAAATATGAGTACACCTCCTAAAAATACAGCAGTCCTCATCCCTAAAACCAATCAAGTAATTATTAATTAAAAATTACGCACCGATGTTAGTTTAATGTAATCATCTAAAGCGTATAAGCTATGGTAGTTTCACCAACTAATACTTTAGAAATATGAGACGCTTATATATATGTCTAAAAGCTAAGTGTCTATTTTTAATAAACTTAGGTGGTACCTTTCTCTCATCACTACTGTCCCTTTAATGTCTTTACTTTACTTTACTTTCTTTTTAAATCCTTTATTCCTCCATTTTATCAAGTCTATTGATTGCAATCAATAAACTCTTCTAAAAACTTCAAAGAAAAAAGCAGTCTATGTACGATTGTACCCGCTCCTGCAGAAAACGATCAAGGATATATATATATATATATATTTTTGAAGACACAATTTGAAACGAAGCGGAAAAAAAGAAAATTATGTCATGTAACGTTTTATGTCCTCTGGGGGATCCCCTTAGCCCACAAAACACTCGGGGAAGATGGCTCATCCCTCATCGAACGGTATGAATAGAGAATACGATTAATAAATAAATAAAGCAGAGGAATTTTTTGTTGTTGTTGTTGTATTTGGTCTAAGAATGAGTAAAACAAATGAAAAAAGGAAATAGGGGTTGTGCCCGTCACTCCAGCATATTTTCATGTAATATATGTGAAGGGGTTGGTAAAAAGGGATGGCTGTAGATCTAGTGTTAGGGGATGTGGCTTGAAATTACTAACAGTCCCTTCCAGGGAGAATTTAGGGCGCAGGGGATATCGGATGTATTTCAAAAGGTCTTACGGAGGGTGTCTTACCCTTGTTGTAAAAAAAAATAAAAAAAATAATACGGCTTTTAGAAACTACTCTCGGTGTTTTGTCAGTTACTCGAAGGAGGGTCTAGGAAATTAGAGGGTGGATTTGGGATGTCACCACCGCCGTTTAGCATCATGTCTTTCTAAACGGGCAAAGGGGGGAATCAAATAAGACATTAGTCCACCCTTTCTTATCTCCTTTACTCAGAGTAGTTTGGTGGATGTCCAAATTAAAGGGATGCTCACAAATATATAATTAATATTAATTTAACAAGACATCAGTACGGAGTAGGAGGTTGAAGGGTGAGTGAGTGTGGTGAAGAAAAGGGTCCAAGAAGAAAAGGAGGGAAGGGGGTGAGATTTTGAATCCGAGTTACTCGAAAGGGACGTCGCCTTACCCGAATTGAATCTTGCAGCATGTACTTTCAGAAGCCTGCTTTTGTTTGAATAGTAAAACTAATATATTTTTCACCTTGTTTGAGGTAATCAATTATTTGAATTCGTTGTCTTCTTGGTACTTTTCTCTTTACACTTTGCTTTTTATGACATCACACAATAGGCTAGGTCATTTCTTATTATGTGACTCTTACAGTTTAAGGTGGGGATGTAGGGAACTCGAGTTAAGGCCAGTGTTTTTGTAGTTTTTATAGCAAAATTATATTTTTGTACAAAATAAATAAAGTATTGCTTCAGTAGAAACATAAGAGTTTAATTTTCTTCACATGGTGATATCAACATCTGTTAAATATCTGTCAAGAGCACATCAGCATTAGAAGTCAAACTTTTTAAATGAATAATATTAATAATATTTAGCACCGCGTCTTACTACCCGTTCGGGTTATACGCTTTAAGTACTAATTACGCTAGTGGGTTAGGAATTGGGAAGGTTGAATTAGAGGAAGTGAACCCGCACTTGCGTGGAAGGAGAGTGGAAAATCATTTAGGAAAAACCAACCCCAGTTCACCCGGCCGAGATTCGAACCTCGATCTCCCCATCCTCAGCAGTCGAGCTCAACACGACAAGCGCGTTAGCCAACTACGCCACCGAGGCGGGTTTTTAAATGAAGAAAAAAAAGTTTTTATCAAATTCCTGGGCACTGTTGATAGATATTCAAGAACTGTTGATATCACCATGAGGGGGAAAAAAATAAAAACTCGTTTCTACTAAAAAAATATTTTTCGACCGAGAAATTGTTTTGATGTAAAAACTGCAAATAAAACAAACAAAACGCTCACTGCCCCTAACTGGCGTCCCCTACAAACCCAACTTAATGAATGCCTTACCAATGCTTTTACCATTTTATTTTAAAACCTTTATTCTTTTACCGCCAAAACCTTATAAATCAAGTTTTAAATTAGGTTTAGATTTAAAAGGTTCATAGCTACACCGAATATCACTCCCAGATTGTTTATATTTTGTTAACGCAATTTGAAAAGCTGAACGGGGCAATTAAAAAACAGAGCGTCACCGACAACTTAGGTCTTTGCCAATTAATTACTTGATAATGTGCATCGGCACTCAACGCAGAGTTAAGTTTTCATAGAAAAAAACTTTTAATAACAACTGTAAAACTTTGTATATCTACATCTGATCTGAAGCTGTCACTTGTAATAGATCTTATCAATAATTAAAAAAAAATAACGCTAATAATATAGTAAAATGCTATCAAATTTGACCGCAAAAAAGTATTTTTTGAAAGGTTCTTCCTACCAAAAGCCCACAATGGGCCAATACATTATCTTCATACCAGTTTTTGCGTTGTATTACTCGACCACAAGAGAAACCCAACGAGATATTGGCTCGTAATGTTTTGTTGCGTTGATTTTGATCACCACATCTACTACTAACCGTTTGGGTTTTCCAAAAAACTACAACAAAGGTGTTAGTGATTAGGGAAGTTATATTTATAAGAAGTGTACCCGAATTTGCGTGGAGGGAGAGTGGAAAACAATTTTGGAAAAACCACCTTAAGTACACCCGACCGAGATTCGCACCCCGATCACCTCGTCATCAACAGTCTAGTTCACGGAGAGAATAGCACGTTAAACCATGTGACCACCGAAGTGGGTACCACGTTTTATTACCTGTTCAGGTTGGATGCATGTATGATAATTGAAGCATTATTTTTAGAGGTAATATACCCACATTCCTGTGGCAGGAGAGTGGAAAACCAATTAGTAAAAACCACCCTCAGTAGGCCTAACACGGATTCGAACCTCGATTTGCCTGTCACCAGCAGCAGTCTAGTCTACCATGAGAGTGATGTCAGACTATGCGGCCAACGAAGCAGGCTGCAAATTAGATTATTTTACTTGCTTAGTTATAAGGATTCGTAATGAAGTGAGTGGTATATTTTATAATACCTAAATTGCCGTCAGTAAATGAGATATAAGTGAAATTTGATAATTAATATCCTTAAAATGTCAATCTTGTGCTTTACCTAACGCATTGCAGAGCCCTTTGTGAAAAAATAAAGTTCGATTATTTTCAGGTAAATTGTTTTCAGTTGCTCTTTGTGAAATAAACGAGATATTCTCTCGTGAAATTAAACTGCTCAAATGAAGTTTCAATCACCATATATAATTTAAATTGACTTATAATTGGATGCAAGTGCTTGATTAAATATATAATTTATTTAGTTAATTATAAAAGGTATGTCCATGGCAGAATTTCCACTATTCACTAAACTATTAAACCGATTCGCTTTAAACTAAGCTTTAGTGGAGAATTCATTTTAAAAAAAATCCACAACGCAGAGTTTCAGAATAGAAAATATGATGAAAACGCTTTAATTGTATGCAGTGAAACATTTTTTACCTATAACAGTGGCGTACCGTGAAGGGCAGCATTAGTTTAAACCGTACTTGGGAAGTGTTCGCACACCTCATTGATCAGGTATAGAGGGGAGTGTATTCCCGTGGGAGACATGCAGAGCATATTTTACTTTTGATTAGATATTAACTTTATAGGAAGCCCTGTTTGATGTACCAAGGTCATCCCAAGAGTGTTTTTAAGTTCTGTACCTTATCAAAAATATATTAATCTCAATTACTGATTCACTCATCACTAATTCTCACACTTCCCAAGAAGCTAAAGGGATGAAATTTGGCAAAGGTGTTCTTATAAGCTAATTAGGAGAAGTAAAAATGTTTCATTCCGATGTTTTGTGATTAAGGTCGTGAAACCGGGGTAACTATCCTAATCAACAATATTGCTTCATCAACTCTTTTTAAGCGTTTAGAGGGCAATAATCCGATAAGTTTATTATAATAATGCCTTCGAAAAAATATAGCAATTATTTCTAACCCCGTAGGTGCTTTTAAAGGGCGGAAAAAAATTAATACAGACAATTAATTAAACTATGTAATTACGTTTTAATATGCAACTCCAAGAGACGGTAGACGTATATAGTTTATATTTTTCTGAATTTTGTGGTATCTGTGTGAGTGAGAGGGCCCGGCCCGGGGCGGTGTGTGGTAGTGGATGGGATGGGGGGTGACCTGTTCAGCCGCGCTCAGTTGATAACTTCCTCATTTTCATTTAAAAATAAATAACACAATATCCTGTGCAAAGAACGGGAATTCAGCTAGTAATACATATTTGTATTCTTCCTCAATACTTAAGGGACCATAAGATTTTTGGAGCATCATACATTTCTCTACAGCTGTAATCTTAATTCTATATCTAAAACAATCTACTCGTAATTTGCTTAAATAGTTATTCAGTGTAAAAAAAATCCCCTTCCATCTCTTGTTAAGGTAATTGTTGCTATATTCATATTAAATTTAGTAAGAAGAAATGTAAATATATTATAAAGGAACGTACTTTGTGACAATTAAGGTTGTTAGACAAAAGTTAAATTACCTAGATGTTAAAAGACATTATTATGAAAGATTGACAAAGGAAATGTTTAGAAAAATCATAAGATGAAGAAAGCATTAAGAAATACCAGAACAATTAAGAATAGACCTGTTCGGGACAGTGTCGTGAAGATTAGAACCTTTTCTTCCTCCGTTTCAATCCTTCTTCACCCCTATCTTTTTGTATTTTTTCCATTTTTTATGTCACACCCATTTTGTCATTCTTCAGTAACAGTATTTAATGTTTTAATAATTTATTCAATGATTTTGATCACTTCTCTATTTCAATAATTTTCTCTAATGCTTTATGACTCTAAACATGTTTGACTTTTTATCTGTGTTTTATAAGTTATATAATTTTTAAGGTTGGTTGAACTTATGTGCACTTTCTATCACAGATAAAATATTCTAATCACTAATTATTTCAACCTATAAGCCTTAGGGAATTTTTATACTTTATAGTTTTAATGTGCATATTAAATTAATTTTTTACGGTGTTTTTTGTAACTCACTATATATTTTCTCTTTCACTATTTATTAGGTTTTAAATATTATTTTGTCATAGGACTACTGTATTTATTCGTATTGACGGGTCCTTAATCAATATTTTTTCTAATTTTTATCCTGGAATTCTATTCTTAATTGTTCTGGTATTTCTTAATGCTTTCTTCATCTTATGATTTTTCTAATCATTTCCTTTGTCAATCTATCATAATAATGTATTTTAACATCCAAGTAATTTAACTTTTGTCTAACAAACTTAATTGTCACAAAGTACCCACGTTCCTTTCTAATATACCTTGTTAAGGTAGCCTACTTCACCACGAGAAATAAAAGGTATTCCTACCCCCAAAATATAACTAGAACTATCATGGGTAAGGACGGCCCTAAGCTGTTCACATATTTGTATAAAATAATTTCGCGACACACTATATAACAAAAAAAATGAACACAAATATATATGATAGTATTTTGTGCGTCCAACCAGATAAGTACCAAACTCATTTCGCTGAAGCAGAACAACACATCAAACAGTGGCGGAATAAAAGCTCTTAACGCTCTGGTTTTTATGTTTAGTAACCAACAAGACCATTAGTGACAATTGGATTCACTGGCATTCAAAATAGTCCGTTAAAAAAAATCTAATCCTATAGCTCACAAAAGCGAGCGAGGTCAGCCACTTGTGGCGAAAGAAAGAAACGCCAATGGTCTAATACATAGCCAGTAATGAACATCAAAAGATTTTAAACCAGCTTTGAAATTCAAAATTTCACGCTTGGACTGAGAAGAATTTTATTCAGTTTTATATAATTAATTTGTAACCATATTAAAATCGAACGGAAATACCGCTAATATGAAGAGTGGCGGTATTGAAAGGGGTTAAGTATCCATGCTAAATAATTTGGAAATTCTTTCATAAATTACAAAGGGATGGAGATAAAAAGGGTTAATTGGTAATTTAGCCCAGTTATCGATAATGGCACGGACTGTATGATGACGTTATTATTTGGTTTATTAAATAAAACATATTTACATTAACTTTTAATTTCTCTCGACTTCGACTCATCGTCTAAAAAATAATTAGAACTCGAGATTATGACGTATCATGCATGACTCCACCTCCCCTTCCTCCCCTCCCCAAGTTTTTGTGATACCTTATATATCTCGGCCTAGACATTTTACCAATTGGGCTAAAGCTTGGTATCTAGGTTTTTTATCTAGCCACCGTTTAACATTACAAAACTAATGGCAAATCTCAATTTGCCATTAAAATGATTTAGATAATATTTTACATAAGCTGAAATCTCCAATTTTGAATTCCCCGCAATTATTTTAGATAATAAATAGAGTAAAGTTGTAGTAACATTAAAAATAGATATATTTTATCTGAAACATATTTTTATAAAAACAATAATTTATGAACTATAAGCAAATATAGGCTATTCATTTTTTATTTAGGCCTTTGAAATGAGATAATTGATTGTTATGTTCTTTGGTGGACGTAGATGTTCCTCTTTTTCTCAATGTTTCTGTAACATTGTATATTATCTCATTTACGCTCTTTGGTGAGTGTTTCTGCAACGATGTATATTAATTCAATTCACAAATCTTTAATAAGAGTTTTTAGTAAATGTCTCAAAATTAAGATAAAAAAGAGATAAAGTTAGATCTTCCATTTATTTGGGGGGTGAGGAGGGAGCAAAGAGATTGTGGTAATTAATAATGATCGTTATCATTCGCAATAGAAGATTGAAATTTGCAAAAAGGTTCAAAAAATAGGTTTTTCTTCACCTTTGTAATTTAAAAAAAAGTATTTCAGAAACAATTTTGTCTTGTTTATTAGTCTTTGATGAATGTTTGATTCAGATTCTCTTATAAGTCTGGAATTGCCGAGAATCGAACCCGGAACTTCTGGATCAGTAAAAAAAACTCTGACCACTAGATCATAGAGGTGGTCTATATTTATAATTAATACCTTTAAAAAATAATTTGACGGTTTGTTATCTCAATAATAAACAATTTACGTCAAATTAAAATATACACGTGTCATGTGTGTTGCCCGTAAGGAGTAGCAAACAATCAGAAATAATTACACTCCCCCTCTCCCCTCTACAAACAAGTAGAGAAATAGAGCGTGATTTTTGTTCAACGTGTAATATATGTGTGTATATATCAACCGTTATTACATCACATCCCTTATGAACGGGGAATCGAATAAAGTCTGGTTTACGTTGGCAGGGCCAAACAAACAACACGCACAGAACTAATTAACTTACTTGAAAATGTTTTAATTAACTATCATAATAATGTCAGGGGCGTTTCATAACATTCCTGATCCCCTTGAATAAAATTACCACTTGAAACTCGTATGAATGCAATCGCTTTGTTGACTTGAACTACTATTTTAGTTATTAAACACGTGATATCAGTTTAGTTTAAAAATCACCACTGGAATCAAACCTGGAACCTTTGGCGTAGTGCGGCGACAATTTCTCGTTTTGTGACCAGGGGTTAGAAACCTTTTG
>CABFVZ010000843.1:225495-244197 GCA_902151445.1 Timema monikensis | reverse complement strand
TTTTTTTTTTTTTTTAATATTTGAGAACTAGCAGAAAACTTTTTCATCCTTACCTCGAGAAAGGACGTTTCATAGTTTTCTTTCCCCTCTATTTTAATGACGTGACAAAGGATTGCTGTAGGTGAGTGGCAAAAGGAAGTATAAGCCTAGACAGAATAAAGTAGTTACAAAAACGACAGAGACCATTATATTTTAAGCCAAGTGGCCGGACAGCGTTTGATAAGACGACTGACCCGCCTCAGTGGCGTAGTTGGCTAACCCGCTAGTCGTGTTGAGCTCGACCGCTAAGGACGGGGAGATCGAGGTTCGAATCTCGGTCGGGTGAATTGGGGTAGTTTTCCCTAAATGGTTTTCCACTCTCCCTCCACGCAAATGTGGGTTCACTCCCTCTAATTCAACCTTCCCAATTCCCAATCCATTAGCGTAATTAGTACTTAAAGCGTATAACCCGAACGGGTAGTAAGACGCGGTGCTAAATAATAATAATAATAAGATGACTGAATACCTTCTCTCTGACAGAGGAAGCCGCCTTCATGACGATGTAAAAATTTAAAAAAAATAGTACCACGTCTTACTACCCGTTCGGCTTATACGCTTAAGTACTAATTACGCTTTTGGGTTAGGAATTGGGAAGTTTAAATATAGAGGAAATGAACCCGCATTTGCGTGCAAGAAGAGTGGAAACCCGTTTAGGAAAAAACACCCCAGTTCACCCGAGCGAGATTCGAACCTTGATTTTCCCGTACCCGGCAGTCTAGAGTAGCATGAAACCAGCGCGTTAGCCACCTAGGCGGTTATGACGATATATTTTTCTTACGTGATCGGCTGAAAAATGCCGAGAGATCTACCTGCCAGTAGCAATTGGCCAGCTGCCAACAGATGACACAGGGCCATCTCGTCATTTAATACCATATATTCTTCACTTGTTTAGTATACATTCATTTATGTTGAAGAATGACTGTTATCGAACTGTTATCAAAGTCACCGTCGCAAGGCGTCCACTGAATTTTGAAAATTATGCTACCCGAATCACAGATATTCAATAATTGTTATTTTGTGAAGAAAATTATAACTTATGTTTCTAATGGGAAAAATATTCTAATTACTTTTTACAAACAAATGTTTTACTATAAAAACTGTAAAAATACTCTCCTTTTCTCACGTACGCTACACTCCCACCTTAATGTTTAAATGATCCTTTAAGTGCATCTTGATGAGGAGAAAGGATTAAAGAAAAAATCTAAACATTATTTTACATTATATATGTAATTTAATCACAAGTCTGTGTTACGATACTGTATAGTAGCTGTTCTATAATTGATCATTTGTTGAAATATATAATATTTAGTGAGATATCTCATTATCTATAAAGGTATCGAAGCTTCCCACGCTCCTACTATCGTAACGATTAACGTTAGGAATGATAAATTAAGATAAAATTTAAAAATTTAGATCAAGTTGATTTTAAAGTAATGTTTAAATAACCCTTTGATTAAAAGTAAATGTAAAATCCCTTGCAATTGTATAAGGAGGAAAAAAACCGCTAACAAATCGCGAGGCTAGTAAAAATAAAATATCTCAGCTCGACTTCCCTCCCTAGCGCAATATTTCTCCCCATTTTGATGAGTAAGACCTACACCATATTAAAGTTCTCAATACAATCTGGCAAGCACCCTCCTTATAAAATCTTCCCCTCCCCCTTTCCCCACGGTAACTTCTACCCCGGGAGCCGGCCTATTCTTCTTAGCAAATGGCCCGAAACAGAAGCTTAACGGACCAGAAAGAAAAAAAAAATGATCCAATCATCCCTTAACAATTAAATGTACATGGGGGTAAAAAAGGGGGATGGTGGTTCGGTTGTCTGTGAGACATCTCTTTCCTGGAGAGATGAAGGGGAGAGGGGGGGTGGACTTGATAACGAGGAGNTGAACATGTCCCAGACTTTCCTTCTTGTCATGGAACAAGGAGAATAGAAGTAAAAACTGTTGTTTTTCAGAGGCCCTATCTTTGAGATCTGCTTCTTTGAGAATCCGATATATTAACTCAGTCTGTCTACTCAGCCTAGGGTCCCGGTTTCAATTCCTGGCATGGCTGAAAAAATTCTTATGGGTGAAATGTGGGTTTCCCCTTCCCAAGTGATGAATTAAGGGTTGGGGACTGGATGTTGTGTCTGTTCTAGATGTAAGCTATTTTAAAAGTCATGTTCTGATATAATCAGTCGGTTCAGAAAAGGGAACTTTAAATACCAATAATAGATAAAAACAAAAAAAGGAAATTCTTTCTTGAAGGTTTATCATATTTTAAGTGGCATACTCCTTTGAAAGAAACATCAGATGGTCGAGAGCTCTAAGGTATCTGATTATAATTACTAATTACAAGGTCGGGGATCGAATCCCAGTCGGTTAACCTGGAGGATGATTCTCCCCTGTACCTAGAATTTCAAAAGCTAATGGCTGATGCTTATAATAACCAGAAAGGAACGAAATGTATTTTAAACACTCTTTGTTTTAAAAATAACGTGGACTGAAGTTATATAAGATTTTAATTATTTTATGCAAAGTTAAAGGAGTAAAAGTTTTTTTTTTTTAAGAATATAGCTTTGGTGGTCGAATAGTCTCTAAGACGTAACTCTCACAATAGACTGGACTGTCTATAATGAAGAGATCGGGGTTCTAATCCCGGTTGGATGTACTGAGGGTGATTTTTCCCTAAATGGGTTTAGGCTCTCTGCTCGCAAATGCGGATACACGCCCACAGAATTCATCCTTCCTCAACCATAACGCATTATCGTAATTCGTTAGTATGAATATCGCGTGAACGTGTAATAAGACAAGGTGCAATTTTTTTTAAAAATAATAACTAAAACAATCCATGGCGTCAGTCCGAAATCGAGATATACCATCTGCCATCTGTTGACGATGATAGTGCCAAATTTTACGGTTAGAGGGTGTCATGTGGTCAGCACAATACACCCTCTAGTCATTAATCTCAGTTTTCTAGACCGGAGCCCCTACTTCATTCAAGTATCTCCTCATTAATTATCGCCGCAAAGCTGATTTCGACCCCGTTCCAAGCCTCACTACTTCACAGTTACAATTTAGAAGCGCCGGGGTTCAAACTCGGAACCTCTGGAGCTGTAACCAGGAACTCTGACCACTATACCACAGAGGTGATCTCTTTAATAATGCAATAATGATAGTAATCACAATTATTAGATTAAAAGAGTATAATAAACTTTAAAAATGAACAAAGTAAAATTAAAAACAAATTTAATCGATATAAATTCCACGAGATCCGATATTCGTTGCTCCACGCCTTGTAGCACCCTCCCTCCTCCTCTCCCTTCCCCTTCCTCTTGCGATTCAGAGGGGATTCACTCACTGAAACCAGGGTAGTTTTACCTCCGACCTCCCCTACACATCACTTCGTCAACTTGGATTTATAACACAACAATAGAAGAGAAATGGGAGAGGATTTTGATCCCGGATACATTGCTACCAACTCACTAAGTTTAAAAGAAAAGGAGGGGAGAATACGGGGGGGTGGGGGTGGGGGGGTGGCGGAGCGATAGATAGAAGCCCACCAGGCCGGGAGAGATCCTCACAATTTGTAACAATATAAAGAAAGGTTCCGTTGAGGGAATATAAGAAAATAAACAACAAAATAGTTTTGTTCGCACGATACTGTGCTTATACTGTCTCTCGGCTCAATCTAAAAGGGAAGAGGCCGATAGTGAATCGTGGGTG
Source organism: Timema monikensis (assembly GCA_902151445.1). NCBI lineage: Eukaryota > Metazoa > Arthropoda > Insecta > Phasmatodea > Timematidae > Timema > Timema monikensis. The sequence goes on along the minus strand of CABFVZ010000843.1, from coordinate 240,451 downwards.
TGCTGCTGATCACGGGGAGATCGGGGTTAGAATCCTGGTTGGGTCTAATGAAGGTTTTTTTCCTAAATTGTTTTTCACTCTCCTTCCAAGCAAATGCGGGTAGATTAGTCTAAACCTAACTAATCAAACTGGTGACCGTTGGGGTAGTTCCCCTTCCAGTAAAAACAATACCCACTTGGAGTCGAACCCAGGACCCCTAGACTCGTGCATTGACCACACCACGGGGTTGGATAGTCTTTGCTATGAAAAATATTAATTCTAGCTAAAGAAAGGACGGGGGGTAGAACTGCCCCAGATACAGTCCTTCGGAATATAACCCTAATTTTCCAGCAGTGACGTGTCGTTAAGTGCCGCCAGGGTAAGAAGAGTTAGCCTAATTGACATTGTAACCGTCAATCGTAACAAATTCATTCAAGTTCTTCAGCGACGCGGCACACAGTTTTGTGTAACACCGAATTACGTGAATCGTTTTCTCTTGTCGCCGCTGTATCAATGTGTTTCATTCTGACGTGGACTGTATTGCAATAGCTGGGATAATGACCATTATAAGTTATAACAAAGGACCCGGATTATTGTGAGATATTTGCAGCCTGCTAGAGAACGGCTTAGCCCTCTTTTTGTGTGTCAAAACCTGCCGTCTTGTATTTCATCAACATCGACGTAATCCACTTCGGTGGGCCGCGTGGTCTCACGCACTACTCTTGCAGTAGACTAGACTGCCGAGTACGGGGAAATCAAGGTTCGAATCCCGGTCATGTGTACTGAGGTGGTTTTTTTTTACCAAATGGTTTTCAACTCTCCCTCTACGCAAATTCCTAAATATAGCCCTCTTAATTCCTAAAGCTATTAGCGCGATGAGTAAATAAGCGTATAGCTAGAACGAGTAGTAAGACACGGTGCTAGAAACAAATATGAACGCAGCTCGCTGAGGTGCATGTGTACTACCAACCTAAAACATATATTCTAGCTCGAGGTTTTATTTATACGCCCGTGGAATAGCTACAACGTTTAAAAACTCTGAGATTATTTATGAAGTGGTATGATATTTTTTAAAAAAAACACGTAGGTGAAGGTTCTGACTAGTTAAAAAAGTTTAGATTGTTTAGAAAAAAAGGTATGTTAACTTACATAAAACACTAAAAAACATACATTATATTTAACAATTTTTGTTGTGACCCAATCAAAACATAATTTTATTTGGTGCAGGAAAGCTAGATCTAGATTTATAATCTTTTTATTTAATCTTATGAATTCATATTTTCGCGTAAATCCTCGTTGATATTAAAAAAGACATTTTAATAAAAATTTAAACCTTTTACTAAAACATATCAAATAATTTATTAAGTAACGTGGGATTTCTAAACGCCTCAGTGTTCTACCATACAGCCCTTTTAATTACACAACCTTTTTGAAGTAAAATATTCTCACTTTGCGGTATTTATTGTGAGAATGGCAGGTCTAAGGATTCAAAACCAATGAAACATTTCTCATTTATCCTAAAAAGTTCTATCGTGAGTCGCAAACCCTTTTGAAACATTGTTTGGGGGTTGCTACATCAATAGTAGAAATATGATTGGAGCTAAGTCTTAGAAAATGAAAGCACTTTTTTTTTGTCAACATTTACTACATTATACTTTATTATTAGCGTTATTTTATGGATAATGATAAAATGTAGATGTATTAAAAGTGACAGCTGAAAATCACATGACTTATGTATAGATACGTGAACGTTAACGCAAGGATGGAAGGTTACAAAAAAGGGCTGAGATATCACATGGCCACAATGACTCAAGGTCAAATAATTATAAAATGTTGCTAAGATGTCACATGGCCATTATGACTCAGGTTCAAAGCGTTACTAAATGTGGTTGAGATGTCACATGGCCACAAGGACTCAGGGCCAAAGCGTTACTAAATGTGGTTGAAATGTCACATGGCCACAAGGACTCAGGGCTGTAAAAGTAACACAGGGTTGAAACAACACGTGGTATAGCTGTCACTTGACCACTATAACACAGGACGCGGTCTAGTTGTCACTTACTACTATAACACAGGACGCGGTCTAGTTGTCACTTACTACTATAACACAGGACGCGATCTAGTTGTCACTTGGCCACTATGACACAGGACGCGGTCTAGTTGTCACTTGGCCACTATGACACAGGATGTGGTCTAGTTGTAACTTGACCACTACAACACAGGAAGCGGTCTAGTTGTCACTTGGCCACTATGACACAGGGCGTGGTCTAGCTGTCGCGTGTCCCCCAGGGCCTAGACAATATTCTCTAGTTCGTCTGAGCGACAGAAGTTGGTGTTTGCTACGCCTGTGACCCGAAAATTTAGTTGCGTTCACGTAGACAAAACCTCTTACCATGACGACCAAACTTTGTGATGGTAATTTTCGTACTGGTATGTTCCGCGCTTCTACCCTGAGGGTGGGAGGGTGAGTCTGACCTTTGTACTGAGGGTGGGTAATCGAGATTGTTTCAAGGGTGGGGAGTGTTATTTCCATTGATAGTCTTTCTCTCTCTCTCTCTCACTATTTCTTCATTTATGATCGCCTGACGTCAGGTTAGTAACTATACTGTGATTATACCGTGTATTACTTACTACTCGTTCGGGTTATACGTATAGTCTGATTTTGGTAGGAAGAACAGTAAAAGTTAGTTACTAAAGTTACTAAAACAATTTTAATATATTCATACATCAAGTCATGTGATTTGAAGTTGTCACTTTTGACATATATTATCAATACCTAGAGAATAACCCACCTAATATAGTAAAATGTTATCGATGTTGGTCGCAAAGAAATATGTTTGAATTTTCTCTACTGTTCTTCCAACCAAAATCAAGCTATATTTGTACTAATTACACTAATGTGTTAGATGATGATAAAAGATTAATTTACAAGAAGCGTATCTGAATTTATATATATATATATATATATATAGAGAGAGAGAGAGAGAGAGAGTGGAAAACCATTTAGGAACACCCTGCCCCCCACCCCCCACTCCCAGTTCACCCAACCAAGATTCGAACCTCAATCTCCCCATTATATACGGTTCAGTCTACTGCGAAGCAGACGTCTTAGACCACGCGAGAAACTATGCAGATACCAATAGAATAAATAACTTGCTTGCAGGCCTGCGCCTGTGAAAACGCTGACAATAGCGTCAGTCTCATATAGTTTTTTTTATAGTTATGGGAAGGTCGCGGCTTGAATCCCGGATGGGTGTACCGAGGGAGGTTTCCTCTAAATGGGTTTACTTTCTTTCCCTCCACGCAAATGTGGGTACATTGCTTCTAAATTCTACGTTCCTTAGCCCTGTCCACTTAGTGCAAATGTGCGGGTAGCTTGAGTGTGTGGTAATAGGCGATAGACAAAAAAAAAAAACTTTTGACAGTAACGGAGAAGACTTGCCGAAAATTAATAGTTCTTTCACCTATTCATACGTCAAGCTATGTGATCTGCAACTGTCACTTTTGATAGATAATACTGGGTGACCTGGTGGTCTAGGTGTAAGGTGTCGGACTTCTGTGTTGGGGGTCCGGGGTTCAATCCTCAATCCCGGTACAGGTTTATCTGATTACCAAACCCTTCCTTCACCTCTGACAAGACATCTTGTGAATGTGGGGAATGCTAGGCTTCCACCGTGGTTCGGATCCCTCGTTAAACTGTAGGTCCTCCATTTCATCTTACAATCACACTACCATTACACATTAGCGTAAGTGCGTATAATCCGAACGGGTAGTAAGACGCGGTGCTAATAATAAATAGATAGATATACACTAGCAGTTCTGTGAACAGTAGAACATTATTATTAAGAAATCATTTGTCATATTTTTATCGTTACTTCAGTCTTTAGATTTCTCTTTGAATTTCAAGTTGAAATCTCTCCTATACTTTCTCTTTGGATTAGAAGTTGATATTTCTCCTTGATATCAAGTTAGATAGAAAACAAATTAATATTATATCCAATGATACATTATATTCATAGAGAATGAACGTTAGACGTCAGTCTCACAATAGACTGTGTGTCAAGATTTGAAAATAGTACTCCCTAGGTATTAAAATGTTAAAATTCAAATTACATGAGATGAGCTATTAAACGAAAACACTTTTTAGCCGCAACCGATTATCGGTTAACAATAGCTATAAAATAATACTTATAATATGATAACCAGCTTTAGTGGCTGCATGGTTTAAGGCAGCACTCTCGCAACAGACTGGACTGCCAATGTCGAGGAGATCATAATTCGAATCCCGGCCGAGCATTCTGAAGGTGACTTTTCCTAAATGGTTTTCCACTGTCCTCCACGCAAATGCGGAGACACATCCTCTAAAGGTCAATCTTCCTTATCTCTAACACATTAGCATAATAGTACATAAGCGTATAAACCGAGCGGGTAGTAAGCTGCGGTGCTCAAATATATAGTAAAATTATATGAATGTTTGCCGATAAAAAAGGTTTGTATTTTCTAAAACTGGAGGTCAAATGAAATAGTCCGTTCAATACATGGATTGTTTGAGAGACCGAAGAAGACGGGATGTTAACAATAACAAAAACAAAAGACTCGAGAAAAGCGAATTTGTCTGTCTTTATTTTAATAAGCACCATTTATTTTAAAATCCAATTATTTTCAAGTTGTTTGAGTTTGCCATTTACTGTTTCAAAAATTTTTTTTTTAAAGTCTTCAAAAATATACGGTATTAAAATGTTTATGAACAACATTCAAACAGCTTATCATTTTCTCGTGACCCCGCGAGCTATAGAAAGTATTGTGGGCGTAAAAAACAAACAAAAACAACCTGAATTAGATTTTGATGGATATCAACGTTTTATGACCCATTGACTGAAATCGAAAAGGTGTTTTTGCGATGTCGTCAGTTTGTATCTCTGGCCTAGAGACGAAACCATTTTACCGTTATAGGTGAGACTTTGTATTTAGGGTTTCTTAAGGTTTCCCCAAGGAGTTTTTGGAATCAGATATCTAGCCCTAAACTTAAGGACAAGGGTGAAAAGGGAAAAATCCATTTTATCGATATAACTTCTAACAAATTTGATTAAAATTAGTATCTAGACACTTTTTTATGCATGCACTTTGATGAAATGCGATCTTCTATTTTTTTTTTTCCCCATCGCCGGGTGTGTAGACTATTAGCCGCTCTGTGGGCACAAAGCGTTGCCCAGGCTACACCTGGAGGTTTTCTACAGTAGCCTCATGGCTTCTTTGGTGCTGAGTGACAGCTCATAGCTGACAGCTTTGAAAATTTGCCGATGACGAGGTGATCCGAGTTCGAATCACGACTGGGTGTACCGACAAGGCCATATTAGGAAGAATATATATTCACTCTTTGAACTTTTATGAAATCCGTAGACTTAGCTATAAGAAATAAATAAAATGCCTCGATATTATCCATCCTTTGTGTTTTGACAGTATAAAAACCACTTGTAGTTTTAAGAGGTAAACTATCAGAAATCATTGGATGACACATTTTTCATAAAATGAGGGCTATCACTGTTTTGAACAAACTCCCTCAACAATCTATTAAAAAAAGGGTTCAACTATTCAATGTTTTAATTTTAATTTTGGGTAGTCTTGTAAAATAAATTTACTATTTATCTTGATTTTTTTTTCTTTCCTTTTGAAAATATTACTGGAGAGGGCCTCACAGTACCTGTAGCCCAGGATCCTATAAAATCTCAATCCAGCCCAGTATACCGAGGGTGGTTTTCCATTCTCCCTCCACGCAAATTTGAATTAATTCCTCTGAATTATACTGTAGTTTCAATATACCTATCACATTAGCATGGTTTGTAAATGCGTATAGTGAAACATGACTTAATTTTCTAAGCGTCCCTAGTTCAATTCCCGTCATGGCTAATACATTTATCATCGGTGAAATGTCGGTTTCCCCTTTCACAGTGATGAATTAACGACCGGGGGTTTTGGTGTTGTGTCTCTTCTGGAGTTTGAAAGTCTTGTAATCAGTGTCGGTTCCAAAAGTGTGCGTTATATACCTCTAACAAAATATAAATTTTTACATAAAATTCACCCTCCTCCTACAATTCCATTAGTAGATATTAGAGGACGTGTTTAAAAAAAATATTTTTGCCATGTCGCTCTTAAATAATATCCAGGGGGCCTAGCCCAATATATTGTGACGTGGTGCACGTATAATTTTATGCCTATGGCCCTCCATTACTTTTAATGAGCAGTCTTTATGAGCGAATAATTAAAGTTAACGGAGGGTGAGCTGGGTACATTCCTATGTAAATACCAGCCTGGGAAGTTAATGTTTATTACTTTATTTATTTTTATTTTTAAAAAGCATGTTATTTTGATGGAGTTATATCGAACAGTTGGATAACCATCTGGTTTATTGCACAGTATGAATAATATAACAAGTGTTAACGGTTGCGATTTTTTTGTTTAGTAAATAAAAAAATTATTCTTGATAGTAGTATATAAATACTTCACGTCGTACTTTTTATGCTTTATTAAATATGGTTTTAAAATTACGTACCGTACAGACCAAATAAACTAAACTCCCTCAAATTAAGTTGTATTTTATTGTTTATTAAGTAGTGGTTTTTCTATTAAAAACTTGTTATTTTTTAGGTCATTACTTTTTTTTAAGTGTTCGTTGTTTAAAAAATATATTTTGGTATGATATTATAAATATCATTTTGTTCTCACATTTTTTTTGACTGCCTATGTTTATAGAGCTTTACAATTTTTGCTGGTTTTTTGTATGCTTTTGTTTACGTCCTAACCTAACTGGAGTAAAAAGAGTCAGCAGATTATACCAGAAACCCGTAATCCTTTTAAGTGTTTCGTTTTTCATATAAGCCCCATACGATGCATAGATAAAGTTTCAGTATCATGACATAAAAATTAAAATGATGATTTAAAAACTGAAGTAGTTTTTATGTAGCTCTGATTGAGGAAAAACGCCACTTCATCCGATTCCTAATTGTTTCTAGAAAGTTTATTATTTTTTTATTGTTTAAAAAAATTAATTTTCAGAGTATTTAAAAAAATAATTACTAAATAATCTGCTGAGTCATTTTTTAAGAGGTGTACTGTAAATTCCCCCGCCTCGGTGGCGTAGTTGGCTAACGCGCTAGTCGTGTTGAGCTCGACTGCTGAGGACGAGGAGATCGAGGTTCGAATCTCGGTCGGGTAAACTGGGGAAGAGGGGGGGGGGTTGTTCACTAAATGGTTTTCCACTCTCCCTCCACGCAAATTTGGGTTAACTGCCTCTAATTCAACCTTCCCAATTCCTAAATCCATTAACGTAATTAGTACTTAAAGCGTATAGCCCGAACGGGTAGTAAGACGCGGTGCTAAATATTATTATTATTACTACCATAAATTTACACAAGCCTTGGCTACACACTAATTTGAAAATGTTTTGAGGAAAGGGGGTTGGGGTGTTCAAATTGTTATTGAATGAGAACATTTCACTAGTCCCCATAAGGACATTGTACTGTTGCGATTTCATTTTTAAGTAATTATGTGAATTAGTCGACTGTTGACTGCTTGAGACAGAAAAACAAGATTATTGTGGATTCGTTCACGCGTTCGCCCCCTCCCTCAAAAAAATAAGCAATAACGTAATGAGCTATATATAAACCAATCACAAGATTTCGGCCCTCAACGGCGCGACTTGAAATAATTTCAGCTTTCTTTTTGTTGTGCGACATCATCTTGGGAGAACCAATCAAATTTCAAAATCAACTAACCAAATCAGTGTGCATGCGCTTACAAAGCGATATACTAGCAGAGAGCTACATCTACTGTTGGGGACATTATTTCAAATAACTCGTTAAATTGGAATTATGTGTGCTTCTATGTTCCGTTTATATTTATTTAGCGATACAATACAATGGTTTGAAAACATCTATTGTAATATTTATCATAAATATCTCTCTATGCACTAGAAAATAGAGCATTTCGGTAGTCAGCTTTTTATAATTTGTTTGGCAAAGCATCATGGGTAAATATACATATCCGCTAGCGTGGATTGTTACTACACTCGAGCACTATGCTCTAAATTTGAAGCGAACGTATGAATTAAACTTTAGGATAAACAAAGAATTTAAAGGTCGATTAAGAAATACTCACCATCCAGGTAAAAGTAAGTGGCGGTCTGCTTCAGGTTATCCATGATGGGTTCGATCGTCTCGGAGACCAGGGTTTGGAGGTGGTTGTCCCGCAAGTCTAGGTGCAGGAGGCTAGGTGTCCTCTCAAACACGGACTGACCAAGCACAGTCAGCTTGTTTTCAGCCATCGAGAGCCTCGCCAGCTTGTCCAGTCTGTAGAACGCCCGGTTACTGATGAACTTCAGCTCGTTCGTATCCAGGTCGATATCCTCCACGTTGTGAAGCTCTGAGAAAACGTGGTCTTCCAGTAAGGCGATGTGATTCTGATGGAGGTCGAGCCGGGTCAGGTAATCCAACCCGGCGAACGTCTCCCTGGAGATCTGCGTCAGCTGATTCTCGCAGAGGTCCAGATCTTTCAGATATCGCAGCTTGATGAACGCCCTTTCCTGTATGACGGTCAGGTTGTTTTTGGAGAGGTACAGCTTCGCCAGGACCGGCATCCCGTAGAAGACATCCCGTTTGATCTCCGAAATCCTGTTTTCGTCTAGGTTGATCTCTTTCACGCTGAGAAGATTCGCGACGGAGTGAGGTTCCAGACCCACGATGGAGTTTCGGGAGAGAGAAAGCTCCTCCAAGGAGGAGAGGTTGGCGAAAGCGAATGAGGGTAGGACGGAGATACTCGCGTACTTGATGTCTAAGGACGTCAGGTTCGGGAGGTGGGTCAAGGCCCGCGTCGGGACGAACCTGAGTCTACCATCGGGGCGACTGTTGACCCTGAGTTTCTTGAGGTTTGGTTGAGTCTTGAAGAGCTCCCAGACGTCGTCTTCTGGGTTCTCCCCTTTAAGGATCCAACAAGTGGAGTCAAGGGCGCTACCAGGCTCCTGCGAGTCACAGTAGCAGTAGACGTGTAGCTCCGTCTGAATGTCACAGACGTTGTCCTGATGGGGCTCCTCCTGCCGGGATTCCTTCTTCTTGGTCTTCCTGCTCTTCGCGGACATAACGTTCAGGATGAGGCCTGACAGGAGGAGCAGGATTACCAGTTGCCGGATCCTGGAGGACATCTTTGAAATGTCCTATCCTGTGGAGGGAACAAAGGACCAATAGTTAGCAAAAGTATTGCAATGAAATAAAATGAAGGAAATATTTTCGAAAATATAGTTTAGACAAAGACTCGAACTTGGTATCTTTGGTTTGATGTGTCAAATTCATTCCTTTGATATTTAGTCACATTCAAACTGAAAGGAACTTTATTTGAAATATCTAAAATAGAACAGTTTTAATGGATTAACATATCCAGTCCTGAGATGTGCAGTTGCCACTTTTGATAGTTAAAATCAGTACCTATATAATAATACTTTTAACGTAGTAAAATGTTAGCAATATAGACTGTAAAAAAAACTGTTTGTATTTCCTAAAAGTTTCTTCCTACCAGGATTACAATTCATATATAGCGAGACTTTTTGGTTACCGCTTAACAAATCGAGTCATGGAAACCTCGATCGCTCATTTAATAAAACAATCATTGTGCAGTTTATATTAATAAAAATAAAGAGTTGGTTTGTAATGAGCATGAACATTGCGTGATATCTACCTACCACAAGCAGAGGTTTGAAATTTTAAAAATTTAGTAATCCCAGTTCATAAACATGTGCACCTAAAAGCTGGATTTTTTTTCATTAGATTTTTTTAAAATCTATCATAAAACTGGGCCAGAAGAAATAAAATGACTTTTTTTTCTGTTTGTTTGAATAATAATAAAGCGTTACCCGGGGTAACCACGCAATGAACGATGCTAGGTACTTCTACTAGTACCACTATGAGACCTACACCGGTAGGCGCGTGATAAAATACCGTCAGTCTAGTCTTGCTTGATTTGTGGCTGACGGGATTCGAATCCCGGCAGAGTGTATTGAGATGATTTTTCTAAGTATAAGTTCGGTTGTATTTGCTCTAAATTATACTTTTCTCCTCATTATCCTATTCATATAAATATGTGGATAGACCATCTGTATGGTTAGTAAGACGCGTATCACGAAATAAATAAAATTATCGTCTTGATTTCTGCAAGAACTTAAATTTCTAGGCGAGTCACGTGACGCAAGTAGTAAAAGTGCTGCTTAGTCCAACTTAATCAGGAGATCCCAAGGTATAATAACCCTGTCCTGTTCCTCCCCTCTATGAGATTAATTTATAAATCCTTCTCACCCACACTTAAGAACCCTCAACTCAACATTATCTAGTTAAGATACGGGAGAGAAAGAATAAATCATGACCTAACGCAAAGTGGCATGGCCCAATAAGTTTGGAAAACGTAATAAGTGAACTGTCTGTCTGTAAAAACCACTTAATCTTCCTCTCTTTTTGTTTTGCAACTTTGTGAAAACTTGGAAAGAAGATTTCCTCTTTAAACTCAAACAGGAACTGAACGACAAGAGCCAAGATGTCCAGTTTTTTTGTTTGTTTTGTATTTTGCATCACCCGTTCGGGTTATAAGCCTATGTACTAATAATTACGTTAATGGGGTTTTAAGGATTAGAAAGGTTATATTAATAAGAAGTGTACCCATATTTTCATGGAGGGAGAGTGGGAAAACAATTTTGGAAAAACCACCCTCAGTACACCCGACCGAGACTCGAACCTCAATCTCTCTGTCATCGGCAGTCTAGTCTACTGTGAGAGTAGCGCGTTATACCATGCAGCAGACACTAAAGCGGGTATTGTCCGGTTTAATAACAGTTTTGATCCATTGTATGCCTGTGTGTGTCTGTGTGTGTGTGTGTGTGTGTGTATGTAGATGTACTTTAAGGCGTCAAGCTCAAAATATGCTGAATTTCTGGCAACAGGAAGGTCAAGGTTTGAATCTCTGTCGAGTGAATTGAAGGACGGTTGTCCACGTGATTTAGGAATTTTCCCATCTACTCTCCATGCTGATGTAGGCATCCAAATTTTATTACGAATGAATATTTATTGCACAGCTGTAGAAAAGTTGCTATATCTACTCTAAAGTATTCATACGTCAAGATGTGTGCTTTACAGCCGTTACTTTTGATATATATCATCAATACTTATAAAATAACATTAATAATATGGCAAACTGTTATCAATGTTGGCCGTAAAAAAAATACGTTTGTATTATTTAGTGGTGACCTGGTGGTCTAGGGGTAAGGTGTCAGACTTCTGTGCTGGGGGTTCGGGGTTCAATCCTCGGTCCCGGCACAGATTTATCTGAGTGCCAAACCCTTCCTTCACCTCTGACAAGACGTGTATTAATTACAACTTGTGAATGTGGGGAATGCCAGGCCTTCACCGTGGTTCGAATTCCACGTTAAACTGTAGGTCCTCCATTTCATCTCACAATCACCCTACCATTAGACATTAGCGTAAGTGCGTATAACCCGAACGGGTAGTAAGACGCGGTGATAATAATAATAATAATAATAATATTTAGTAGGTGCTACAAATGTAGTTACATTCGTAATAAAATCAAGGTATATTCTAGATTAAACTCTCAATCCTTTCCCCTTAGACTAAGACGCTAATAAGTATAATGTTAAATGTACTATTTATTTTTTGTTTGTGGATAAAGTACGCTCTCTGGTTTCTTGAGTTCCACCGAGATATCTGCTTAAGCCTCTTGATCCGGTATGCCAGCGTTATCATTTAAAAATATTTTTTTAGTATCCTTATATAATATACTATTCTGCCATTTCATTGTCCTAGTTTTTTTTTGTTGCCATGTCCCATTTCGTATTGATGTGGAAGGCAGAAAGCTTGATCAACGGATTATCTCACACTCTTATGTCATTTCCGTAGTAACCTATAGAGATTGGCGAGGATTTGGTACGCTTGACCGAAAGAAATGGCAGAGGTACACTGACTGAATTGAAAGATCAAAATTCAATATCAAATGTAAGTTTTTTTCACATTGTCATTTTCTATTCGTTCCTTTAGTGAATACACGTATGTGTAGTTGATAAAAATTTCATGATTATTTTCCTAATCCGGTAGATTAGATATATATTATTATTATTAATAATAATAATAATAATAATAATATAGTCAGACAACTTAACACCGTCAGTAGCGTGTCTGTGTACTGAGCTAAGAGACCCAGGTTCGATTCCTGACATGGCCGAAAAGTATAATTGGTGAAATGTGGGTTTTTCCTTTGACACTGATGAATTAACGGACGGGGGGATGGGTGTTGTGTCTGTTCTAGAGTTAAGTTAGTTTATAAGTCGTGGACTGATGTAATCAATAAGTTCAGAAAGTGAACATTAAATACTTCAGATAAAATGGTAAAAAGCAACATGCTTCGTAATAATGGATTATAACCAGAGAATAACTCTAAAATGAATATATTTTTCCTACGGCACTAATTTGTTTTTCAAGCTTTTTTAAGCCCCGTATCTGATTACCCATCCGGGTTATAATGTATTAATTTCACAAATATTTTAGGGATGAGGAAGGTTGAATTTAGAGGAATTCTGCCCAAATTTGCATGGAAAACCACCCTCATTCAACCCGGCTGAGATTCAAACCCCGACCTCACCATCATTGGCAGTAAAGTCTATTTGCGAGAGTGGTGCTTAGAGGCTTATAGCATCCAACCACCGAAGCGGTTTTTGACAATATCGACACGAAAAATAAACCCCGACTTCCAAGCAATAATAATTTTCACAGCAGCCCCTGGTTTTTCCTCCCAGTTTCTAAAATAGATTTTCTCTAATCAAGTGTTGACAGTTCTGTTGATACATTTTTGTACCCTTCAGAAATCCTGTCAACATGATTGTATCCTCATTTTTGTACGGGTTGAAAGGACCTGTCAACAGCGCTGAGCCAAGTCAGCCGTGGTGTGTGGGTGGTTCGGTTCGGTTCGTTAGTAAACTGTTAAATAAGAGGATTCTCCCCTTTGCTGACAGCCTGTGTATCACCGGCTATCTTTAAAAACCTCACACGTCGACGACGCCTGGAATGCAGATACTATGTATATCACATTTTTGCACACGTTCGCACTATTATTATTCCAAGGACTACTCCTGACCGACTGAGAGCGGCGAAGGATCCTTATTTGGGTAGGGAGAGGCAATTACTAAAAAAAATTGTTTTTTGAGGGATTTTTTCTACTCCTTCCTCCCTACCCAAAGATTCGTCGGGTGACACTCATCCAGTAAGTGTTTGAAAATTGATTGACCCAGGAACTTATTTGAAGGGGTCCTCGTTTGTAAACATTTCCCAAATTGGGTGCCTTTAGAATGTCCTTCCTCTGGTAAATTAAAAAAAAATAATTTAAATTCCTCCAGAAACTGTTTGAAGTGGTTCCCTAGCAATATTTTGAAAATTGGATGCATCAAGAAGCTATTAGGAGTTTGATGCAAGGTCGTATTTCATATCAATAGACGATAGGACGAGAATATCAGAAGAAAGTGAAATGTCCCTAAAAAAAAAAATTATTCGAAAAGGGGTAAGGGGGGTGGCGATCATTTATCTCCAGGAGATGGAATAACCTTTACCCCCACTTCCCCGCTGTTACCCCCTCAGTTCCTGTCTCGATGGTGGCTGGGACTGCCAACATTAAGTGAACTCCAAGTCACTCACACATTGCCTGCTCTCCCACGGGGCCACCTGGGAGTCACCACCCGGGTCGTTTGACCCACTGGTTAAGAACAGCTCAATTGCTACTGTCATACGGGGGGGGAAGCGCCACCCACTAAGTCACGAACGAGGGTGACCATCTGCGCCTCGGCGCTACTCACAGGTGGCGTCACCCACAGAGTCACGCACGAGGGTGACCATCTGCGCCACTCACAGGTGGCGCCACCCACTGAGTCACGCGAAAGGGTGACCATCTGTACCTTGGCGAGCTACTCACAGGTGGCGTCACCCACAGAGTCACGCGCGAGGGTGACCATCTGCGCCTCGGAGTGCTACTCACAGGTGGCGCCACCCACCGAGTCACGCGCGAGGGTGACCGTCAGCACCTCGGCGTGCTACTCACAGGTGGCGACACCCACCAAGTCACGCGCGAGGGTGACCGTCTGCGCCTCGGCGCGCTACTCACAGGTGGTGCCACCCACCGAGTCACGAACGAGGGTGACCATCTGCACCTCGGAGTGCTACTCACAGGTGGCGCCACTTCGTCAACCTGTTGTTTTTCATCCAGTTTGTCCCACGACACCACAAGAAGCGGACACTTGGCAATGGAGCTTAACATTGAAGCCTTCATTTATGAAATTCAACAGCGTCCAGCAATGTGGGATGTTTCCTATTACGATTACTATACACTTGTATCACGCCGCCAGGGTCGCGAGCAAATGGCAACAAAAGGAAGTGGCGCGACCCAGGTAGCGCCTCTTAAGTGTCTTCGACTGACACCAGTCTTTTTATCCTTTCCTTTAGCACCTCCTGCTAATATCCGTCCAGTTTATGTATACTAATAACTACGCTAACGTGTTAAGGTTGATATTAGAGGAAGTATACCCTCATTTGCGTGGAGAGTGATTTTTTTTATTTCAGGGAAAAGTTACCTTAGTACTTCCAACTGAGATTCAAACCTGATCTCCCCGTCACCGGCAGTCCTGTCTATTAAGACAGTGACGCTTTTGTGCACGCGACAGCTGAAATGAGTAGAATTAAGCTATCTTGTAAGTCATGGGTTGATATACCTAACCTGTTCGTAAGTTCCATGTTAAATATCCCAAATAAATAATATGTGTGTTCTGTGTGAAACGGAAGCACAAAAGGTGTTAAGATTACATTTGCATATGTATGCATATGCGTTGCGGTATGCGAGCAAGTGAGATATCGCGAGGACGTGTGCTTTGTTTCGTACCCCCCCCCCCCAC
>CABFVZ010000843.1:178946-206376 GCA_902151445.1 Timema monikensis | reverse complement strand
GTGACAATCTTGTTTTTTTTTAATGTGGTGCTTTCGATATTTTTCATTTTAGAATTTTAATTTAAATTTAAATGTGTCCCTTTATATGAAACGAGTTTTAAAAGCCTGCACAGCCCCCTATGTAAATTGGCTGTTTCGAACCCCGATAAAGTCAAAGCTGTGAAAGTGAGCAAGATACGAGTAAGACTATTCGCTAGGAGTATAATCAATACAAGTAGTATTAGCAGCTTAATCTACGTGATAAGGATGAGAAGAGTTGATTGGATAATATAGATGCAAATCGACGTGAGGGAGAAGGTGAAAAAAATCTTAGTAAAATCAAATATGATTGAGTGATATCAAACGTGAAAAAACAACGCACGCCAGTGCGCCTTTCCTGGATTTGAACACCATTCTCTCCATCAACAGCAATCAAATATTAAGTGAGACTAACGCTTTAGACCTCTCGGCCACCAATTTAAGTTTAAGCTAAAGTTAAGATGTCAAATAAACAGAGACAATAACATTTAATTAGCTTTATTTAGTATCTACTGAAGTACTTATTATTTTAGAATAGTGTGAAATCTTCAAGGTTAAGTGTAAGGAATGAGTAAGTTTGAATTTTAGAATAAGTGTACTCACATATGCGTGGAGGGAGGGGAAAATCATTTAGGAAAAATTACTCTTACTACATCCGATTGGAATTCAAACCCCGATCTCCATATCATCAGCAGTCCAGTCTAATGCGAAAGTGACGCCTTAGATCATTCGATCATTGATGCGGGTATAATACAATTTAATTATGGTTCTATAACTAGCTAGACAATAAAATCCTTTACACAAGGTTTGGGTGAAGATGTTTTCAAGAATATTATGTCACCGCCCCAGTTTAAGTCAGTTTGTAAGTCTTTGTGCCGATCTAAACCGTGTGATAAAAGGTGCACGTGTCAAAACTCCAAATCGAAAAAAAAAAGGGAATAAAAATCGTGTCTTTTCCTATTATCGACTCCGCTTCCTGCACGTCAGGATTTCACAATTCAATTTTACTTCAAAGATGGCGGTCGGTTAGCAAGTATTAGTAGTTCTTGACGTCGGATGGTGTGTGACAAAAAAAAAATAGAGATGATATAAAAAAAGACAAAAAAAATATTATGCCCGACTTCAGAGAATATTGAAAAGGTTGGGCGTGAAATCACATGTGGCTATGTTCCAACACGAACATTTCTAAGAACAGTGCAAATGTGTGTGTGTGTGTGTGTGTATTCAAACGTAGTACAATACCTACTGATTGATCGGAGGAGATTTCTTGTCAAGACACGTGACGTCTTCGTCGAAGAGATCACGTTTCCTTATTAATTCCGACGCGTGGTGGTTTGAAGCTTGTCAAAGATACCGTTCCCAACAAGCCTTGATAACGTGTCGTACACTTTTGTCCCGACGGGATTCCCAAAAGACGAGACAACTCTTCAGATGATGTTACAACAAAATATATCACGAAAGGAATAACAGCTTCTTGATCGGATGCATTCTTAAATCTTTTATTGTAATATTTCTACTCTACCAGTTTCTTTTTTTCCAGAACACTTATTAAGTTTTGGTTTTAAATTTGTAAAGATTAAAATAATAAAGGTTGTTCAAATAGTTAAGAATGAGAGTAAACATTTCTTAATATATTCTTCAACAGCACGTATACATTCTGTTACTTTTTTTTTTTTTTTTCTAAACCNTTTTTTTTTTTTGCTAAACTCTCATACGAGCGACTTCAAATTGAAAAATACTTTACCAAATTAAAACATAGCTATCACCGAATGAAACATTAACGAATTTAAGTTTAACGTCAAATATACAACCTTATTTTTAGTGGCCAACATTGATAACATTTTGTTTTAGCTTTCTATCAAAAGTGACAGTTGCAGATCACATTTCTTGACGTATGAATACGTGAAAGTAGATCTTTTAGCTTTAATACCTGTCGTATAAGGCCCTTTATAAGAAAATTTGACCGTAAAAAACTTTCTGAATTGTAGAATAGGTGCCAATAAAATTGATAGTCTGGTGAAAACGACAAGTCTCCTTGCTCGTTTGTTTTTGACTCTTTATTTCAAAGGCCTATATTTTGTGAAAACTGTGTGTATTCGATTGAAACAATTCTCTGGTACATAACCTACAAAGTCGTGCAAAGTTCCATGCCACGTTGAATACATATTGGCGAACAATATTGTTTGATTACAGATACCGGTGTTGTGTGACAGTTTCACACTTTACGATCATCCGCGTGTGAACCAGAATCCAATCGCGAGATAAAAATGACAAGTTCGCTGGAAGAATTGATAAAATGACTGTTTACCAACTGAGAGTCCAACACCTTTGTATGAATTATAGTATCATCCACGCCGATGGGTAGCCGTTTACTTCGTCTGGTATTGTTTTTAGATGTCGGGATGGTCGGGGTTCGACTCCAAGCTGAGTGTCGTGATGGTGTTTTTGGCTTAAGCTGTGTAAATATTCGGGCAGTTCCTAACGGATTTTAAGATAATGTGTATATATATATATATATATATATATATATATATATATATGAGAAACATTTTATTTATTTTAGCCAACAAATGTTTTGCCATAAAAAACCGCAAAAACACTGCCCTTATTAAAAATGTTCAGTGAAAACAGCCACAAACCACGATAAACAATTCTTTTTTTAAATGATTTCTATCACAATAAACCGCACATGTATATTTTGTTGTTCCTAAAACAACACCTCATTTTGTCAATATTCAATGTTAATATGTCACAATTGCTTTATGTTTGTGCGTTTGTTATTTTGTTTTTAGCAAAATTATAATTATTTGATGTATTCCTACCCTGCCACTATAAGGTTTACCAACAAATTTGGTGGGTATGGTGTATTGAACCTCAAACGTGATAGTTATTTCGATATTGACCAGAAACTGAAAATGTTATGGTCAATTAGTGGCCTAGTTACACACACAGTATTAATTTTACACATTTCCTAGATCGTTTCGAATGATAGCTGTTCCGATAGTTAGTAAGGTTGTGAGGGAGTTCTGATGGTAAATAACGTGGTTAGGTAGTTCCGGTAGTTAATAAGGTGGTGTGTGGAGGAATTCCGATGGTTAATAAGGTGGTGTGTGGAGGAATTTCTATTGTTAATAAGGTGGAGGAGGAATTTCGATGGTTAATAAGGTGGTGGAGGAATTTCGATGGTTAATAAGGTGGTGGAGGAATTTAGATGGTTAATAAGGTGGTGGAGAAATTCTGATTGTTAACAAGGTGGTGGAGGAATTTCGATGGTTAACAAGGTGGTGGAGGAATTTCTATGGTTAATAAGGTGGTGGAGAAATTCCGATTGTTAACAAGATGGTGGAGAAATTCCGATGATTAATAAGGTGGTGTGTGGAGGAATTCCGATGGTTAATAAGTTGGTGTGTGGAGGAATTCCTATTGTTAATAAGGTGGAGGAGGAATTTCGATGGTTAATAAGGTGGTGGAGAAATTCCTATTGTTAACAAGGTGGTGGAGGAATTTCGATGGTTAATAAGGTGGTGGAGGAATTTCTATGGTTAATAAGGTGGTGGAGGAATTTAAATGGTTAATAAGGTGGTGTGTGGAGGAATTCCGACGGTTAATAAGGTGGTGTAGGAATTTCGATGGTTAATAAGGTGGTGTGTGGAAGAATTCCGATGATTAATAAGGTGGTGGAGGAAGTTCGATGGTTAATAAAGTGGTGTGTAGAGGGATTCCGATGGCTAATAAGGTGGTGGAGGAATTTCGATGGTTATAAGGTGGTGTGTGGAGGAATTCGGATGGTTAATAAGGTGGTGGAGGAATTTCGATGGTTAATAAGGTGGTGTGTAGAGGAATTCCGATGGTTAATAAGGTAGTGGAGGAGTTTCGATAGTTAATAAGGTGGTGGGGAGTTCCAATAGTTAATAAGATGGTGGGAGAGTTTCGATAGTTAATAAGGTGGTGGGAGAGTTTCGATAGTTAATAAGGTGGTGGGGAGTTCCGATAGTTAATAAGTGGTGGGAAAGGGAACGCTAGCTAAGCCCCGTAATATGTTTTATTGCAAAAAACCTCTCCATCCAGCATATATAAAATATTTTTTTTTCCAGTAGATGGGTTCAGCTACATTTTCTGTGTGTAATAATCTTAACAGATCTTGAATATTATTTATCATGGTCATCGAGGAACTCAATCAGGAATGTTTCTCTTTATTTACATTTTTGTTTCAAATATCACCAAATTCATCATATAAATAATATTAAAAAAACTGTTGAGTACACGTAATGAAGACAATTAAACCAAACGTATCTACAGAAGCAAGGTTTGATTTATTTTGTCTAATAGATTGTTTCGTTTAGAAAAAAAACTCTGCAAAACTACCGAGATTAATTCTAATTCCTTTTTGTCTCATCCAAAGGGATGAGTCATTAACACATAATTATTGCAAACAAAAGAAATATTGACAAAAAAAAAGTTTTATATTTAATTTTAGTTGTGGTTTTTATTTAGGTATCTGACGTGCACTTTATAAAATATATAAAGAGATTCATATGCATTACCAGGGCGTTAACATGTCATGAAAGTAATTAAAAAGTGATTCAATTGTTTTCATTAGGATTAAGAAAATTAAGTAAGTTTTTTAGTCATGAAGATTGTGAGGCAAGATTGACAGAACAGTAAGAAGAAGAATTTTTATGCTTTTTTCCTACATACTGATATAGTTCATATTTCCTCCAGGTTATGACAACATTTAGAAAGAAGAAAATCAAATAAACCCTAATTGATATATTAATTTGGGGGAATTTTAATCTGAATTTTTTCAGTATGTTTTTATTGAGTCATAAATAGCTTTTACTTAACTTAGGACAGCTTATAATTTGTGTAGCACTCATCTTAAAGCCAGATAAATAAAGTTGTAGCATCGGATGGTTTACGATAAGACACTAAACAACAAAAATAGACGAGACTTACCCCGTTTGATTGCTGACTGGGGCTGCGTGGAAGAACGACACAAAACCGTCGGACACACCTTCGCGGTACCGGAAAAATAGAACACTGGCAGGGTAAAATGTGACGTGAGTGCAACGAACATCTTGAGTTGATTGGACATGCGCAGTGAGGATATCCCCTTCGATAATGTTCCCGAACGGCCACGGACCTTCCCGGAGCTGTGTTGGCATTGCGCAGTGAAGATATCCGCTTCGATAATGTTCCCGAACGGCCACGGACCTTCAAGGAGCTGTGTTGGCATGCGCAGTGAAGATATCCCCTTCGATAATGTTCCCGAACGGCCACGGACCTTCCCTGAGCTGTGTGTCATGCGCTCTCTATGTATTCCTTGATGTTCTAGAATGTGACCTCCCCTTAATTTTCCCATCTCTCCCCCTTCTGTGCTTTATAGTATATATACTGGCGTCTGTGCCAACAGAATTTACAATTGGGCCTGAGTCGTAAATGAGATAGGATAAGCTCCGGCTTTCTTCAAACTTAAAATGTAAGGTCAAAATTCACTCTAGGCAAATTTAACTTTTTTTTATTGTAAGACGTTACCAAAATTTCTTTTCGACCTATTTTTTCTAAGATTCTAAATAATTTAGAAATAACTCGGACTGTTAGAAAAATTACTTTATTGTTCTTTAGATGTCGCTTCGTTGCTAGGTAATGGCGTCTTATCGCCAGTTGAGTTATAATTAATCGATTGTATCGATAAGTATGTTTAATGGGTATCGATTTCGTGAATTGCAATATTTAAATAATGTTCTCATGAACTATAATATATTTGAATTTAGATTTTTTATTTGTTTTGCAACATGCCAGTTCTGATGGGGCAGATATTTAATATTTGAATTTAGATTTTTTATTGTTGTTTTGCAACATGCCAGTTTCTGATGGGCAGATATTTAATATTTGAATTTAGATTTATTATTGTTGTTTTGCAACATGCCAGTTCTGATGGGCAGATATTTAATATTTGAATTTAGATTTTTTATTGTTTTTTTGCAACATGCCAGTTCTAATGGGCAGATATTTAATATTTGAATTTAGATTTTTTATTGTTTTGAAACATGCCAGTTCTGATGGGCAGATATTTAATATTTGAATTTAGATTGTTGTTTTGCAACATGCTAGTTCTCATGGACGAATATTTAATAATTGAATACATATTATCTTATCGTTATTTTTTGCATATAAGAAAGGCGTCCTATCAAGTGGACTTAGAATTAACTACGTTTATCTAAAGATTCTTGTTGTAATGCCGTCTGGCTATGTTCATAACTTTTAATGAGTAATTTACAGTTATACCTTTTATAAATATCTTATGTTAACGTTAAATTAAACTGATATATGTTTCACCTCAGACTCTTTAACTTTGGCTACAATTCAATAATTTAATTTATATTTTTTATATACATCTTCACTACAACAATGTTAACGTTGAATAGAACCGTTAAATATCTAATTGTGCGATTGCAAATAAATATAAACTTATCATGACTTATACTAATATTTTCTATATATGCCTCTCCATATCCTAGGTATTAGACCTAATATATTTCTATTAATTTAATGTGAGCTGATAGGCAGGTTGCAGTATCTCACTGCTTTCTAGAGGTAGACGGCCCCTTTTGAATAACCCAGCAACAGGTTTGAGTTGCGAGCTTCGGTATTGGAATGTTTTGGGTAAAACATTCAACGCCTTTAACTCCATAGCACTCACTTCTATTGTTGTCCCTTTTTTTTATATTACTATTTGTATTATTTGAGCATCCTCCCCTTGAGGATGGTTCAAAGTGAACTAATGTTTACAAAATAAACTCACTTAGAGACATTAGAAATAACCTTGCCTCTCTAACCATTCAGCTATAGGGGCGGATAGCTATTGCTGCTCTGAGCCTGATAAGCAGACGGTCCAATGTTGAGAGAAGTGATGCTTGTATAACTGTATAGTATTCACCCCTTACTGCTTTTCAGACAAGAAAGAGCTGCATTTTAACTTCAAGTTGTTTTAAAGATGGAAATGTCGCAGCATTTCGCGTATATTCTTTCCGTTCTCTCTTCCTCGTGACCGAGTGATTAAAGAGGCTAACTATAATGTAGTGCACACTGGATCGATACAAGAGGCAGAGCGAAACAAGTTTAACACCTTAGCTCAGTCGGAAGCGGTCCTTTATACGGAATTAATGGTTCCCTCGTTAGATTCCGGGCATGACCGAGACACGAATCTTGAGAAAATACTGGCTCGAGCTTTGATGATTGATACAAATGTGTTCTATTTAGTCTTTCTCTAAAGGAAGCACAACTTTTCATGCGTAGTTTTTTTGAAAGAGTGTTGAATGTTGATTCTGAGTGGCTGTTTCAAAACTCTTTGTGATCACGACATATAAAAATTAGTTTTGGACACTTTGATCATGAATATATTGTATTTTCTAGATTATCACCCAAGTTCAAAGCTTCTCAGACACGGTCTTTCCTCATGTTTGAGATACCAAGCGTAAATAGACCCCAAAACAAGTTGTTACAATCAAAGTCCGAGGTAAGGACTAAACCAATGAGGATATAATGTTTGGCTGACAATTTAGTCCAGTTGAGCACATTTATAAAATAACCCTCTAAAGATTTTTTTTTCTTGTCTTGACACGTCCATTCCTTTTGTCAGTGAACTTAAGACCGCCAATGCACCCTGTCCTCTGCCTCCTCCTTCAGCTTCCAAAATTTTCTTCTTTCCTTCAAGTTATCCGATACTTGAAACCTTCTTTCTAAGCTCCTCTTTCCCTCGACCTTTCCTTCTACGACGTCGTGTAGAAGACAGTTAGTTCCTCCTAAGGATGTCGGATCCAGTTTGCTTTGCACCGAAGAATCACATCCAAAATGGTTCTCTTCTCACCCACTCTTCTGAAGAATCTTCATTTGTCACCCTGTCCACCTGATCTAATATTTAATATTCAGTTAAAAATTATTGAACTTGGGTAAGTCGTGGAATGTTGAGAAATGGTGCATTTGACATATCTCAAATTTCAGGGACAGGTGTAAAATAAAAATTTTCCTCTAACTTTCACTCAACCGCCTAAAAAGCTCCTATACGTTCACCCCTGTAAAAATCGTGACTTTATAGAGACACTTGTTTATACCTTTCTATGCCTGGCCACTAATTTAGTACTATTTAAAAAATATGTGTAGTTGGGTGGTTTTTAATCGTACTTCAAGAAACCCTTCGTTTAGATTTCACTTCAACCTCCCCTCCTTCAAGTTACTCAAAAAAAGAGAAGTCTCTGAAAAAGAAAAACTTGCTCTATGATGTCAAAACAAATTAAAAAAATGATGTTCAGAACATTTTTAATAAGACAAGGATTCTTTTTAAATTAGATACGCGAGCATTTTTGTTTACCTTTCGGTGTGCAAGCACTTTAAGTATTCATCTTTTTATGAGAAAAAATATTGTCTTTCAACTGAAGGTATTTTTATTTTATTAGAATAGCGAACACAAAAATATTAAAAATTAATTGTTTTTTACTTATAATAAATAATGAACCATATTAAGGCGACTGCCTCGGTCAGTAAAAAAGTATCAATCGCAATAAGTCCTCAGGTTCAAAAAAATACAATGATT
This sequence comes from Timema monikensis, assembly GCA_902151445.1. NCBI lineage: Eukaryota > Metazoa > Arthropoda > Insecta > Phasmatodea > Timematidae > Timema > Timema monikensis. The sequence goes on along the minus strand of CABFVZ010000843.1, from coordinate 197,765 downwards.
TGTGTCGTTTACTGGAACTAATTTATTCTATTCTAAGCTTTTACTCCCTTTCGCCCTTCATCTTTGTCATGTTAATAAAAAGATAAGGGTAAGAAAACTACAAAACTTCTCCTCTCAAGGTAAAGAGGAAAGCCCACTGTTAGTTCTCAAATATCTTAAAATTTTCATTTGCGATATTAGTAAAAATTTACTGTATTTGTCAGAGGAAGGCTAAAATCTAGAACCCTTTTTCATCAAGTCTAGTCTCATAGTTCCGCAAATATGGTTAAAAAGTCGTTCGGAATGAGTTCATATTACATTTTCATACATTTTTTTTCTCTAATAATAAAACTCAAAAATATAATGCTCCCAAGGAAAAATACCACCTTCGGAATGTTTCGACTTATTTTGACGTGAACCATGTTTTGAATCGTTAAATATTGCGTTGGAGCTTAAAGTCCTGAGTGGCAATTTATAGCGTAGCAAGGCAGCCATCATAAGATGGTCAAACTATATTTAACTGTAAGAAATACCTGCACACTGAAATTATATACCTCGCTACATAAAACATATAGTTCTATAAATATAGTTTAAAGTGGTGAAAAAACCCAGCTAGAAGCTATTTGACAATTTCCATTTCCAAACTCATCACACAAAATAAATCATATCTGGTGGTGAAAAGACAACCCAAAGAGATGACAACTTACTTTACAGGCACGTGATTACAAACTACGACTTTTGACGAGACTAGTGGTCCATTGAACACAGAGAAGAGACGTCATTTCGTTTGGGATGTATATCAAGCTTCAGTGACGTGGATAAAGAAGAAAAAAGAAGAAGAGATAAGCTGTCTTGCACTGTGGTTGTCAAAAAAGGTTTCTCTGTCAAGTTTGTGGCGTGTGAAACAATCGTGGAGAAGTTAGAGCCATGGGCAACCAGTGCACCACATCTCATCTACCGACACCAGCGCTCCAAGTGTTGTTTCACTGCACTTCGTGTGTTTAATTTACCTTTGAACCGATCGATGGAAACTACCAAACAATCTGTTTCAGTGGTAGAATTTACAAGCGTCCTTGTCTTGTGTCGGAAACTGGGTTATCTGTGACGGGGGAAGATCGGGATCGAATCCCGGTCGGTTTTACTATGGGTTGGTTTTTTTATCTACATAGTTTCCTACTCTCCTCCGCTTAAATTCTGGTATATTTCCTCTAAAATAGTACCATCCTCATCCCTAGCTCACTAGCATGGTTAAAGTTATGTTTATAACGATAACGGGTATTAATATGTGGGGAAAAGAAATAGCATCACATTTCACCAAAGAGCATATTGCTCTGTACATTTTCAACCACCCGTTTCCCAAAGATCTATTTAAAAAATAATAATTTGCCTAAAACTCACAAAATAAATTATTTCTTTTTCAAATAAAAGTTGTTTAATTTTAAAGGTCCTACATCTTTACAAATCTACGTTATTTAGTATCTTAAAGAGTTGTGGAGATATAATAGAAATTGGAAATTTCTGCTTATTTCACGGGAAATGATGCACTATTTTGTTTGTAATGTTAAACAATGAATAGATACGAATTTTAATCAAAATCGTCTAGGAACCAATTTTGAGAAAATCTATTTTTTCCCCCCCACTTAGTAAACTATCCTTAGCTTTGGGGTTCAAAAGATAGTTCCAAAAATATCTGAGGAAACTTATGCTAACAGGTTTTAACCAGACTGGTAAAATTGTTTCACCTTTAAGCCGAGACACGCACATACAGACCGACGGCATAACAAAAAAAACAACACTTTTTTGGGTTCAGTGCTTCATGAAACGTCGATTACGATTAAAATATCGAATTATACTTTTGACGATCACAATTATTTATCTACCTGAGGTGTAGTGAGAAAGTAAAAAGGTTTAGTTGATAAAATAAATAATATTTTTTCTAGTCGCCCGTAGCATAGGCATCTCTATTGATAAAATGACGAGTGTGTCTGTCTGTTTGTCTGTCCAGATCATTGCACCATATCTACCGCACGCAGAGAAACGAAATTTAAAAATTAGTAGCCCCTGTGCACAAAATTATGCACCTCAAAGCAGTAATTTTATATTATTGATTAAGATTTTATAAATTCATTAAAAACTGGGTCAGAATAAATAAAATAAAGATTTTTTTTTTAAATTTTGTCTGTTTGAAGGAGGAAAAACCGTTGCCCTGGGTAGCCACTCAATGAATTGCGTTGTTACCCCGGGCAGTACCGGACACTTCTGCTAGTTATATAAATTTGAACTACTTTGAGAAAGTCTAAATTATTTCACGCCCGACCTTGTATAAAAAAAACCCCAACCAAACTAAGTAAGCACATGATCCAATACATCGTGTCCCCTGTGACTGATTATATGGCAATCTGCAGCACACAAATGTATTAAATAAAGCATTATATTCATCTCACGGCGCTAATATTTTAAAATTGGTATTTTGAATGATTCGGAATTAATAATCTTTTGGGGATCAAGTTCGATTTCAAAATACACCAACCGGCCGAAGGTTCGAGTCCACGCACAACTCCGAGTTTGGATAAGGATATCAAATCAATCACCATGTGAGAAAATTGATCTCCATGGCTGTACTGAAGCAATATTTAATTTATTTTAACAACAAACAAAAAAAGTTTTGGTGTAAAAACTGCAAAAAAAATTGACCTTTTCTCGCGTGCCCTACATCCTCCTCACCTTTAACACCTTTAACGGTTTCCCACCAAATGCGGGTCACAAACCCAACTAAACTAGCGAGTGTTGATGAGCCAGCTATTATTCCTGCATGGTGGCTACAGACAGGGAAAACAGGGAAATGTCAGGGAATTTAACTAAAAATAAGGAAAAGTCCGGGAATTTAAATATGTCTAAAATATCCCATTAATTTCGCAACCAAACACTAAAACAAAAGTTAATAATACCTAAATTAAATAACATTTTAATTTTTTTTAAACTGATAAAATTGTTTCTGTTTAGTAGATACAAACTTTTTTAATATGTGATTAATAATAAATAAAACACGTCATCATCCACCATTAAACTGGAAAAAAGTAGTCAGGGAAAATTGAAAAATGTTGACTGGAAAACCTGGAAGAAAAGTCAGGGAATTCTGTTAAATATGTTTTGTAGCCACCCTGTCCTGGTAAGGGCCAGTTAGTGCTTCAGGGAACACAGTGGCGCGGTTTATTCTCATAGCTTGTACCACTGTAACAGCTGCTCCACGGCGGTGTCTTGTTAGCGCTGTCAACAGAGCGGGGTATGAGAGAGGGACCACTGGTCATAGCAAAGAGAGATGGGGGGGGGGGGGGGTTGTTAGTCATGTGGCCACTTTGTGAACGACCACTGCGACTTGACGCTGGTTTCTATTATTGACATTCTTCGACAAGAGTGAGTGTGGACTGTGATCCACGCGGCGATACAGAGACCATCTATTTTTAATACAAACCCCCTCTATAAATACACCATATTTTGACACAATTATTATTATTATTATTATTATTATTATTCTAGGACGTCTTAATATCAGTTCTGTTCATACACTTATGTACTAATTACGCTAATGGTTTTAGGGATTAGGGAAGATATCTTAGAGGAAATACCCGCATTTGCGTGAAAAGAGTGGAAAATAATTTTGGAAAAATAATCCTCAAGGTACTTTACCTATCTTCAAACCTCGATCTCTTCGTCATCGGCAGTTTAGTCTGCCTAACACTAGAGTAGTGCGTTAGACCATGCGACCACCGAAGCGGGTCACCTCAATGTTATTTTTTCCAGAAAAAAATAAGATGCACCATGTATTGTTTTAAATGTTAAAAAGAGCCTACAGACGAATTATAATCCAAATAGTTACTGATAATTTCGAAAAAAAATCGCCTTTATCTCTTTTCACCCGTAAGTAAACTAACATTAATTTTAACTCTTAAATCGCCTCTGGAGAACCTATAAAAACCCAATCTGCCCAATTTCAGCCCAATATATAGAGTGGTTGAGGTTCTAGACCACGGTACAGGGACACGGAATCACGTAAAACCATTTTTAGGGGGTCGTGGTTTGAAAGAAGTGTCTTGTAGAATAATAAAAACTGTGGTTTTTTTTACGCTAGTTCTAAACTTATATATCTACAACGTGACTTTTTAAATATGTTTTAGAAGGCTATCCGATCATGCTACTTAATTAGTTTGCCTTTTTTTTTATGTCTCATTCATATTTGGTTTGGGAAATGATATACCAGTGTTTGTGTAGGGTCATTTCTAACACGTATTAAAAACACAGCCACAAATCAGTGTGTTATTATTTTAAATGAAGTAAATATGTTTATAGGATACGTGGGAAAACTAAATTAATTATATCGAGTGAAGTATTTTAAAACTCTTTTTCAAGAGTGTGTACCTTAACCACATTTAAAATAAAAAATTTACAAAGTAGCTGACCACATAAAATATTTGCGCTTAGAATGACTTACGGTATTTACATTTTGTTAAGGATTTCTCAATTCCATAGCCCGACCTCTTTGTAGCCATTAAACTCTGCTGAAGTATTATTGATTGCATGACTTAACATATTGTGATATTTACACCTTAACGGCGTGTTCTCATGTCAGTACTTAAACTCTATTAAGTATTTATACTATGACGGCAAGTTAAAAATTGCTTGACTCCACCTCTTTGCAGTCATTGCACTTTGACGGAGAGTTATAAAGTGCATAACTCCACCTCTTTGCAGTCTTTGCACTTTGACGGAGAGTTATAAAGTGCATAACTCCACCTCTTTGCAGTCTTTGCACTTTGACGGAGAGTTATAAAGTGCATGACTCAAAACTTTTTGTAGTCTTTGCACTTTGACGGAGAGTTATAAAGTGCATGACTCAACCTCTTTGCAGTCTTTGCACTTTGACGGAGAGTTATAAAGTGCATGACTCCACCTCTTTGCAGTCTTTACACTCTGACGGCGAGCGTTTAGGAGCCATCCCGCAGTGTTTGTATAAATTGGAGAGAGGAGGATGAACGAATGCGAGGATTTTTTATTTTAATTTTAATTGAATGTGTGTTGTGTACGCGAGTGGCCGAGCCATTGTGAGAACTGGTTTGTGATGACTTCACAGACTATAAATAGCTCAGCCAAAGGGAGTCGACCAGGGAGGGCGAGAGCTCATTGGACAGTCTTCCTAGCCTTGGTGACACACGTCGCTTCTTTACAATCTCTATTATTCTTCTTCGGCTACACTCCAAATTCGATAGAAAGGGCCCTTTCGTTATCCGATAGCTGGAAAAGTTATTAGACTTACTGTCACGTGCCCATACAACTAATGTGATATTTAGCTTTCACTTTGATATACGTTATTATCATCATCATTAGCACCGCATCTTACTACCCGTTCGGGTTATACGCACTTACGCTAATGTATAATGGTAGGGTGATTGTGAGATGAAATGGAGGACCTACAGTTTAACGTGGGATTCGAACCACGGTGAAGGCCTGGCATTCCATACATTCACAAGTTGGGATTAATACACGTCTTGTCAGAGGTGAAGGAAAGGTTTGGTAATCAGATAAATCTGTGCCGAGACCAAGGATTGAACCCCGGACCCCCAGCACAGGAGTTTGACACCTTACCCCTCTACCACCAGGTCACCGATATACGTTATAAAAATCTGTAAAATTATATTAATAATATTGTAAAATGTCAACAATGTTGACCACGAAATAATCTGTTTTGATATTCTAAGGGGCATTTTTACGTGTTTTTAACTAATACATTTTCGAAGCAAGTTATTTCTTTTTAGGAAGGGAAGTACCTTATGTTTACAAACCAAATTGTAAGAAGTTGGTCATATTTAAATATAATTACTAGCTGAAGTATACCCGGCGTTGTTTGATCTTAAAGTTAGTACCTTCAAAACCTGCGTTGTCCGGGGCCCAGCACCGGTTTTAGTTAATTTTAAAGAATCTACGCAACATTTTAAAACTCCTTCTTCTAGGTGTACACGTCAAATTTGTAAAAAAAAACAACAGCGCGTGCTCGTAGCCAGGTGCACTGACCACTAAACCACGAGGGAGGTTGTATGAATACAGGCTTAGTGTATAGACGGACAGACAACCTCAACGTAGGGTAAAAAAAACTTCTCTCTACTTTCGTAACATATCCGTGTCGGGGTAATTTTTTTATATGGTCCTTGGTTTAAAAGAGCAGTATATCTCCGTTATTTAGTGTGGGCCGCTTCTGTTCTGACCTTTTACCCCTCGCCAGGCAGAGAGAGAGTTCACTACAGTTTCTTCGTAATATTTATTACCTCAAAACCATTTAGGTCATGCCTTTTTCTATCGTTAACGTCTCGTATTTTTATATAAAATAAAAAATAAAAAAACGTGGCCGGGCTCCCCATCTAACTTGGTGGGCTCTCGCCCTCTCCGAGGCTTGGTCACGAACTGCCCATAAAATGGCGTACATAAGAAATGTGTCGATGGGTTTGGGAGGAGGTGGGGGAGGACCGGACCTCGTACACCCCAAGAGTGTATCAGCACATTCTCGCGACGTGTATATATAATGTGTTGACGTAAATGCTCTCTTGGACGTTTTGTAGCTCGGACTTAACGCATTCTCGGGCACGCGTGAGTCTCGGATTAAGGGTTGAGAGGATCTCTCGGATCAAGGTCGTTGTGAGCGGGCGATGAGGTGTTCTGGAGGCAGGAAGGGTGGAGGGTTTGATCCTCGTTGAGGTGCAGTTAGGATATATATGTGTGTGTCTGGGTTACATCACTCATGACCCAGTTGTGGAAAGATTAGTGGTACTTCTGTACCACTTTCCAGGGCACGCCCGGAAGTACTAATCGCACCCTTTCCATGTCTCGATACGATGAGAGGAGGATGATAATGAATGTGAGGGTGCAGGAACAGTAGAAACTCTTAACCTAGCCTAACATAACATAACCAGACGGTGGAAACCGTAGGAACAGTTCCCCTTTTGGGAAAATTACTCAAGGTACCAGCAGGGAATTGAACTTGGGACACTTAGGCTCGTAGCCAGGTGCGCTGACCACTACACCATGGGGCCAGTTATTAGGATTATTTCCTTTGAAAAAACGTAGGTTTTATTTTAACACATGTGATTAACGGCCCGATTTTTTTTTTATTCTGTTGTGTTCAACTCCCCTTTCGGGATATACGCGCACATTAATTATGCTGATGGGATAGGGGTGATAAAGATAGAATTTAAGAGGAATTTTACTCCCATTTGCATGAGTGAGAAAGTGGAAAAAAAAATAAAAAAAATAAAAACAGCACTGTAAGAACTAAGAACCCCCGACCAGTAGTCGAACCCTGAGCTTTAGTTCATCGGCAGTCCAATCTAACACAAGCCACTGTAGGGGGCACACGTACAGTGTGTGTGCCATGGATGCAGGAGCACCCCCTCCCTTCCCCCACAAAGGAGGAAAAGTTGAAGTTACAAAATAAGGAAGTACCTACCTAATTTAATATAAATATAGCGTCGATGGGTATTCCAAGGTTAGTGGTTAACACACACTTGAGTTTATGTTTCTAGTCCGGCCAACGGATGGTATTGTAATTTATAATGTTTATCATATTCTGAAAATTAAAAAATGACACCTGGACACGGGAATCGAACCCGGGACCTTTGGCTTAGTACGCCAACGAGTTGGATTCCCATGTACAGGTGTTATTCTTCAATTTTCAAAGTAAGATATCTAGATGGAATAAATCCTCACTAAAAGCGTTATAATAGCTTTAGCTATTTGATTCTTATAATGTTTGTTTTTCAAAATTAGTTAAAATCGTGAGCTACCATATAAGGCAGCCACCCACCTTTTATTCAGGAGGGCTTTATACTGCCATTAGTACAATGATCAATGTACGAATGCTCATATCAATTGATCGCTCATTTGTATCTGACGATTTCAGTACGTCCATCACAGACTCTGCCTTAACAAAATAGTGAAGAATGTTTCTTACTTGTCTGTGGCCCAGGGTCAGACTCTCAACCTTACGGGGGTTTCGCTGCGCTCCTTTTGCCAGCTTCAGTTTTTCACCACTGGGCTTCGCTAGTGTCACTGCTGTGTGATGATAGGACTAACCGCAGCGATCCTAGCGGTGAAGGACTCAAGCTGCCAAAAGGAGCGCAACCATTTTAACCTGGAGGTTGAGTGTCTAGGTATATTATTTGTCTATGTCTTGGGGACGGAAGGACTCCTTGGATATCTCAGTGGTACCAAGTCCAAAGGTCCCGGGTTGGATTCTCGTACTCAGATGGACCTTTTCAATATAAATAATATCATACTTGGATGCGGATATAACCGTAATTAACAAATATAATAGCTTGGATATTTAATACAGTTATATAATAGTGTCCCTACATGATCAGTCAGAGTGACAGTATTAATAAAGTAATAATTAATACTGACAGTCTGACTGATGGCCGGGACTAACTAAAATACTGATGTGATCCAAATTTTCTGATCTCATCAGTCTTGCGAGTGGTACTGACAGTAGTACTGACCGTGTGCGCGCGCTCGTCAGTATTTTCTTCAGTCTCAGTAGCAAACATAGACTGCCCACGCCTCTTATCATACATGTTGTTGCACTTACAAGCAGGAGCTGAGATTGATACAAATAACGATACGAAGACTGATCGTGTACTGTCTCGTTGTAAATACTTATGTGTACTGACATTCAAATGGTCAGTCTTAGGACTGACAGTCAGACTGATCGTGTAGGGGCCCTATTAGAGATTCTGTAGTTACCTTTCTTCTTTTTCTTTTTTGAAATGAGAAAGGATGGTTGTGGCTGAAGGACGAAAGGGAGTAAAAGCTTGGAAATAATAGAGAAGTGATTCCACAAAATTACAGATGCCATTGTAATTTAAGTCGTGTGGTCTGACAATGATTTATACTTTCTCACTGACCGAGGCCTTGAGAAGGGCAGTTAGTCATCCTTTTGTCCTAGTTCCTTGACGTGTCCTCGTCTTTAAACAGTAGCTCCCACCCAACCTCCTCACATCCATGTCATTTTATTGAGGATGTGGTCTGGTGTGTATACACACACACACACACACACACACACACACACACACACATATGAAGGGGTATTCTGAGCGCAAAGTGTTTAGAAATGACAGTATCTTGGAGGAGCATTCAACACGTCTTTGCACTGAAGATAGCAGCCCCCATTTAACCGACAAAAGGAACAAAAATAAAAGTATATGCTCTGCATTTCTCTTCAGCTCGAGGGAGTTGGAAGTTTCACATAAGTTGAGATTATCCTTTTTGAAGGCGCTGTGCTTATCCTCGTGACTGAGGAGAGCATTGGCGCATTCACATGGGCACGGCGTACACGCCCATATTTTGATTGATGGGTACGTAATATCACTTGTACCCATACAAATTATAACACAAAATTATTTGTATAGCTTAAAGGCAACGTAAGTTTGTTGAAGTTGTGAAGATACAAGTTGTGTAGAGTAGGATTCTAGCTGGGAGGAACTCACACGCCGATTTTGGAAGGAAACGAATTCTGGGAGGCCTTGTTTCGTATCAGAATCCTAATGCATAGCAGTATTTTGGTATGATAAAAGGCCTTTTAGAAAGGCTTTCTACCAACGTTATAAGTCCTTTTATCTTAACAATATACTGCTATACAGTAGGATTCTGGTACGAAATATGGCCTTAAAAGACGAGTTCCTAACCAAAATCGGGGTAAACACGGTTTTTTTTTGTCAACATTAATCAACATTCGTTATATTATTATAAGTACTATTGATATTATCTATGAAAAGTGACCTGATGTATTTTTTTTACATCGTTTGGTAACTTAGACATTTCAAAAAGGTCACTGAAACAATTTCATAATTCATACGTCAAGTTATATGATCAACAACCGAATAGGTATTATTAGTGTTAATTTTGTATCAATGCATCTTTCTACCTGTTCAGGTTATACTTATATATTCTAATGGGGTCAGGATGAGGAAGGATGCATTTTAGAGGTAATATACCCATATTCGCGTGGAAGGATAGGGGGAACCACGCTAAGAAGATCCAAACAGGATTCGAACCCCGATCTCCCCATCATGAGTTGTCCAGTTTAATATGAAAGTGATGCCTTAGACCATTCGGCCACTGAAGCGGGATAGTATTAATTTATAGGTAAAGTAAAATGTTATGAATGTGATGGCACTAAAGTATGTTTGTATTTCCTAAAAGTTCTTTCCAAACAAATTCTACCATAGGCGACCCCTGTTCGAATTTGGGTGGTGTGTGAATTATTTTAGTTGTCCGTGCAACTAGTTACGGTTTACCGTGTTTTGCCGCTTATCTAACTAGTTTAAAAAAAGTTGTTAAATAGTCTGAGAACAGACTACTGTTACTCAGCCCGGTTGCGGAAACAGCTACCAGACGGTCGTCATTCGTGTCCAAACCTCATAGCAACCCAAATATAAATAAATGAATAAATAAAAACTAACCTAAGGGTACTCTTAGACGTGAAATCAATTTACCATATCATAAAGAAATAAACAAGAAATAAATTTTAAATGTTTATATATATATGTACACACACACACAGATAGCAAAAGAGATGAAAACCATGTATGAAGGTACAAAAAATAAACAGACGTATTTTAAGAATATATAAAGGTTATATATGTGTATGTAAATATTAATATAAAAGGTCATTTAAAAATTACGATCTTCATTACCATCAGTAAAATTATTTTACAATTTAATAAATTTAACAAGTCCGAGTTTCTCATACAACCTACTCACAAAATAATTTTATATAGTCCAAAATCAATTAAACTCATCTTCTCCAAGAACACAACCCTATTAAAAAAAATTACTAGAAGGATCCGCTAAGCTAAATATAGCCATGATAGTGATTGATATTTCAAAGTATCGCAAATAGATACAGAGAGAAAATATCTGAATGGATTCTTAACAAAAGCAAGAGATATTGAGGCAATTATCTTCAGTTATTACCCAAAATAGACTTAATTCTTTACTCTTTCAAAAAGACTAAACATCCTCCACGAATAAATAATAAAGAAAAATCAAGATTACTCGCAATACTATTTTCTATTATTTCAATACTAAGTTAATATCTGCCATAATAGTTCAATATTGGTAGAGATTTACAAAAAGTATTATTATTAAACACAATGAATTAAATATCCAATCTTACTACATAATTATTTTTCTATCTATCTACACGATCAAGGATAATCCGTAAAGCAATATCTAACCATCGATATATATCGATCTCAGTCATGATTTTAATGTTCATTATTATAGTCTTTGGAAAACCTTTTTATAATAAAATTTAAATTCAATCTCCACTACCAGAGTATTTTAAATTAAAAACAAAGAAAACTAATAAGCCGAAAGAAGAATTTTGAAAAATTACATATTTAAAATTATCTAAGCCGAAATATTAAATTGCCCTTACATTTTTAATACGCGGAGCCAAGGCTAGGTTCTCCTCTACCAAGAGTCAAATCCAAGTGTGCCGGTAATGGCAACATACCGGCATTATATACGCATTATATACCCAAGGAAAATGTAAAGCGAGGAACAAGGTGGGAGGAACACAATCGGGTCACGAGGGAGGGGATACGCGTGACCAAACACATGTTCGTGAAGCTCTGAGAATGTTCAGGTATCTTCTCCGATAGACTAGAACTGAAATAACTTCCCTTCTCAAACACTTTGGAATGTTCTATCACTCCGTGACTTCTAGCGGTCACCGCTCGAACTTGGGTTGGCTCCGTCAGTTCTTTACGCGTCGCGGTCTTGATCGGATGTGGTGTTGTTAAATTGTGGGAACGTCGTGCGACGCTTTGGACAGTACAATGGGGTAAGTAGGTCATGCCACATCGTCTTCATTCTCCTTGTTTTGTAGCTAATGCTATACGCTTGACATATATTCAAGAATTGTTAAGGTCTCCATGTTAAGATAATTAAATTCTCTGTTTGTAATGAAGCAATATTTGATTTTATTTGACAAATAATGCTTTGATATAAAAACCTACATCCCCACATTAAGATCTGGTTTCATTTGCCTCCACCTGAGTCACTTTGGTTTGAATCCCAGAAAGAATAGTGGGGGAGGATGGAATATTTATTTCAGTGATATGAGAAAATATGTAGGGAAGGAATTATAGTTCAGTGTAACACTGGTACAAAAGTCGTTGTAGAATTTGACTTTTCATTAATCGCCCAATTAAAACAATAGCAACAGTAATAATAAAGGTTTCGATCATAAGACCGAAAGGGAAGCCATATCACTGCTCCCAAAACCTCTACTCCAGCAATGCCGGCTTAATTCGGACGTTTAGTAAGTGTGCTGGAATCAAACTGCTAGCCCATGAGTGGTTTGTTCTCAGAGTTGAAGCAAGCTACACTTCTAGCTACTACCACTTCAATGTCCCCCTCTTTCCGCAGTTCCGCTCGGCCATATGCCGGCCGGAAGGCGAATAAATACAAAGCTCGGGTAGTTCAACTTATTTTACCGCTTTCGTAATTTCATTCTATGCCAGAGTGAAGTACTATTTATTCACTTGACGGGGAGATATAGGGGGTTAATTAAGTGGTACTTTTGAGAGTCAGGCTTTATATGTTCAGCTTTTACGACTGTTAAAGCTAGCTTGGCCTATCAAAGCATACTTGACACTAAGCGACGTGCTCGGTAAGCGAGAAATTGCTGCGCATACGTTCATCTCTAAAGTAATATTTAATTCTACGATGTGTTGTATGAAACTCGTCCAGGAGTACTAAAGTGTATGTTTTTTTTTCCCCCTCCTAAATTGTTGGTTTCACACTCTCCCTTCAAGCAATTACGGGTACACTCATCTAGATTTTAACTCCCTCATCACTACTACATTTATGAAATGTCCGGATAGCACATATGGATTGTAAAACGCTGACTATGGTAAACAATTTTATTTGACCAACGAAGACAAATTTAAGGTGGGTGTGTAAGGGGATGCAAGTGTGTCTTGCAGGATTTAAAGATAAACTTTTTTTTTTGTCAAAATAACTAAATTATTGCTCCAGTAGAAATATAAAAGTGTAATTTTCTTCACATGGTTACACCAATAGTTGTTGAATAACTTTCGATGGTATCCTGGGGCTTAACGAACATTTTTTCTCTCAATTTAAAAAGTTGTCATCTAATGCCGCTATAGTCATGGCATGTATACATATATTTAACAATATTGTTGATGTCACCATGGGAAGAAAATTAAACCCGATGTCTGTACTGAAGCAATATTTGATTTATTTTTACCAAAATATTTTATTTTATAAAAACTGCAAAAACCGTTATCCATCCTCAAGCCCCATTCCACCCCACCTAACTTTATATATATATATATATTATATATATCCCTAACACTAAGAACTATTCTTTCCACCAGGAAGAACAATCATCAAAATACTATTTTTCTTCATAAAGAGAAGATTGAAAAAAGGGCTATGAAAAAGTCACCCTTAAAGCAAATGGCATGGAATATAAAAGTTAAATTCCAGTAATATATACAGCCACGCATATAAAAGATTGTATGTCTCCAAAATTTTATTCCGGGATTTGATTCTAGGTCAGGTGCCTTGGGAACGAATTTTCACAGTTTCGTTTCCTATCTTCTCTCCAGAAAGAAAAATTAATACTTTTGGATATGATTTCTCTTTTATTTGAATATATAATAATTCCCGGAGCTATAGGATTGACTAGCTAGAAACAAATGGGCCACCTTAGGTTAAGTTAATTTTTCTCCCCATGCTCCTTATCTGACAAGCCATCCGTGCTATAGTCCAATTCCCATAAGAAGAACCTTATCTGACAGTTATAAAAGTTATTAGATCTACGTTTACATATTGGTACCTACGTCAAGTTATGTGATCTGCAGCTGTCACTTTTGATAGATGTTATCAATACCTTTCAAATAACAATACTTATATTAGTGAACTGCTGGTTTAGGGGTAAGGTGTCAGTCAGACTTCTGTGTTGGAGGTCCGGGGTTCAATCCTAGGTCCTGGCACAGATTTATCTGTTTGCCAAACCCTTCCTTCACCTCTGACAAGACGTGTATTAATCACAACTTGTGAATGTGAGGAATACCAGGCCTTCACCATGGTTCGGATTCCACGTTAAACTGTAGGTCCTCCATTTAATCTCACAATCACCCTACCCTTACATATTAGCGTAAGTGCGTATAACCCGAACGGGTAGTAAGACGCGGTGCTGATAATAAAAAATAATATGATGAAATGTTATCAATTATGACCAAAAAAAAGGTATTTTCTAAAACGTAATTCCTGTGAAAATTGAACTTTATACACCAATTTAAACAAATGGGGTAGGGTTGATGTAGTAATATACATTTAATATAATGATTTATGTATCATCCAAATATGATATATTTGTTTGGGACTAAGCTAAGGACTGTGAGCTAATTTTGAACTAATATTTATTGTTTGGAGGGTAGAGAACTCGAGGTACAGCTACAGCTTCCAACCCATTGTCCCTTCCCCTCCTCCATTTTTCAGGATTTCATCTCATCCGGCCAAACTAACTCACATACACCCCTAGCTAACAAGTTTCCTGCCCCCACCCCCGCACTTTCGTTCTCACAGGTAAACCCAGCCTGCAGTTTATCTTTTCACCCTCCTCACCTCCTGAACCTACCCCCCTCTTCTTCGAGACATGTCCTCATATTATGATGAAGTAAATGTTGACTTTTGTAGGGGAGACCCTGCCTCGTACCAGTGATGTTGCAGAATCGGAAAGACGGGGAGAAAACGGGGCTAAGTCTCGAGAACTAGAGGGAATTCTGGGGAGATGTGTGTCGGACAGATTTTGTGGCCGTGATAAAGGCGAACTTTATTTCCTCCCCTCCTTCCTCCAAACACTCTCAGCCCAATTCACCCCTTCCCAAGGTTTACACGCAGGGGCCTTTTACTACATTAGCAATTTTCCCTAAATGACCTTCCTTTTAAGGATGGGGTCCTCGAATCCTTTAGTAGATTCAAGGATTCGAGGAAATATCGGATTCGAGAGAAGGTTTGTTTTTCTTCGAAATTTGGAGTTAGAATTTATTTTAAAGCTATAATAATACTTTTTTTTATTTAGCACCGCGTCTTACTACCCTTTCGGATTATACGCTTAAGTACAAATTACGCTAATGGGTTAGGAATTGTGAAGGTTGAATTTAGATAAAGTGAACACACATTTGCGCGGAGGGAGAATGGCAAACCATTTAGAAAACACCCTCCCGGTTCACCCGACCGAGATTCGAACCTTGATCTCCCCGTCCTCAGCAGTCTAACTCAACACGAAACTAGCGCGTTAGCTAAGTACGCCACCAAGGCGGGTTTTTTGGTTGTTCAACTCCAACATAATTATGGCAAAAATTAACAACCAGACCCCTGACCATTAATTTATCACTTAACTAAATGTATGATTGTTATAATAAATGCATTTTAGCAACTTAAGTTAACATTTAATAACGAGTTATATTTTATACTATTGTTATATTGCCTATTTCCTCTATGTTTATAATTTTTCCAAGATTCTGACTCGAATTCGGGATTCAAAGGTAAAATAAGCATTCGGGTTCGTAAAGTAGTGAATTCTACCATCTATACTTTCTTTATAGTTTTATGTTTTTTGTATTTTTTTAGAAAGGGCTTCTTATTAAAATTGAACTGTAAAAGTAAAACTCAACCTCGTGTGAATTTAACAGACCTTGGTTCAATCCCAGTTGCCTCTACACGAATAAGTTCCTCTAGTATCCACAATACGTTCAACAAAAAGGCTATCGATGACTTAATAATATAAGGAACTTATATTAAAAGGACGTATTTAGAGATTATGCACCCTCATTAGCATAGTTGATAAGAAAATCAGAATGGAAATAAAACGCGGTAAGCACACGTCAGTAAATCAAACATATTATTATTATTATTATTATTAGCACCGCGTCTTACTACCCATTCGGGTTATACGCACTTACGCTAATGTGTAATGGTAGGGTGATTGTGAGATGAAATGAAGGACCTACAGCTTAACGTGGAATCCGAACCACTGTGGAGGCCTGGCATTCCCCACATTCACAAGATGTCTTGTCAGAGGTGAAGGAAGGGTTTGGTAATCAGATACATCTGTGCCGGGACTGAGGATTGAACCCCGGCCGCCAGCATAGAAGTCTGACACCTTACCCCTAGACCACCAGGTCACCACAACATTTTAATAAAAAAACAGCTTCGACACCTTAGCTCAGTCAGTAGCGTATCTGATTATGTAGTTAAGGGTCTTGAGTTCAATTACTGGCTTGGCCTAAAAATAGGCCTATATCATTAGTGAAATGTGAATTTACCCTTAAACCGTGATTAATTGATGGCTCGGGGTAAGGGTGTGCAACGGGGGAGGGGGGTGGGGCGGAATGGGTGTTATGTCTGTTCTAGATTTTTAAGATAGTTTATAAATCGTGTGTTGATATAATCAGTCAGTTCAGAAGTTGCACGTTAAATAACTCAAAATAGTTATTGAATTAATAGTTGAGGTTTAATTAATTACCGAACACAATATAAACACAAAATAAAATAATGTCATACTAGTGTCATCCCGGAACTAAATAATCCATTGGAAGTACAGTTTTAAAGAGTCGTGTTGATACGTATGCAATTGACTTTTTTTTTCTTAATTGATATTGGTTTTTAAAAAAAGGTTTTTTTTTTTCAAATATTTAAATCGGTTTTTCGTTTAACTCCTCAGTACAAGGTGAGTCATATGTGATCATGGCGGCAGTTATATTAATAACTTGTCACGGCTGGGGGGGAAGAAGTGGGGGTGGAGGAGAAATATTTTTAATCATCATTCATTTTAATTTACCTCTCTCCTCCCTCTTACCCCCTACACGCTATCACCCCCCTCCCTCCTCATACATTTCATCCCCCACCAGTTTCTCTTGCTAGCACTAATGTAAATTTGATGTTTCGCAATTACATTTTGTTTCATTTATTTTTGTCGGTAGCGAAGAGAGAAAAAAAAGAAAAAAACTATATATGAAAAACCAGAGAAGGAGCGAAAAGATAATAATAATGTGTTTTAATAATTACTTCTCATCAAGCAGATTTTCGCCCTTCTAGCGTGTCAGCCTGTCGCCACGGTGGGTGGATTTTAGGGGAAGGGTGTCAACGTTCCAACCCTTCACTCACAATGTGGAATTTTAACGATCGTGTTTATTTTAATTTAAAAAAAAACATGTTTTACCTAGCATGTCAACTTTAATCATCCTAAATATTTAATTTAAATTCACCGATGGTATTAGAAGTCAGCGCCCAGAGCCGGGAAATATAAATTAATGGCTTCTGTCTCGACTAGATTTACGTTGAACCTGTCAGCGTTGGTGTAGAGGTTAACACGCCTGTCTTTGATTAAAGAGAACAGAATTTGAATCGCAGACGGACTGGAATTGTTTACTCCCTTGCCCCGCTCGCGTGTGATTTTCAATCCTCTGCCCACGCGAATGATGGAGCGTTTCTGTAGATTCTACCATTTTATTAAAGGGTATTTTCAACCACGCCCTTTATGACCCAGTTGAGTGCATCAACACACGACTTACAAACCAAACTAACTCTGGATACAACACAAATCCAAGTCTACGTTTCTTGAGCGCGCCGGGAAGCGAACTCGGGAATTTTACCTTAATTGGCAGATGCCCTACCAACTGTGATAACGTCATTGACCAATTTAATTTAAATATCCCGAAATCCGCATCTAATCCTAAACTTTTATTTTTATTTAATTATTTGAGATAATTCACGTGCACTTTCTGAACCAACCGATTATATCAGCAAATGAGAATTTCTATGAGCGAAAGTGAAAGAGCCTACCAATTTTGTTGGGAAAGGTATATTCACATACCTTCCAGGATTATTTCACATGTCACAATCAACATGGGACCGACGGCTTTCCTTCCCCTCCGAAGGAAGTTGTGCTACGGATTTTTATCGCAAGTAAAATCCGTCGACCCCGGCTGGGTTTGAACCCATGAACATCGGGTCCTGAGGCGAGCACTTTACTCTAGGACCACTGATATCGACTCTGCTGTCACTAAAGCGTACTAAAAAACTAAATTCAGTAGATTCTGGTAAGATTTTTTTTAGAAAAAACAAACATATTTTTACGGTCAACATTGGTTAAATTTCACTATATTATTGGTGTTATTTTTATAGGTATTTATAATATCTATCAAAAGTGACAGCTGCACATTACATGACTTGATTTATGAATATATTAAAATCGTATTGGTAGCTTGTGTAACTGTTAAAATAGTTTCTTACAATCTGAAGGTACGTTATAAATTTCACCATAGTTGAATAATGAAAAGCAAGCTCGCCACGTTTATGGATAAACGAAGGGTACCTTGGCATTCCCTCGGAACAATAATGAACCACTAGAATATGAACATGAATCGTGGCTAGGACTGTATCCCGTCATTCGTGGCTAGGAAATTATCCCGTCAGTCGTGGCTAGGACAGTATCCCGTCAGTCGTGGCTAGGACATTATCCCGTCAGTCGTGGCTAGGACGTTATCCCGTCAGTCGTGGCTAGGACAGTATCCCGTCAGTAGTGGCTAGGACATTATCCCGTCAGTCGTGGCTAGGACATTATCCCGTCAGTCGTGGCTAGGACAGGACAGTATCCCGTCAGTCGTGGCTAGGACAGTATCCCGTCAGTCGTGGCTAGGACAGTATCCCGTCAGTCGTGGCTAGGACAGTATCCCGTCAGTCGTGGCTAGGACA